>VWYH01001481.1:268734-392834 GCA_013399365.1 Pampusana beccarii
TCTTATTTAATACAAAATGGTGAAGCTTCATCCCAAATCACCTCCTTTACAGGCAGTAAGACAGGAAAAGAAGCAAACATGAGATAGCATTGAAGTACTCTCTTTCCTCATAGTAATTTTTACAGAAATATTCCTTTAGGAGCATACCTTAGGGTACATTAGAATGGTCTCTAAGCCTTGCTAATTATTGCAGGTGTAGTTTGTGTATCAAAAAGCCATAATATAGGAAAACAAGCTATTCTGAAACCATAACTGCTCTAGCAGGTGAGCTTTGGATTTCAGAGTGGTCACTATTATTAAAACAAATGCAGTATGTAATGAAGTACATATATTAGTATTTCCTTCAATTCTCTAACCTTTTTCTATCTTGATATTTGTTTCAAGCCTTAATCTTGAACCTGTAACGCTTTGCTTTTTTCTCATGGAATTAAATGGCTTAACATTATTTGGTATGAGAAATGCTTTTCTTTGCAGAAGACTCTTCTAATGACAAATTTCAATAAATGTAAGCATCAGAAATTTGTGAATATTTGTTACCTGATAAAGCACAAGAACATGTAGCCAAAATGCGTCTTAATAAAGATAAAAGTCTGACCTGTCTAAATTTTAACCTTCTAAATGCAGACAAATAGATGGTGTGTGTGCTTCTTGTCTCCATGAATATATTCTAATGAAGACAACTGCAGTGTGATTTTGCTTTGCAAATGAAATTCTAGATAACATCTTTCCATTTATGCAGGATATATTTATGTGTATGTGTGTTGATACATGCATTTATATACAAGATCTTTTCTTAGTCCTTAAAATAGCCCTAACATTGTAGCTTCAAAAGAACTATCTGAGATTATTTCATAAAAAATATTTTCTTGTTGAATTTTTAAGTTATATCTTAAGCTTCATTTAACTGTTTTCCCTTACATAATGTAAACTCTGCCCACCACCAATCCACCTTCACTCATCTGCCTTGAAGAAATAATCATAACACTAATAAAAATAAATCAACCTTTCCAAAGTCTTCTGTGCTTTTCTTTAGGTAGATCATACTTACGATCCCCAGGTTCCCAAAGTTCAGGGTATATACTGATTAATATTGTTATTGTCCAATCCAGAAACAGTTATAACGGCAAACCATGTGAACTCACGGATGTAGAAATAAGATCCTAGGGGAACTTTCACTGAGCTGAATCAAAACACTTACAAATATCACTTGAAAGAGCCCTCTGGAGATCTCTTGTACAACTTTTGACTTGAAGTGAGTTATCAACATAAGATCTGCTCAGCTGCTGCATTGTCTACCTGGGACTTGAAATGCTCCAAGGATGTCAATTCCTTAAATTCTCTGGGCTCCTGGTCCGCACTACCTTTACTGGGAAGCAGTAGGTGCACTTCATCTCATGAATTAATTTTTTATTACTGTTGCGTATTTGGAACAGGTATTGTAAATGGCTTTACAGTCACTATAGATACATCTAGCTTGTTTTTTTTTTTTTTTTTTTTTTTTTTTTTTTTTTTTTTTTTTTTTTTTTTTTTTTTTTTTTTTTTTTTTTTTTTTTTTTTTTTTTTTTTTTTTTTTTTTTTTTTTTTTTTTTTTTTTCTATTTGTCTTTGAGCTCTTTCATAGGGTAATTGGGAATTCTTCACTGTTTTAACTTTTGGAAAGCCCTAAGACAGTGTTTCCATAAAATACATCATGTATAATGAATATATGACCATTAGGAGTTTTATCAGCACTCATTTTGATTAAGCTGCATAACTCACTGATGTCTTCATCCTTTAGGAGTACTAAATTGACTCAGTGTCAGGATGATAAATTTTTTATGCTACCACATCATCAGGTAGTCCCTTTCTTGGACAGTGTATTGAGGGACACAGCCTGTGCCAGCAGGACTTGGAGACTCCTGTATTAATTATAAATAGAATAGCTCAAATAATTTGTTCTGGATAAAAACTTATAAAACCTGTATGTTTATAAGTTTCATGTGCTTCATATAGCCATACATTTTGGAACAGAATACTCTTACTATGGCTTTATTCTACCCTCTGATATATCAATGTATCTGCATACATTCAAACACATATGCAGATGTTACTTATATCTCAATACTAAAAGTCACAGGTGAAATATCTCCCTGTATTTTTCATTTCTTCCAAAGCAGGTGACATAAGCTAGTTGAATAAAAAATATTAATAAATCCAGGCCTCTCACTTTCCCCATCTAGCCCCAGCCTTCCCATCCTGGAAGCTGTATTTTTACAGTGGTAACTTCAGAGCTGAAATAAAGACCCTAAGTTTTTGTTTCCTCTCCTTGCTTGTTCTGCTAGGAGAGTAGAGATAATTATGGAGTCCAATCGACTTTCTGGTCCTGACTTTATCTCAGTCCTTTCCCACAACTGAAATGCTTCGATTTTATATTCCTATCTTGCTTTTGGTTTGGCTTTTTCTTCCTCTGATCTTTTCATATCTCACATTTCAAGTTCCTTGGCTTACTTTATTCTTTCCAAAGTCCTCCCCTTTATCCACTGTTTTAATTCCAAGTCTCAAAACTGAACTGCTTCCCACCAACGCTGCCCTAAACAAATATCATTCCATGAGTCCCGTCCAACATTATTTCCACAGTATTGGTACGTATGATACGCTGTTCATATTTGCAAACTCCCTTTTTTGCCATTATAACCTTTTATTCCAATCTTGAGGTGAAACAGTGGCTAAACATGAAAAGCAACTTTAAGAAAAAACGAAAAAGCCTGAATTAAAAAACAAAATCACAAAAGTAAAATTATATTCTTAAGCAATTTAACAATTATCTAGTGGTACCTAAGTCTATCTTCTGCTTCCCTTTACCCGTTTGAGTATATTCATGTGTGTTATATCCTCTTGTCATGTATTACCACAACCCAAACACTACTCTTGCATTCATGTCAGCTTAGACATAGGACTGCATCTCTTTTTTGTGGTGTATAACTCTTTGACCACTGTCTGAACATGAGCACAGCAATTTTTTAGGAATAGCTGCTTACACTCCGCTCCAAGTAAATCGGAACACTAGCAGACAAAATACAAAATTTCTATTAGTAGTATCTATTAATCACTAAGATCAGCCTGGTTTTAGCTCAGGTGTTTTCTACTGAGAACAGTGACAGCTTGCCAATCCAACCAGCCCATCCCAGAAATATCTACAAACCCTGGTTTATCAGACTGTTTCTGTGAGTATACTTCATAAAGCACCCTTCCATTTCTGTCAGAAATTAAAATTAAAACTTACTTTGTTGCTAGCTAAGTAGTAGGAGTAACCCATTTGCACTCCTGAGAATCTTGAAGAAAAGGAATTTGTTTTGTCACTTTGCCAGCTCTCCCTTCAGCAAATTTTCTTTTACATAATGCTAAATTCTTGCCTGATTCAGGAGGAATTAAATTACTTTATTTACCAAACTCCAAAACAACATTTTCTCCATCATCTTAACCATTTTAAATGCAAAGATTCCCTCTGATTGCCTACTTGAAAACAAAGGAAGAACCCCAGAAAGACTTTCTGATGTGGGGAAATGAAATACCACATCAGTGGCTCTTAAGTAACTGCTTATGCACAGGCTGTTAATCCAAATTCACTGCAAGGTGGCCTCACTCGCTTTTAACAGCAGGTGAACTTCAAATTACCTGACTTCTCTTTGAGTCTATAGAATTTATAAGTAGCAACTTGAAACTTCACTGCCCATATGCAAAATAACTTGTTTTTCCAGCACGAGGTAGTTTAGGGTGATCCAGCCTCAAATGAAGGAAAAGCAAGAGCTTTAAAACATTTTGGTTTAATAGATGTAAATTGAGAGGGAAACTTTGCCGGCTCACTTAAATAACTGCTGGATGCACAATGTTATTCTGTGATAAATAGTAAGAGACTCATTCTTTTTTGATGAGAACTACCTATTTCTGCTTACTTTATTCTTACCACTGATAAAGAATAAACATACAGTTGTTTTGCAGTATATCTCACATCTGTTAATATTTTTATGTATCCAACCTCCCAGTCCAGCTGTTACAGGATTTTTCATCATGTCCTACCCAAATTTAATGAACTGGCTCCAACCCTTTAACCTTCCTTTTTTCTACCAAAGTCCTCACTTAACTTCACCAAGCAAGAACTCCTAGATAAAGTCACAATCTTAACTACTCTGGCATCTTCAAAATGTTATAAGAATCCTTCTCTTAGTATCATAGCTGAGTCTATTATGCTAAGATAAATGGGCCCTTGAAAATAATTGGAAATTGGAGGCAGCTAAAGTGTATGTTTGGAGTGTGCTTTGGCTATTGATTCAGTATTTTTGGACAGTGCTCAAAGGTACGTGGCTGTTACTCTGTATGACACTGCAGATCTATCTGGCTCAGAAGTTTCAGACTCTTTGGGCAAATTTTCTGATAATACAGATGATTATTTCTGTAGAGTTCTAAATCAAACCTGAACACAATAGGGGGCTGCCTTGGATAAGGGATTTGCGTAGGTTCTGTTCAATATAATCCTGCAGGAAAGACTGTAACAAAGCTACAAACAATAAACAAGAATTTTTTCAAATGTAAGCTCATAGCCTAAACGGAGAGTAGGTAAATGAGCTGATCGGCTTCGGAACAGCAGTAAACAGAACAAGTGGATATTTATCCTAGGGTAAGAAATGAATACATAGATCTGTTTTATTGTAATGGTCTAGCTAGCAAGAGTCAGATGGGAGTACTAAAAAATATAAAGCAGCCCTAGAGTTAGAAGAAGTCTGCATTTTTATCCAAATAAGAAACACCATGGTTAAAACTAACTCTGTTCAACAAAATATCACATAAAGGCTATCTATCAGCATGACCTAAGCACATGTAAATGTATTTACTTCACTGACAGTAACATATGCTCAGCACCTCAAAGGATTCATTCTAATACCATGGTGAAACTCATTATGAAGCAAATATGCATTACATTAAATAAACTAAGGCAAGAAAGGAAGAAAATTATTTTGAAGTGTTTTTAGCCTGTGATTTTATTAAAGGAGGTTGTTTATTCTTAGAGGGGAATTAGAAATTGAATGTTGAAATTTAAAATTACAGAAACATATATCCGTTCATGGACCAAGGTCAAAGAGACTTTTATTAGAAACAAGAATATGATCTGCACAGATTATAAAGGTTTTTAAATATTTTGCATTTTTTAATATTAATTAATTTTTATTTTTATCTAACTTCCTCTTCACCCCTTTTCTTTACCTTCTTCCCCATAGTCTTCTTCAATTTTACACGATTTCTCACTGGACGGGTATCACATAATTTTTCCTTATTTTACTTTTCAAAATTCAATTGGAATAATGAATTAAGAGTCTCACCTTATGATATAAAGGGCCAAGTCAACAGATAGTCTAAATTGGCCTTGCTCCATTGATATTAATGAGGTTAGGCTGATGTGTGCTAACTCTCGATTGCCAGATCTTACTTATCTGGTGAACATAATTTTGCTATCTGCATGCAAGCAATTTGATGGGAAAGATCAAAGGAGAGAAAGAGCTGGGGGAAAAGGAATAGAAGAAAGAAAGGGAAAAAAAAAACAACAGTGGGTTCTTTACTGAAATAGTTTACACTTCAGGAGTTTGACATTTTCTTACTTTTTGATCTGTTTTTCTATTTGTAGCAAAGTCAGTGATGCCAAAAAGAACCACTTCATATGCTATGCTAGTATCATATCAATCTATAGAGGAAAAAGCAAACAAGATCAGCTTTATCCTTATTTTAAGAGATAAACCATACTGAACTACTGAATCTTGTGGGGGAAAAAAATAGAAGTTTCAGCAAAAGATATATAGCACATTATATGTTACGTACACAGTATTTTTGAAGTTGTTGCAACACATTTTTCTCTAACAGAGCTATAAGAACTGTGGGGTGGCTTTCATCTGTCTTTTAGGTTTCAATTGGTTTTATGTCTCTTTTCTTTTTACATAAATACACATATGCCCACACATAGATTCATATATACATATGCATATATTCATTTCATTTATAAATATTGATTAATATTCTTAATAATGCAAAAAATTCAAGCAGCAAGTCTACTCCCCATAACAGTTCCGAATCATAACTCATGTTTCAGATCAGTCTAAATTATACTGTGGTTCTTTTTAAACACAGTAGTAAATTACAATATTGTAATAATTATCCTGGTGCTTCATAGTTACATCAAAACACTTAAATATAGCACATTCACATAAACTTCTATAGTCATAGGTTGGGAATCTTGAATTCTGGATTTCTATTATACTTCTAACATTGTACTGTATGCGAGTTGCCAAATAATGGTATTTCATTTTCATGTAAATAAAATACTGTTTATTTGTAAACAGCTATCCAAGAGAAAATGAAGAAGAAGATGGAAGCAGAAGCAGCAAGTAGACAAGCAGATGTAGATGTGCACTTGGATACCAGATCTCTGGATAGCAAAGGAGCATACAGTACCCAGCACCTTGAAGATAAAACGCTATCAGGAAAGCACTGTACTAACTATGTTAGACCAGAAAACAAGATAATGCTCTCAAAAAGGGATGCACAGGAGTCCAACTCTCTATATCACCTCCTGCAACAGCAGAAGAAGCAAGCTGGGCAATCCAACTTTTCTCTATGTCAGTACTACCGAGTCTATGGAACAGACCCAAATAATTTCTGCGGTTGAAGCTCGTTTTGTTTTTATCTGCAACTGACCGTAAAAACCCAACCAAACAGAAACATAATGGTGATGAAGCCTGGTAAGCAGCAGATGCTAACAATGCCAGACTGGAAATGATGAAGTCAAGCGGTTCGGCCACTTAAATTTCACAACGGATGATGATGTTCCAATAATGAATAGATGCTAGAGATTCACAATGGCTTATTCAGCATCCACACACACTGAATAAAGAGACTTGAAAAAGAAACACACAAAACCACAAAAGCCAAGCTGGTAGAAGCACTGATTTGGGTAACTGTTATAGATAGGTGAATATGACAACTCAATGAGTATGAAAAGCTGGACCCAGATGGCAGGAGGTAAGAAAAGATCATAGCATTTACTATGCAGCATAGCTGGCAGCGAAACAAGGACAGATCACTCCATTAATATCAGCAAAATGGAAGAAGATCTTTTCATCGCTGTGGGAAGATCAAGGTATTAAAATTACATATGTACATACATCAAGAAGCGAAGACCAATTGCAGGACAGACACAGGAATATTTAAGCAGCTCCTTTTAGGATTGCATATATGACCTCAGAATGTTTGATCCAAGAAAGCCTGGCAAATGTTTAAGACCTTCTATAGTGCTTTGCAAAAAATCAAAGTGTTATGTGATTGAGAACATTTGCTCTGACTTTGAACATGTTTGAGGAAGGTCAGTGGTTTCACTGGGGAATATTATGGATGAAATGAAGGGCATAAGTTAGTTGTCCTAACAATCTTCGTACTTGATTGGGCTTAAACATTTCAAGGGTCTTTTTGAAAACTGCATTTGAAAACAATCTTGTTTCAAGTACCTTGGGTCTCACAAATCTCCATCATTTTGAAAACAGACTAAGGAGAGTGAAACATATTATACATTTACATACATAAGGTCTGTATTTGAGTTGGAAGATAACAAAGGTGTCATGGGGCTAATACTAGGGTGATTAGTTAAAAGAACTAAACAAGAAAATCATGAAGAGCAGCAATTGCTACTGCTTGGTTCTAGTCATCTCCCAGAGGCAAAAAATCCAACATTAGGAGAATTAAAGAAAAAAAACCAGTTTAAAAACGTACAAAGCTCATTGTTTATAATGTTACTACTGCTGCTCATTCTTGTCTTTATTTCTAAAAAAAGACTGTGAAAAGTTTGTAGCATTCATTGAAAATAAATGAAATAACTGGATGGGAATTAGAGTATATAATGATTGTGCTTGCCAATAGTATTTGAAAACAGCACATGCATCAAAAATTAAAATATTTTGCTGGCCTTCCAGAGTTTTTGCTAAACCTAGTGCGCATTGGAACCTGAGTGAATGAAATCCCATTAGTCAACACCATCTTAACAATATGCACTACGTACAGAGCTGGCTTTTGCACAGAGGAAGGAAATTACTAGTGCTAACAAAGGACAGAAGATTTATAATGAGCAAATGTACAAAAGCTCTAAATAATTATAATATTCAGAGCTTGGCAATGACTTTCTAGGCTACGAAATTACTTTTTTTTTTTGGAAGAATTGAGATTTTACAAGGTTAGTATAAACAAAGGGTAATTGGAAAATCAAATTGCTCTACTCAAGTTATTGTAAGGTCTGCAATAATGGTGATAACATTTTTAAAAGCTTGCTTATGAATCACTGTATTTTTGTTTTGTACATTATTACCATCAAAAAAGCTCCCTTTCAAGTGCTACATAGGAAACATAAATGATTAAATACAAATACCAACTTACCCCTGAAACAATAAGTTCTCCTCCCAGGTTCTGAACTTCTGCCTTCACTTTGCTGCAGATGTTGAGTTGGTGGCAGTAGAGGGCAATGCGCTGCAGGTAGGCCAGCAGATCCTGTTTGCAGGCGGAGTCAGGGCACTAAAGACAAAAGATTTGATTAGATGCAGATGAGTTTGTATAATTATAGAGAGGCAATCATAGGAGACAGTGGCAATGTGTGTATATTAGATGGATCCGCTTTGTCTTTATATGGGATACTTGATGAAACATGAAAATTTGAGCTATAGACCTTTCATTTAACTCAAGACTTATGAATTGGAACCTCAAGATGCACTACACAATTTTGTAAAAAGAAGAAACCTCTCTGTCTGCCACTAATAAAAGACAACGAAAACAATACTATTGCCATGTTTGTGGGAGAGGTTCACTTATAATATCAATTTGTACAGAACAGAAGAATCTATTGAGCAGCCAAAGACCAAGTTTGACCTGAAACTCCAGGTTGCTAGCTGCATGCCCAGGTTAAGATACAACACAGACCAGTTGAAGTCCAGATAAACCCAGTTCTGACTGGATACATCCACTCTAACATCAACTCTTGACTGCCCTGCCAGCTTCCCTTGCATTTGTGCAGACTTTCAGAGGACACACCTTTGCTTTAGATTTGGACTCAAAAGGCATAGGTGAAGCTGCTTGGGTTTGGTATTGACAGCTTCGGCAAGCTTCTTGTTAATGCATACATACCTTAATCTGTGCCAAAAGGAAATTATTTACTAGAGTGTAAGTGACATATCACAGAGTCTCTCAGGAGATGACATCAGCCTTGCAGCCCTTCTCAAGAACACAATGAGATACGTTGGTCCCTCTACAGGTCTAAGGGACACCTCTTCATACTAGCGGGAAAGTTATCCACAGTCCCGTACCATTTTGGATGCTGTGCTTCTAAAATGTGTTTTCATAGAACCATTTTGGTTGGAAGAGACCCTCTGGATCATCGACTCCAACCATAACACACTTTTGATACAAAGTAAATTAGTCCAAATGTGGTAGACTCAGTGAAGGCTTTAGATCAATATAACTAGAAAAGGCCCAAGAACAGTTTATTCATAGCCTTCGGGACCTTTAAAAGAAACTGCATCATCCCCCACAATACCAGCATAAAAAACAACTCTCTCGTAGTTAATATTTAAAATCTTGCCCCAAGCGAAGAGACCCCAGTAATAATTCACTCTGATGAAACATTGCTAAAGGGTCCATTGCTAACAGCATTTCTCCAATAAATACTCTTTGGGGCTACCCAAAATAGTGTGACTGACAATGTTCTTTGAATGTATAGCTTGGGGAACAGAGATTTAGGGATTTCTGAATATGTCTTTTCAGCATCTTACGAAGTTTATGCTCAATTTTTCTAAAATATTATCAGAGAACTTCAACAAAAACTGATAGAATTAAATACAGACGAGTCAACAGCATCACAACATCTGACTTGAGATGATTGCTCTAGCCCCAACAGCTGATGCTGGCAAGCAATATGTTTGCAGTGAAGTAGTTGTATATACTATTGTCTATAACTCTAAAGCAGCCACTTTGCTTTTTTTCTCTCTTTTTTTTCTTCTTTAAAACTAACAATAAACAAAGCTGAAGGTTCTCTGTGGCTGTTAGGTTTACTCTGCTCCATACTCACGTCAATGCTACAATCTCTCTTTCCAAGACAGAATCCCTGAGAGACCTATTCTCCCTGCTGGTGACAATTTAATATAGAAATATTTACCCTACTCTTCAAGTCTATGACCCGAAAGAAATGAACTTTAAAGCAATATGTCTTTGAGAGCTGACAGGGCTTTAAACACAAGTACTTTGGGGCGAATGAAAACGCAAGATCTCATTGGAGCAGTAATTAAAAATGCAACTGTCCATAAAAAGTTTATATTGTGTGTTTCCAAAGTTCTGTAAAATATCATTAAAGCATAAGCATTCAAACAATCACTTCATTCTCATAGTGATTTTATTGTTTATTATTAAAGTGTGCATGTTACAGTCTTCTGAAATTTAAAATCTGACTCAAGCCAATACACTCTAAGCATAGCAAGTCTCTTCGTGTTTCTTTCTTTACAATATTCCACCTCTGCAGATATTGTAGACTAGGAATTTCACAAGCTGACAGATGGATTTCTTCTTTTTTATGTTAAAACGAACAGATGCTACATCTCAAGGACTGGAACGGGTTAAATACAGGAAAAAACGCTTGTTGATAATTAAAAAAACCCTAAGCTCGACATTTCTGAGGTTAAAGGAAAATGGGCAGATTCAGGTTTCTTGCCACTCTGGTCCATATTCCCTGGCAGGATGTGTTAACACACTATTACAAGCTTACTTGAAGAAGAAAAAGAAATACTTATTTTAAAGAGAAAGACTAGAGACAAGGAAGTTATAGCTCCTACTTCCAGTAAACTTCATCCTGATGACAATGAAAAGAAAGAAACTGTAAGAAGTTTACAAGGGAAAAAATAGTCAAATTTAACTTGCCTACATTTAAATTAGCTACCTGAGAACTTGAATTTGAAACTTGGCTCTTTACTTTTAATATGGTGTTCCCTCTTGTTGTCCAGATGGATATATAAGCCCATGGGAAAGAAAGAGGCTGAACATAGCAAGTTCATCTTTCCATTTGTGACATGAATTTGGAAATGGAACGGAGGACACAAACCATAGAGCACGGAGCAGGGGACTGCAAAGTGAAACAACAATAACCTGAGGCAAAGCAAAAGAAAGAGAGTCAGTGAATCCTGAAAGAGTGTGATATTACGGGAAATTGCTGGAAGAAAGAGCTGAAAAAAACATAAGGATTCCTAGGCATGTGGCAAGGGTAACCGAGCATCCAAATTTCTACTGCTTTCATGACAGCAAATGTATTAGTCTAATTCTAATACAATCACCTGGATCCAGAAGGGAACAATTCAGGCATTTCTGAGGTTTAGAGAGACTCATTTATGAATTTTCTGTACCGCAAAACCCGAGTTGTTTGGTATAGAAAAACTTATATTTAATTAGTAGAGCAGTATCCAGGGAGTGACTTCCAACAGGTAATTTTCTGGCAAGATAACCTTTTCCTGCAAAAGGCAACTCGTTGATAGAGGTTACATGATATTTCTGCTCATTGTTTGCTGTTACCTGATCAGCTACCGCCCGTGCCAATTTGTCCATCCTCGATCCTGCCTCTGCAATCTTCTTGGCCGCATTAATGACATCTGATGTATTCTTCAGGGGGCCTTTACCTCTGCGAAACACAACACAATTATGCACAATCTAAATAAATCACAAAAGACAACAGTTTTAGTGACCTTGTTTAGCATTTGATTTTAAAATAGTAACATGAATGACTTCTTAATTTATTACAACTCCATCTTTTAACTACTTTATGGTACAGCTTGATTAAGAAATCGCTTTGCTATATTTCCTCTCTCTCACAAAATGGCTCACTAGCAATTTAGTCTGATGGCACCTTCAAGCACATGAACTACATTTAATAGTATAGGCATTTTTAAGAGCTCATTAAGCCCACATTCATTCTGGAACACACAACTATTTCAAAATTATGTTATTCCCAAGGCAGTGCTAAATATTAAGCCTGTCATGTCTAGATCAAGAATGTCACATTCTAGAAAACCTTTTCTGGTAGATTTTTGTCAGAAAATGAAGATATTTGGGACATAATCCTTACGTTACACTAAAATGCTACACTTAAAACATAATTAGTCGTAAGACTGATCTTTACTAGACTCTTCAGATGATGGACAAACCTTTGATTTTAGTGCTTAAAGCTACTAAAATGTATATAGACAAAAAGTAAAAAGTCACTGCAGACTTTTTTGAGTTTGCTTCATACTCAAAACATTAATCCTGTTTATAATAAATTTGTAACTGCTCCTGGGAATGGCTCAGTTGGAAGTGAGCTGATTTTTCTCTCTCTTTTTTTTTTTAATACAATGTGGAGAAATATAGGTTCAGATAAGACTGACAGAAAATCAGAATATGATAAAACTTCTTTTTTTTTTTAAACTAAAACTGAAGGCATTTTTTCTAAAGACAACATGATAATATTTTTGCATTTTTTCATCTATAATGCCAAGAATAACATACTGAAACATATTTCCATTTTCATCTTCTTCCCCTGCTTCCTTTTCCACCTTAAACAGATATTGAGATATAAAAAGTATCCCATTGTTTTTGAACTTAAACTGTCACAGGAATCCTTCTTAGCGACCTCATACGCTTCTACATTAATTACATCAGAATATCTGACTGTCACAAACTCCATACATTTGAAAAATTTGTTTTATTTTAGCACTGCTGAGGTTACAGTCAAGCACAAAAGTGTGAAAGGCTTTGTTCTGTTTTAATGGAATATATTAACCAAGTTTGTTACTGAATCCGATGTAGACAGAGTTGCACTTCGAGGTCTGGGATTTTTTTAAATTTACTTTATTTGTCACAGTAGTTTTCTCTCATTCTCATATTAGTTCTGACTTTTGATGGTAAAAAATGTGATTACAAAACTTTCAATTTGATGCTCAGTGTATCAAAGGTTGTCTGAGAGGCTGCAGAACGTGTTCATATTCTGGGCTGTTGCCTTAGAACATTATTTCTTCCTTCCATGAAATGATGGCACTCTATGGAGAGTTTTTCACTCTGGTTTTAGGCAGAAGCATCAGAAACTCAAAGACAATCCAAAATTATTAATATTCCTCTTATTCCTATTTCCTCTACCACTCTTTACAGGAGGTTCTGCACTGTCATTTGCTACACGTGAGTGGTGAGTCTACTTCAAAAACAGGAGTTGTAAAAGCACAAACTGAGAGAAAAACAAATAAGCTGAGGGAATTATTACTTGGAAAGAAGCATAGTAGCAAGCTATTAAAGTAAGCAAACTTTCTATGTTCACATTTACATTTTAAATGGATAAAAGTGTTTGCTGTTGCCTGTTACCAATTAACAACCTATGAAGTGTAAATGTTCAAGTTATTTGCAAATTAATGGTATTTATACACCCTGCCCATCAATCCCTCCATCCGTCTATCTATCTATCTGGTATGGGCAAACCCAATATTGTCAATGCAGAGATGGTCTGCTCTGAAATAGGTTGAAGGCTCCAGACACAAGGCATGTGATTAGCTGGAGATTAAGAAATCTATTTAAGCATCTCAGGGAGATGAATAATACATGTCTTATTTTAATTCTGAAGAAAAACATGAAGATTTTTGTCCAGCTTTGTCTAATCACATTTCGATAAATATCATTTAAACTTTTCAATTCCCATTAAAAATAAACACCAAAAAACCTTTAATTTATTATGGTGACCTGCAATTCAAACCATCTTGTAAAACGTTCTCCCTGGTGTGATTAACAATATGTCTATATTTAAACAAAATAATTCTGTTTCTATGATATCATTAATGAATGGCTTTTCGATGCTTTGTAATTAGAAAAGAATAAGACATCAATAGAAAAAAGAAATTAAAGAAAGAAAAAAAAGTCATTACTGACAGGCTCCAATAAAGTATTAGATCAAAACAGTTTCATTTCATTTGGGATTTTTTTTGGAAAGAAGTTCACTGTTCAAAATAGTTTTGTAATTATTTTTGATTGACACAAATTGTGCTGAAATGCTGTAAATTCTGAGAGGCACATGCATTTAGATGGATACTAAACAAAATGCCAGTTGAGTGTCTGTAAGGTCACAGACTATATTTGCTGCTGAAATTCAAGATGATCTGCAAATAAAACATCTCTACAAATAGGACCAAAACTTCATGTGATTAATACCATTTGGTGAAATATCCAGAGCAGTCCTGTGTAGAGAACTGTACAACTCATCTCATTATGTATGATGTGTTACCTGGCTTTGCATCTCCACAAACAGAGCCCATCATCTCAGCAGGCTATAAATCGCAACGAAAAGGAAAGATATGGGATGTCTGAAGAAGTTCTCAGCAAAGGTTATTTTGTCTTACCTGGTAAAGTCTGTCATTTCCATCATAATCATGCACATCTGCTTTGCCAACACAATGATGTCATTACCACTGTCATCCCACTTGGCCACCTCTGCATCCAGTTTGCTCTTTTCTTGGTGGAATATCTCGACCTGCTCAGCAATCTTAGCCTTCTCCTCTTGAGGAAGCTGAGCCATGATAGCCTGGATTAAAAAAAGAAATAACAATGGAAGAAGTTGGGCATGAAAAAAGGAAGGTAGCAACTACATACATTTCCAGTGGTTCAAACAGCATGACCAACTTCTAATAGTTTATTTTTATGGGAGTGGAAGATGCCAAGAAAAATCCAGTAGACATTTGATTTCTGTCAAATTCACAGGATGTTCATAGCTTTTCTTCTACCTTCAGGAGTTTAAAAATTAATATATGTCATGCCATGATCTACAGATTATTCACCAGTCCAAAGAAAATTCCTGTTATATCTTAACTTTTAGGAAGAACAAATGAAAGAAATCTACAGGAAAAGGCAGACTGAGTTGCCAGTACCTCCCTTAGACTCATACTCTGTCAGAAATACAGATTTTCTGCTTAACCCAGCACTAAAATATGACAATCAATGTAATACATTTGAAGTGAATTGTAATGAATGTACCTTTCAAAAATATTTAGTGGTCTAATTGTCTCTTGGAAGATATGCAAAAATGCACTAAACAGGTTGATACTAAACTGCCTTGACATTATCAACAAAGCAGAAAGTTCCCTGACCCCCAAAAAACATAAAAAAGAAAACTGTACAAAATTATAATAATCACTCTTGAAGATGAAATGGACACTTTCAATAATGATTTCCAAGTTGAGCTACTGTATGGCTTTAGGGGGTTCTGAAGACCACATTATGCATTTAATGGGGTGTGACACATATTTAAGTGTCATTACTTTTTTTTTTTGTTTATGTCACTTTCAATCAGCTGAAGCCTTTCTCTACATATTCTTAAAATGCTCTTGGCTTTTAAAAATTCATAATTGACCTTTTCAAAAACTGAAATTAAAAAAGGTTATAAACAGTAGATCAGAAAATAAGAAACTTGCAAGTTAATCAAATTAAAATTCAACATGAGTTTTAATTAGCCCTTATCAATGTAAGTCAGCAGTTTCAAATGTTAGCGTATTAGTCTTTCCATAGAAAAATGCAGTGTAAGTCAAGCTAACAGATACATATATAAAAGACACATAAAACACTAGAACAGGTGAATTAAGCGAAATTGAGAGAATGTGATAGGAGTAGTAAAATTTGGAAAGCCAATCTGTATGTCTTGCACGTGCTTTCTCTCTGTGGGCAACTTCACCTGCACACTCTTTAAACTGGTATACAGTGTTTTAACATTTCTATTCCAGCTGCTGATGTGTTTTCAAAGAAGCTATATCCCATAGCAAATGCAGCTCATATATTCAAGTTTTATTTCTATTGAGGAACAACACAAGTATTTCTGCTGAAATACTAATAGCTGTATGGAGTAAGCATATTAAACAAATTCATTACATTCCAGAAAAAACATCCAGATTTTCTACGGAAAAGGTTCAAACATGATACCATTCTGCCTAGCAGACTCATTTCAATGAGTCACTCAAGGCTGTGGACTGGGCAGTTTCTGATGAACATGCTTTTGTTTTGTTTTTTCATGTCAGGTTTTCATTGTTTTTGGCTTCTTCTGGCATATTGCATTCTCTGTTATTCAGGAATGAGACTGTCTTTATAATATATTATATTTAGACAGTGTGTAGCTGATCAAAGCAGAAGGTTTTAAGTGCAGCAGTGGCAATAACCACAATAAATGTAATAGAATTTAAGACTCCTCAGTCCCTAGATTCTTAGTAAAAATATTACTGCAGTCTTTATTTGTTTTTCAGAACAAGATTATATGATACCCAACCCTAGATGTAAGAAAAAATAAGTACTCTGTAATAACTGTATTGTATCTCAATACTTTTGTAACTGAGATTTTAGTAGACAGTTCTTTGAATATATCAAACTTGACTTTATGCTCTTTAAAACATAAAAATGCATCCAGGTTCTCTCTGGAATGGGACCTACAATCTATCTGCTTTTCATTTAGGTGATAATGATATATATGATATGTCCTTGATACACAAGGACAAAATTTTCTGTCCTTGGGATGCAGTGATAGAAAACGAGATTTCCTGATACATAGTATGGTTTATTTACCACCTGTATTCAATACTCAAGGAAATAAAGTTGAGAAAAAAAAAAGAAATCTCTGCCCATCCAACCGTGTCTGTGCTCCACATTCCTCCAAGCAAGCCTCATTTAGGTTTGCACTTCTCTACTGTTTCTTTTCAGGGTGTAAAATGATTGTGTCAAGGCCTTAAATACTGTGGGTCTTCCTAGAGGAGCTGAAAACTCCTCCTTCCTGGTCCTCTGAATCAATCTTTCAAAGCTTTGTTGCCTTTTGGTCTTCAGGTTTTCAGCCCTACAAATCCTCTTCCAGAATTCAAGGTAAGAAGTCACCATTCCATTTACCAGCTTTGGTTACAGTGTTTGAGTGTGTGGGGGGAGGATGCTTCTCATTTAGTCCATTACTTCTACTTTTAGCACTTATCAGAAGAAAATGCAGCCATAAAAATCATTGGGGTGATTCCCAGTTCCCCACTGCTTCTCTGCTGGAAAATTTTAAGGCCTTTTTTTTTAAACTGTCTTTCCAATAAAATACATTTTCATTATGTCATTTGCCCTCAAAATTATATTCTGCTTTTTTTTTTCTTTATGAATAAACTGAGCAGCCTATTTAGTAAAAGGTAAACATTCATCAGAGGGTGGCATAATCCTGAGTGTTAACAAACTTCACTTCTCCAGCACCTGTGACCCCTGAAGCACTCATCAGCTTAATTTGCAATCCCCATGCACAAGCTAAGGTCACAAATCACAACGACTGGAGTTTATCATGGTGTAATTACCCTGGTAAAATTACATTGACTCCGTAACAAATGTCTTCAATTACAATTAAATTACAGGGACTACTCGGTAGCTCAAACAGATCTTCTTGACAGGTTTGCACACTGGGAAAGATGACTAATGTAAGATTTCTCTGGATACGGCACATGGTGCTCTGATGACATTTTTTTTTTTTTTTTAATTAGCTGACTACTCTCATGGTTACAGCACATTCCATGGCCCTCTTGGGCATGGCGAGCATGAAATGATCAAGTTTTCTATTCTTGGAGAAGTAAGGAGGGTGGTCAGCAGAACCGCTATTTTGGACTTCCAAAGGACAGACTTTGATCTGTTTAGGAGGCTGGTTGGCAGAGTCCTTTAGGAGGCAGCTCTGAAGGACAAAGGAACCCAGGAAGGCTGGTTGCTCTTCAAGAAGGATATCTTAGAAGTGCAGGAGCAGGTTGTGCCTGTGTGCCAAAAGACAAGCCAGAGGGGAAGACCACCAGCGTGGTTGAATAGAGAGCTTTGGCTGGAACTCAGGAATAAGAGCAGAATTTATGAGCTCTGGCAGAAGGAGCAGGCAACTCAGGAGGTCTACAAGGATGCTGTGAAGTTGTGCAGGGAGAAAATTAGAAGGGCTAAAGACCAACTAGAACTTAATCTGTCTACTGCCGTAAAAGACAATTTAAAAAGCATTTATTTTATTACAAATACATGAGCAACAAAAGAAGGGCTAAGGACAATCTCCATCCTTTATTGGATGTGAGAGAAATATAGTGACAAAGGATGAGGAAAAGGCCAAGGTACTTAATTCCCTCTTTGCCTCAATCTTTAAGAGTGAGACCAGTTGTGCAGTTGGGCTCAATGGTTTTAAAGGCCTTTTCCAATCTAAACAGTTCTGACTCTGTGAAACCTGGAAGGCCTTTTCCTACAGCACTAGCTGGAGCGAACGGCTGATACAAGGCATCATATAAGCCTAGGGAAGATCATTCAATAAGTCAGTACTTTTTGAATGGGTGAGACATGAAAAAACCTTGAACACCTAAGCTAACTTACTCCTGTCCTTTCTTAAGTGACCCTGAAGTTTTGAAATCACTGCACTTGCTTTCCGAGGCACAGATTTTAATGTGTAGCTATTAATATACAGACACTTCATGTAGCATGTGGACTTCATACTCACCCTTGCACTCTGGCCAGCAATAAGCTGGTCATCTTCAGTCTGAACACTCGTTCGGCTGCGAACGTCGTAATCTTCCTGCTCAAAGTCTGAATCATCCTCCAGCTCTTCAGGGGTCTAGAGAGGGGACAGGGAGAGAAAGCAAAAGAGAGGAGATGACAAGCTTATAAAGGATACAAAGTCCTATGTACAGTAAGCTCTTATTTCATCGACTACCTGCCTAGGAAATGCTGTTTCTCTTTCTTTCTAAATTAACTTGTCTGCCAAAGCAGCCAAAAACTGAAATTGAATTGTCTTAAAAATTAAGTTGTTTCAACTCTAGTTTTCTTTAAAAATAGAATTTATCATTATCTTGCTTCAGCTTTTCCTAACTCTGTGAACATGATGAACATGAACAGGAACAAATATCCTTTGGAAACACTAACAATGGGAGTGCAGTATTTCAACATAATGTTATTCCATATATAAATGGATACTAATACTATTATATTACTGGAATCTCCACATACTCTTCAAAAAGGAAAGTAAATACCTGGGAAAAAGTAACTAATGCCCTGGAAGAAAAAGTTACCAAAACAAATAAGAGATTACCCCTTGAAAGAAAACATAAATTATGTCAACTGGTTTTGAAACAAATGTAAAATTTCTAAACTGATTTAGCTCAGTTGTTCCCATGGGTCTTTTCAGATACAGACTTTTGGAATTTGCCACACCTCCTAAACTGAAACCACATTAACTCCATTGCTGGTGCTATGAATGGTGCAAGGGTCTCTGAGCAGATTGATTAAATCTAGTCACCCTGTTTCCCCAAAAATAAAACAGGGTCTTACGTTAATTTTTGCTCCAAAACTCATTACTTTTTTACATGTATATTTGCCTGGACACTATTTAAATTGACTTTTTAAATTAACTGTAACTAGGTATTATTTTTCGAGTAGGGCTTATACTGTGAGCATCCTCCAAAATCCTGAAAAATCATGCTAGGGTTTATTTTTGGGGTAGGTCTTGTTTTCAGGGAAACAGGGTATGTGCTGTCTTCCTGTTGTTTAAAATGTTGGAGAGAGGGAGAGAAAAGATAACTGAAGGGTCTGTTTCTGTTATTTTCATCTTCTTGCAAAAAACTAGAAGCAAAAAAAAAAAAAAAAGAAAAAAATTCCATATGTATATACAGAGAGCCAAAGCGCGTATTTTAAATCACTATTTAGTACTATATTTAATATAGATGGTGCAAAACCTGAATTAGATGTTAGAAGGAAGATTATGCTCCATTTTGTGCTGGAGTAGCATTTAGTACAACAATCTGGCCACAAGTAACTTCTGCTGGTACAATACATTATAGTGGCAATAGGAAAAGAAGATTACAGTAACTGTGCAGAGATATCTTCACCTTACTGGATACCCATATGCCTCAGTGTTAACCTAGACGGGCAACCACTGCAGAAGAAATCATCCATGCTGGCATTTCATGCTTGGAGGCAACGTCAAGTTTGCTAGCAGAGGTACTAATCATTGCCAGTTGTCATTACAGTTCTGTCTAGAAGATGCTCAGTCACTAGGAACTGGTCCAAACCCTCTAACATAACGCAGAGAAGTCTTTTGGCGATATTTATATTACAGCCTGGTTTCCAACACAAAGTGCACATCACTGTTTGTAATGGAAAAATCAGCTGCATGGTGAACTGCACATGATGGGGAGAGTAAAACGCAGCCATCATCATTTGGCTTAAAGAGTATGAATTAAATATGTGTTTTGATGCTGAGCGCTGGAGGAAGAAATAACCAAGTATGACAGTATGGTAATGAAACTCAGGCTGCATACATACAAATAGTGTCTATAACAGGATAGACAGGAGATGAAATTTAGGTGAAAAAATGAATTTGTCTTTTCTGCCACAGGAAAAATAAAAAAAAGACTCATCATTATAATATCCAATGGTCTTGCTTTCCAATCACCTTTCATCACTTTATTCTCTCTGTTCAGCTGCTTCAGGGCAGGATGGAACTTTAAAATCTGCCATAAGCAAACCAGCTACTAAAACAACCGTATGATTCCCTGTGTAGAAGAGATTATTTCCTATCATAGGGCTCAGCTTTTCATCTGCTCCATCTTCACTGTAAAGAATAGGAGCAGGGTGGAGAGTTTCAACCCATTCTTCATAAACCAGCTGACTCTTCCCCATCTTTCAAGTCCATTCAACTAGCCAGTTGCACTGGTCATTGTAAAACCAGCACCCTTTCCCCTCCAGATACATTCTTTCTAGTTCCTTCTCTCTCCACTTTTATAGACAAGACTATAAAAGATAATGTGCAGCCCTTTCCCAGACTTTCATAGTCAGACTTGCAGTAAGGTTATAATATCCAAAATATTACATCTCAACACTGTAAGCAGTAAGGACATGAGGGTGAGTCTTAAAAGGCTAAAATATTCTAAAAATTCTGTGTTTCAGGAATTTGTTCTTAAAGAAACAATCAGAAAAAATGAATTGTTGTTGCTGCCTTGCATTCATAATCTTTAAGTTTACGGTCTTTAAAAGAAACTTAATGAGTATAGATGTTGAACTTGGAGAAAATGTAGTTCAAACCTGTCCTGGCTTTGTGTAAAACAAGACCAGTTCTCTTTTAGTGAATTTTCCCTTCAGCTAAGTTCTTCTAAGTAACTGCACTTTTCTGAATTTGGCAGCATGTTTTTCAGACACAGTTAATGTAAGTTAATGCAACTGTTAATAGTAAACTACAAATGCAAGAAATCTCAGCACTTCCTCTCTGTACCAGTGAGATCTAGTTCAAAACTAACATTCAGATTCATTCAAGTTTTTCAAGTGTGGAAAATTTAACGCCCTCATTTTCTTCCAAAAATAGCTACATTTTTCATTAAGATGAAGAATAGTAGTTAACTGCTATCTGTATGCTGCAATTTCAAAATTGTTGCATGCTTTTCACTCTCGCACCACTGTTCTGTTTTATCTGATTTCTTGGAGATGTAGCCCATATATAATAGGTCTCCTATCTGTTTAGACATAAAGGTGAAAAGAGAAATATTATCTTGAAGTACTTTTGGTCTTAACACGGCCTTCTAAACATACCATAACAACTCTAATTTTAGCGCACAAATAACAGGACCTTGGTATTTAAAACACAGTTTCCAAGACAACAAAGTCTGGAACTTAATTTATCTGAGTTGGAAGACAGAAGGACTGAATCAGTCTTGCAGACACCTGTACCTATGGCCACACAGACGTAGGAAACATGGATTTGAGATCGGAGACAGCTTCCAAAAAAACCCTCTGACAACCACCAGTGGCCAGAAGAGCTAGAATAATTTTCAGAACTAGTAGATTTTAGGACCTCATCGATTTCAACAGAAAAATAGACCATTTTGGTAATGCTTAGCCTATCTGTTCTATAGCACAGGCTGTAAGACTTCCCAGGACTAATTTTTTTCAAACATAGTATCTCTTTCATGCATAGACCATATTCTTCATTCATCCAATTCAGATGAATTCTCCTAGTGTAGAAGAATCTTTCAGAATTCCACGTAAATCACCCAGTAAATGCCTACTTTCTCTTTTAAGATGCACGCTTTATTTCTAATATGCATTTGGTGACTTTCAGCTTCCAGTCATTGGATTTTTTTTTTTTTTCAATATCTCTCAGGCTGCTAGACTGAAGATCTTGCTGTAAACAAAATATCTTCGATCAATACCATTTTGTTTTATCTTTTGTAACTGCACCATAAAAACGTGTATTATGCATGTGTAAGTCATAAAGTGGCATATACATGCAGATTTATAAGTGTTATTTGTTTAATATTTCACTGATTCAAATATACTTGATGAAGACAGAAACCCCACTACGCTATAGTACAGTAGGCACTTAAAAGCTGTGAGATGCAACTATAAGCCTTTCAGCACTGTAAACACCAAGTCAAGCTAACCTCGTAATGAAAGAAAGACTGAAAAGATATTCCCCCACTTTCCACCATGAGAATACCCTCTAATTCTAAAAGCTAAGGAGAAAAGTGCCTTTATAATATGCTTTTCTATTCAATTCTACACTATTCTGTATATTTGTTCTTTTCCAAAGGCAGTTGCAGGCTGAGGTGCAGCAGTGTCTGAGTGGCAAAGGCAGAGAACCTCTCTCACAGAAGGTCTTCAGCTGTTTAATGATTTACAGTAAAAACTAACACGCTAAATTCAACCTCAGAAGCAAGAGGTAGACAGTGTAGACCCCGTAGCACCCTTTGGAGATAGGCTATTGAAAAAGATGATGGGATTCTGCTCCAAGCCTAGTTTTCCAGAGGATCTGAGATGTAGCAGCACTTTGGATTTCACCATAGGTGATCACGGCTAAGCCTACACTGACAAGTGTGGAAAAGTAGAAGAGCAGTCATTGCCAAGTAGCTATCTATAGATAACTGTCGGAGCGGCGGGAGACATTGCACGCTCAATATGAGTGTTATCAGCAAAGCTCGTTTATTATCCGTAAGAAGGCTGCATTTATAAGTCATATAATTAGGCTCATACATATTACTAAAACATAGCTTGCCATTGGCCATCCTCATATAGATCAACCCCTCCTCTTCGGAAAGTCTCTAAACTTCCTAACAAGCCTTCTCCCGCATACCACAGTTTCTTTCTTGTTACAATATCTGCTGTCAAGGTCACTCCATCCCTGCAAAACATTTTTGCTCAGCACTGATTAACTGCCGAGGCCAACACTCCCTCGGGCCTGTGGCCCTACTCCCTTAACCATCTCCCAGCTACCGCCTCCACAGATAACCCTTCACTCTCTAAACAGATCTTACCAAAAAGCCTCATTTTTAAAACAAAGGTAACCCAGAAAAGGTCTTTTATGCCTTTCACATAGCGTCTGGTGGTGTGGTTCATGCCAAGCTCTGGTCTTCACAGGCTGAGCTGTGGCTCGGTGTGGTGTGGTACATGTTGAGTTTGCAGGCTGATGGAGATGTCCACAGCTCACTGCTTGAGCCAGCTTCGTGCCTGTTTTATAGATATAGACATACATAACATATATATACATATATATATATATATATATAAAAAACAGGCCAGGTTGGATGAGGCTTTGAGCAACTTGGTCTAGTGGAAGGTGTCCCTACTCATGGCAGGGGGGTTGGAACCAGATGATCTTTAAGGTCCCTTTCAACTCAAACCATTCTGTGATTCATACATCCAAACAACTGGGGCTAAGGACTCCACATATACACCACCTTCATTTCATTTTTATTCAGACTCCCTGCAGTCTTTTCCCACCGACTGAAAGTCTCTTAATGACAGAATAGAACAGAAATGCCTTTAAGATGCTCCTAGAGCACATCTCCCAGGATCACCACAAAGAATCAAGTTTATATGCCCTGAGACTACCCTGTAACATGAACTAAACCACAGCAAGAGGGAACAACTGGAGATTGCTCCAAAAGTGCACTTCTGATCCAAACAAATGTAACACTATGGCCAACGTGAATGCAACTAACAGCAAGGTTGCCAATAGCAAAGGCCACGTGCGGAAAGAGAAGACTGGCCTTGGAGATACTTAAGAATGAGAAAAGGTGCCATTGTGATTCTTCCTAACTGTGGAGAGGGTTTTTGTCTAATAACTGAGGGATCTTCATAAGTAGCTATTAAAAAAAAAAAAAGTAATTTGTTCCCTATGCAGTAACAGAAAATACGTTGGAACTAAGTTATTATTTTCTATCTTATTTTTAGGTGCTATAATTGTACTCCTAAGTTTATTTATACCACTTCTTAAATTGTGGAAGATTTTTTTCTTCTGTATAGATCATAATAATAGTCCTTAGTGTAAAAATGAGTCTCCTTTCTCCTCCAAAAGGATAATGAAATCTCCCCTTTTAAAGGAAAAAAAAAGAGAAAAACAGAGATTATCCCACTTACTTTCAGCTTACTAAAAGTTATAACACCAACAAAAAATTAATTTAAAAAGTGGCTTTATTTCTTCTATGGAACAGAGGAATCATCTCAGATAAATTCAGTCTTTCATGAACATGAACAATTACTGCCTGAAAATAATTGTATCAGATGCTCTAAAAAGTTTTCAAGTTGTTTTCTGTTCAGTGTTCATGGGTTTTTTAAAATTATTTTAATTTTTTTTTTTAATACTTCTGCAAGAAGTTTTACAGTCTGAATTAAAGGAGTGCATGAGATTTGATGGATTATTAGATAAAATATTGTAAAGATGGTCTTTTACAGCTTAATATCTCACCCTTTAATTATACATTTCGTTCCAATGTGTGATGTTCAGATGAGAATGCTAAAGAGTGTCTCAAACTGAAACTAATTTTCTTTTCTACAGCAAATAAGGTTCTGATTCAGCAAACTCTGGTCTATGTAGGTTTATATATGTGGATTTTCCCAGTTAACTCACAAGGATAATGAGTCCATTTATGTGCTTTAGTTCTCTGCCTGGGTAAGGAGTACTACATTTAGCTCCATGAATAAATTAATTGTCTGAATGCAAAAATACATCCTCCAAATCTGGGTAAGCAGAATTCATTAACTCATATCATACAAGGAACGGAAAGTAGTAGCGATACAACTGCAAAAGTAACCTGGGATGTGCCTGAGGAGACAGCAAAGCCTGCATGCTGATCGGCTTTCCAAACTAGTAGTTAAATAAGACAGCAATGAAATAAGTGATTGTTCATCCAGAATTTAAAATGGTGCTTTGTGCCGAGCAGAAACATCTCACTCAGTTTGGAAAGTCTCACTGGAACCTCTCTGGGACAACTCTGATATACAGGGGGGTGTTGGAAGCCAGAACTCTGCAGAGGGGCTGGGAAAGCGTGGGTTTATAGCAGATCCCACCTGATGATTGTGTCTTGTGAAGAAATTTAGAATGACTCATGAGAGACTATAAAAGATCAAAATACGCTAAGAAGTGATTCTTGTCCTGTGAGAAGTTTGGAACCTGCTGATACAGGCTAAGGAACTGGATAATCAAAGGAAAAAGGGAGATCCTTCACTCTGCAGATCTTTCCATCCCAGTCCAGAAAGAGCTGTAATCACCCCAATGTTGCACACCCAGAAAACAGGACAGGTTTCCCCATCATCTGTCATTCCTATAATTCAGGCTACCTGAGATTAGCACTGTGTACAGGAATGGAATTTACGTTTCACAGTTCTAAAATTAAGCCTGTCAAAAGCTTTTTCTGTAAATGTTAATGCATAGTGACAAATGACTAAAATGAAGCTATTCTGGAGACTCCAACTGCCTGAAGTCTTACATCAGTGCCGTAATATACTGACAACCACGAGTGTATGTTACCTGTTTGCTCAAGGGATGAGCTGTTGGTTTAGCACTGGTACTTGCTTCATAAGTTCTTGCTGCAATTTTCACTATAGTTTTATTTCTACATGGCTTTCACTGGGGCAGATTCAAGGTAATTTGGATTTCAAATCAGAGTTTCAATTGCTTAAAAGATGTCCAAACCAGGCGGTTTTGTTTGGTTGGTTTTGGTTTGTTTGTTTGTTTTGTTGTTATTCTTTGAGTGTAGACTACACCGAAAAGCAAGACACACATCTACTCTCACCATAATGATGTTGTTCTGTTTGTTGTTGTTTATTTATTTATTTTAAGATGCCTAAACAAATCAAATCAACTGGTTAGGCAACGTTGAAATCACAAATTCTTTACCTCAGTAAACACCCTAAACCATCCCTGCTGAGGCTCGCTGGAGCAGCAAGGTAATTTATTTATTCATTTAGATTTTAACCAGACTTACCTCGTATCCCAGGCAGCACATACACATTAGGAAAAAACCAAAACCAAACAACAAAACCAACACAAACAACAAAATCTGCACAAGCTCTGAAGATCTACAGAAACAGAAATGAAGTTTGCATCTCTTGGCAGTTGTGATCATATCTTCTCCTGGGTGATTAACAAATCAATTGTGGTTCATCTCCTAATATACGCTCACGTCTTTACTTACTAATTCTGTTTTTACTGCATATACTTTTGTTTCACACTTGTTTCAATTTCAAGCTTTTCTGCCTTATTATGAAACAAAGTTGATTCCAAGAAGCTTTTATATTCCTCGCATCCGATCTAATACTTTCCTTCTAGTCCAAACTTTTATTTCCCAGGTGTCTTACATACCCTTATCATCAGAACAGCTTTCCTGATGTCACGAACTCCATCATAAACCAAGCGGGAGGCATCTATGAACTCATTTTCTTCAAATGGCTGTGGGACATTCGCACTCAAAGCTTCAATGGCAACTTCAACTTGTTCGGCAAAACGTGGCATAACTAGATTAAGCAAAATGAAAGGCAGTAAGATTAGACACTTTCTTTCATGAACATTTTTCCCCCGCCCTTGGGCATAAACACTTTCCAGTAGACATGGTACATATTGTTGTTACGATTCAAGACCCAGGGATGTTTATGGCATGGGTTTGTACCGAGTCCACGCATGCAGAGCTCTGGTACATTTTCTGACAGCATGAAAATAGTGATCTTCGTATTTTCTCTTCCAATTGCACAACAAAGGATGTAAAACTTCCTTTAAAAAGTGTGATTTACTGAGTTTTAAAAGACTGCAAGAGATCTGAGCTGTCAGGAAAGTACATTTAAAACCATTACGATTTGGAATGAACACAGTACATATTCATGCCAAATGATCAAAGCAAAATGCAGCCATTATGCCTACTAATTTAGAAAACTAATGGCAGTCTAGCTCATATTGAATAATAATAATTGCATAAGGAACAAAATGCAAATTCTAGCAAATTACTTTTGTGAAGGCACATAAGCGAACATTCTGTTTCTTCGCTATCATCATGTATATAACACAGAAAATAGCCATAGATATTAGCTAACAGTATTATAAACCGTGTATGAGCTTTTTAAATACGTATCTTTAAGCAATTATTTACTTATGTAAATAGTTAAAGGCATTCCTTGCAGTAATAAGAGGCTTTTCTTCAAATTTTATACAGGATTCCTTTGAAGGTATAATCACTTTTTTTTTTTTCATATCACATATCCAGAAAGATAAATGTTCTCCAGTTTAGTTCTCTAACAACTCAAACCCATATCACAAAACCAGGAACATGACTATTGGGTTTCACTAATTATAATTCACCTATACTCCTGTAGTTTATTGCTCCTTCAATATTTTAACATTAATATTGGAGGACTGGGCTCTCATATACTGCAAGACAAACAGAATCAATGCTCTATCAGAAATCTGGATACAAAATCCATTGGGATTAATTCTTACAAATTTAAGGAACTTGGGTCAAGTTTAAGATTTACAGATAGCCATCTTTTCATTACATTCACATCATTATCATTATTTGCCTTCTTCCAGCATCTAGCTATGCAAATCATGTTCCAGTGGCTTTATTATTTTGACACTATAAATGGAAGAACAGGAAGTGATTACTCCTAACTCAGTTGCTTTTTTTTGTTATAATATTATCTTTATCATCTTTTCCCTAGACCCAATTTTAATGCACTTTTTGTAGCCTGATCCTAACTGATGAATACAAATTGGAATTTCCACTGCCATTTTCATTAAGAGCAGTGACAATCCTTCCTAGGAAGTAAAGTTTCACTGTGGCAGGAAAGCATATGTTCTTCTCGACTGAGTGTCCCTAACTATATTTCACTCATAATGAAAACTATGTTTTATGCATCTTACTACCTGATTTAAAGTAAAAACACCAAAAAACATGATTCAAGACTAATCTACATTTTGAAGAACAAGTGGCAGCAACTAAGATCACAACTTTTCTTTTTCTATTATCCACTGGATGTTAAAGAGGAACCCTTTAAAGGGATATATCTATTCAAATCTTATTTATTCTATGTATATACACATGTATATGTTTGTTCACGTACACATATGAGAGAACAGAATTGTATCTTTCACATAGATTATGTTCAGTAAGTGCAATAAGTGCTTGGGATATATTGGAGAAAACAGGAAAGTGACAGCAACAATAGACTTTAAAAAAGTAAACATTAACAAAACATTGCTAAGCAGAGGGGAAACATTTTAATTAGAAAAGGACTTTGAGAGAGCTGGAAGGTTTGGAAGGAGTTATTAATAAATGCATATATCAAATTATCTTAATTAATGGAACACTTGAAAGTGTAGTAGGAGACTAATAGGATTGCATAAGGAAGTCTTTAGCCTGAAAATCAAAAAGCAATCATTAAAAACACAATGAAAACATAAAGAATAAAATAAATATATTTTTTAGGGTCATATGGATAAAAACAAGTAAAGCTAGAGATGGAAAAATGACAACAAAAAAGGAGGTAAAGAACCCTAATATTTAGGGCCCTAAAATTTCTGTCTAGAATTTCCTAAATAGCAGGGGTGGTCAGGGATATAGTATAATTAACAGTAAATGCAACAAATGTGAATTATGAAAGAGAAGTTTGTAAAACATCAACATAAACACAGGGAAATGTATCTGTTAAATATGTCTTCGAGTTGACAGACCATTATAAAATTTACCCTGCAGTTCGTAAGAAAATAATCAAAGGAATTTCTGAACCACCTTTCAGAACTGAAGAAAAGCAGTAACAGTGAAAGTTCTAGGGATTTAGAAATAGAAGAAAAAGCACATATTTCTTTATACAAAAGCTGGGAAAAAAGATGGAAAAATTATAGGATATTCAGGCTAATTTCAACATCCAGAAAGAAAATGAAACATGACATAAAGCAATTAATGTTTAATTATCTTGTAAATAATGAGCAGATGTTGGACAGGCAACAGATTTGTCAAAATAGGTTGCATTGAGGTGTTACAATATTTTTCTTGACAGGGCAGCTAACCAGTGGGTAGGGGGAAGCTGTAGATGTGATGCAGCTTGATTTTGGTAAGATTTTTGACATGGCCGCAGATGACATTCTTAGAAGGAAAACAAGGGAAATATAAATTAAATTACTGTATGGTAGACATGGAACTCATTAGAAAAAGCATCTCAAGGAAGAATTCCCTCTGGTACATTGTCAAACCAGGAAGATATGTCAAGTGGCTTCTTGCAATCTGTCTAACAAGGTGATGCTATGGTACAAAATGGCAAATGTCAATCTAGAATTATTACAATATACAAAAAAGACTTCAGAGAAGATATTGTGAAGTTGCACAGTGAAGCCCTGGTTGGAGTACTATGCCTGTTTTTATAAGTACCCGACTGTGTGCATACAAGAAAGATTTTTTTTTTTTCCTTAAAAAAACCCCAAACATACTTCATGGTTATATCCAGATATATATTTCTTTGTTTCAACAACATAACTTATTCCAAATAATGTAAATGCTTATATATTCTTTCTCTAGAAGATATTTGTTTAAAATACTCAGATGAAGGAACTTCCACCAGCTCCTCAAGGACACTGCTCAGAGACTGAGTTCACTGCTCAGATTTTTTTTTTTCCCCAAAGAAAGAACATAAAGATGTTTATTTTAGTTGACTATTGCAATTAATTTATCTTCTTGCAATATATATTGTAATTTACAAATAGCATCTAAACATTTTATTTGGGCTACAATTATTTTCCTTTTTTTTTTAAAGGATAATTAATTTAGTAATTATTAAAAGTAATCATTTACTTGCTAAATCAGAACTCCCCCTGGTATCTGGAAATTGTTGTTAGAGTGTTTAATAGGCAGCTGTAGGGTCTTTGTGCAGCACAAAATCCTGCAAAGTGTGCAACTATAAGAAACACTCCTCACCAGAAATGAACATTTCATTTCTGAGAGATGTTTTAAACTCATATATTACTTTATTAATACAATGCTACTGGACTTATGACCAGACTTTGCTTGAAATGGATGTACAAGAGGAACAAATAGGTAGAGCCCAAAGCAGAGCTCAGTTGTCAAAGAACGACAGGATCTTCCATATTTTTCCATATTCTCTCTGTATGGGAATTTTTCCCCTCCTACTTAAATTTTCAAGTCCTTGATCTCAGTCAATGAAGCTTTATGCCAAAAATGTTCCAGATTGAAGCCCCACAGGTAATTTTTTTCCCACTATGCCACTGGAAAGCTGCCAACAGACATGATTCCATTCCTCCATTCAAGCAGCAGCTCTAGTAGATTCTTAAGTATGGGTCCATGGGAAGGAGATTAAAAGTTAAATTTTGTTCATTTTGGTGAACATGAGGTACTCATTCTTGACCACATGTGGATGTGAAAGCTTCTTTCAACAAGGTTCTTAGGGACATGGTTTAGTGCTAGAGTTACGTTGTGGTTGGACTCGATGTACTTGAGGGTCTCTTCCAACTGGAATGATTCTATGATTCTATGAATTTTGACCTTGCAGACCTGGCCATAGTTTAGTCCNACATAAAGATGTTTATTTTAGTTGACTATTGCAATTAATTTATCTTCTTGCAATATATATTGTAATTTACAAATAGCATCTAAACATTTTATTTGGGCTACAATTATTTTCCTTTTTTTTTTAAAGGATAATTAATTTAGTAATTATTAAAAGTAATCATTTACTTGCTAAATCAGAACTCCCCCTGGTATCTGGAAATTGTTGTTAGAGTGTTTAATAGGCAGCTGTAGGGTCTTTGTGCAGCACAAAATCCTGCAAAGTGTGCAACTATAAGAAACACTCCTCACCAGAAATGAACATTTCATTTCTGAGAGATGTTTTAAACTCATATATTACTTTATTAATACAATGCTACTGGACTTATGACCAGACTTTGCTTGAAATGGATGTACAAGAGGAACAAATAGGTAGAGCCCAAAGCAGAGCTCAGTTGTCAAAGAACGACAGGATCTTCCATATTTTTCCATATTCTCTCTGTATGGGAATTTTTCCCCTCCTACTTAAATTTTCAAGTCCTTGATCTCAGTCAATGAAGCTTTATGCCAAAAATGTTCCAGATTGAAGCCCCACAGGTAATTTTTTTCCCACTATGCCACTGGAAAGCTGCCAACAGACATGATTCCATTCCTCCATTCAAGCAGCAGCTCTAGTAGATTCTTAAGTATGGGTCCATGGGAAGGAGATTAAAAGTTAAATTTTGTTCATTTTGGTGAACATGAGGTACTCATTCTTGACCACATGTGGATGTGAAAGCTTCTTTCAACAAGGTTCTTAGGGACATGGTTTAGTGCTAGAGTTACGTTGTGGTTGGACTCGATGTACTTGAGGGTCTCTTCCAACTGGAATGATTCTATGATTCTATGAATTTTGACCTTGCAGACCTGGCCATAGTTTAGTCCTTAATTTATATTATTACACATGGACATTATCTGCTATTTCAAAATGAAAATAGTTATTAAACTATATACTGGCTTGCCAATTGCATTTTTACATCAGTGCTCATTTTTGATTAGACGAGCAAGAAAAAAATATCTTAAACTAATAAGATCCTATTACTTACAGTTTCTCTAAGCACATGTCATTTAATGCAGTAAAGTTTTTTGGGAGCTGAATTGAGAACTGCATTATTCTCCAGTTAAGGTTATCAGGCCACACTTGAAGAGCTCCATGACAGTGATGGATGGGGAAATACCTTTCTCAGTTGCACCCACAAAAACTCCAGTCTTTCTTATGTGTCATTTACTGCACAAAGGAGGATATTGCTATGCTGACAGTGAAAGAGCAACAATCAAAGGCATAAAATCTGGTGTTGAAACTTGTAAATGCATCAGACAGAGGATGATTCATCTATTATGAACAGAGACATTGGCTATGAATTTCAGATTTGGAAGCAAATCAATGCTTGGGTGAAAAAATTAAATATTGTTTTCTTAGTTTGAGCTGTGGTCTTGAAAACAGTTATATACTTCGACTGAAAAATGTGATCCATTACCATCTCTCAATCTAACTACATGAATTAATTAGGCACCTGCATAAATGTCGACAGAATCAGGTCCCAAGTTAATAGCAACATTTCTAATTTACTGACTTTGTCATTCTAACAAATAAGGGTTTTTAAAGCCTTGCTGTAGATGAGTTTTCAATAGCACTGAAAGTAAGATCACTGCCAACAATCTAGGCTGAACTGCTGCTGGAGAAAAACTGGGAAACAACAAAGTTAAAATTACTTCCATTTAGTCTATTGATTATTATTTTTTTAATATCAGCATAATAGAAAAATAGCATATCACGATGGATGAATTCATGTCTTGCTAACAAACTGCATTTTCTTTTGAACCATCCTGCTCCACACAGAAAATATTTTTTCAAAAGCTTTCTTGTTTTTCTCCCACCACACTTGTATCTCCTACACATTCAAATTATGAGGTGATTACAGATTTTCTAAAAACAGATTCTGTATGGATTTTTTTTCTGTTATGGTAACCAGTTTGTATTGCAATGTTTGTATTTAAAAACATAGCCACAAATTTTGTTTAGTTACATGTAGACAATAAATTCACTTGATAAACAGGGAAAAGTTAGGTTACATAATAACATTATTGAGATTAAAGAAAAAACGTTTAGGCTTTATTGTTTACAGCATTGGAATATTAAGTTCCGTTACACGCAAGATTAAATGAATGCTTAGCTAATTTTATGCACTTTTACGGCTTTATTACTTAGGCATGCAAATTCCTCACAAACTTAAGTAGGTATGAATGTTAGAGACCTAGAAATGGAGAAATGAGAGACAAATGCAATCAAGGCCAAGGTCCCTCCAAGTGTACAGGTTTCTAATTTCTAGTGGTATCAGTGGGAGTTGCAAATATTGGCTTGGTTTCATCTTACTTAATCCATAATTTTAGGTGCCAATCACCTGGTTGAAAGAGTCCTTAAGTGGCTGTAAAAAACTGGTCTGATTTGGGTAAGATTATTCAAGAATGACACAGCAGTCTAAAAGTTTGGACCGCTAAACTGCTAAAATTTGAAAGAAGGATCCCTGAAAATCTCATTCAGGGAAGCTGTGCTTCTAAATAAACATTGCTGTCATGTATGTCAAGTAAATCAACAAAACTATCCAGGATGATTGGCAGTATTGTAAGCTAAGAGTTATCAGGGGATACTAATAAAGCAAAAACCCATGCAGGCCACATTGCGTTACAAAAAAAACCCCACAACACAAAAAAACAAACAAACAAACAAACAAGTTCTGTTAGGAAAAAAGCCCAGCCATTATCTAGATTTAAGAGGTTTTAGTACAGCAAATTCACAAAGGTATACCTTAAAAATTCAGGGTTTTGCATGAAATTTCCTCCGGTTTGGTTATTTATTTGTTAAACCATTACATGGTTTACTACTGGGAAATTTCAATATTTTATTCAGGTATTTAAAACATAATTCCTATGGAATATCTGACATACTCTGTCAAAGACAGCACAGTTTCTCAATTTAGCTCAAAGGATGTAAAAGGAATCAAAGACGACATCTTATTTAGCTTAAAGTATTTGTCAAAGTCTGTTTCTAGAAGAATCTTAAATTCCTTATCAGAAGATTCTACATGTTTAATAAAATGTTTATTAAATCTTTCTCTCATATAATATAATAATTTTTAGCATTTCAGTCATTATTATTATACTGCTAATTAAAAATAAAAATGCTTATAAAGGTGTATTGAAATAGTATACAATATATAACAGTATTAGACTAACCGGTTTTCTGAAAAGCAGATTTAAATATTTGGTGGCTTGGGCTGATGTAATCTTCCATCTATGTATCTTTGTAGAACATACTGTGCATAGACATAGCATGCATACATATATACATAAATAATATTTGGGTTGTCATGGATGAAGAAATGCCCATGTATAATTATATCTGTGTTTTACATCACTGGACTGGGTTTTCAGAGTGTTTATCATTCTGTGCTCAGAAAAGCGGTATCTGACTTCTGTTACAGCTAAATACCCAATAAAAATGTGAATCCTTGTCATCAGTTCATAGAATCGTAAAATCATAGAATGTCCTGAGTTGGAAGGGACCAACAAGGATCATCAAGTCCAACTCTTATATGACAACTCCACAGTTCACATCGTGTGTCTGAGGACGTTGTCTCTTCTTGAACACTGTCAGGCTTGAGGCTGTGACACCTCCCTGGGGAGCCTGTTCCAGTGTCCAGCACCCTCTGGGTGAAGAACCTTTTCCTAATGTCCAACCTAAACCTTTCTGGCACATCTTCCTGCCATTCCCTCAGGTTCTGTCGTTGGTCACTGAAGAGAAGAGTTCGGGGCCTGCCCCTCCTCCTCCCCTTGTGATGAAGCTGTAGCCGACATGAGGTCTCCTCTTAGTCTCCTCTTCCCCAGGCTGAACAAACAAAGTGACTTTAGCTGTTCCTCACACGGCTTCCCCTCCAAACCCTTCACCAACTTTGTAGCCTCTTCTGGACACTCTCCAGTAGCTTTACATCCTTTTAATCCTGTGGTGCACAGAACCGCACACAGTGCTCCAGGTAAGGATGTACCAGAGCAGAGTAGAGCAGGACAATCCCCTCCCTGGGTATCAAACTCTATGCATCTCACATTAATCACTCACGAAAGAGCAAAAGCAAAATTACGGGAAAATTTACAGCATGGTGGTTTAAGTGCGATGACATAGAAAAGGATGAAACATCACTGTCTGAAGTACAAGGCCATCTTTTCTCTTCTTGCTCTTTACCAATTCCTTTTTCCCATGATGAAACGGTTAAAGTATAAATGTAAAATAATGAAACTTCTTTACTGCACTTTGCAGTAAACACAAGACTTTCAGGAAGAATCAGCCTTCACTGCCAACAAACTGCACCACTGGCTTAGCTGCGGACCATAAAACCAATGTTCTCAAGGTGTCTTGAATTTATGGCCAAGTCCTGACCTTCTGGCCCATATGTCTTAAGAAAATCTTCTGAGAATTCACAGAAGGTTCCTACTAATCTGTGGGTATATGCCACTACACAGTATAGACACGGTAGACAAACGTAATGAAAGAGTACATCTCAACGCATACAAAGAGGACAACTAATGATGGCTGCAGGGACATATGTGCCTCACCAATTTCAGATGTCTCACTCATTCTCCTGCCTACTTGTGCAGGTAAAGACCACATACAGCGAGTACCCTCAAAACATTATTGCTACTAAATGGAACTCCCTTCTACTAAATACTTCAGCTAAAAGGTAGCTGCAGTTCTTTGAAAAATCTCTTCAAGAAAACAGTTGCGTTCTGTTGGACAAAAAATGGCTTATATAACACAAGCAAAACACTCCTTCTGGCTTTAGTTATAAGTTTGTGTATATCTGTTCGTAGGTGTGTGTAGGCAAGGGGATGCATGGAATGCCAGTGTTTTTATTTTAAAATATTATTGTACAATTCACACTTATATTCGCAAAATATTCTGTTGGAGCTAGTCAATATTCACTGCATTTTTCTGCCTATATTTTCTAGACTTGGTAGACTTTTTCTACCTCCACAACCATTCTCCTTACTTTAAGAAACGTCTCTTAAGAACACAAGTTGTTTTTGAGAAAAGATTCGAACAGCAACTAGATAGTAATGGTTTATGAAAACGGGCACTTTTATTATACTAACCTACTATTCATTATGGAAGATGTCTGGGCACATCCAAAATAGATAATCCTAGCCTTTTTAAAGTCTCCTACATTTAATTTGCCTCCAAATCCCCATATTTCTTTAATTTTGTCATCCTTATATCTTGACCTTTTTGCATTTCTGGAAGATCTTTAGGTCATGGAGATCAAAGCTGAAACAACTATTTGGGGCACTCAGTTAATATCCTCCTTGAAGTACAGTCCAATATTTTAAGCACTAATTTGAGGGCTGTTGTGCACAGAAAAGGTATCATTGGCCAGCTGCCCATAACGATACCGTATTTTTTTCTGAGAGGATGAATTAGCTCAGAGCCTGTCAGTGTAGATAATATAGTCTAAATTGTTCCATTTACCTAGAGAAATTAAATAAAATTATCTCTTGTTGTCGTCTTTCTGATGAGGAAACTCCCTTATTCCCACTGGCCAAACCATCATTTTCCTTTTGGCAAATTTTGCTTCTGTCTATTCACCTGTTAATTAATACATTATACAACACCAGCGTCAGTGCTGACCCCTGAAGCATCACAGGATTTATCTTTCTGCCTGCTGAGGAATGGTCATTCATGCTTTGCTAGTGCCTTGTAACCAGTTCTTAATCCATCAAAGCCTTTAACATTCACTCCATGGTTACCCATTTTCCAAACAGCTGTGTGTGCAGGACTTCATGAACAGCCTTTGAAAAATCTAAATCAATTACATTATATTCTCCTTTAGTACTACATTCTATTTTTAAACTCTGAAAATAGAGAGAAAAAGAAATATTTTTTAAGCTCTTAGAAACCATGCAGATTCATTCATCTCTTATGTGTTGCATTTAATTGGTTTACAATATATTTTACATGGCTTCTTACTGTATTCCTCTGCACATTGAAGGTGATCTCTGTTTAAAAATCGCTTGGATTAAACTAAATGCTGGTGGAACTTTCTATTGGGTATTCTCTGGTCCTTTTGTAAAACACATTTTTTAAATAATCCATTAAATACTTTTTGGTGGTGATACCTTGACCTCTGGATTTCAGTTTAGCAAAACTTGAAAGAAAATTCTACAGTGCTTTGCAGAATAAAAGTCATAATTTCATCAAAACCCCTGGATAAACGATCTCATGTTCTCGGGATGATGGTACACAGAAGTTGTACTGTAACTACCTGAAACACCCATAAAATATGAATTTAACATAATTTATTTTTAAAATAGGTTCCATTTTGCAATTTTTAGCTCTCCCTCAGATTCAATATGCTCTTTTTTATTACAGCTATGCTTAAATTCATCTTCTTGCTTCTACATTTTGTTTGACTTCATATCACTGCTGAAAAATCCATCTTTACCACATTTTAGTATTAGTTTAGATAATATCATTGAGTTGCCTTTTCCTAGTGATAAATATCTTTAAAGTTTGCCCTAGTCACACTGATAAAACTCTCACAGGCTTATTGCTGAATTTTCAGTAGTGCTGATTTTAAGCTTTAGTTCATTCTGATAAAGACAAAAAAAAATTGAGTCAGAACAGAAGGCAGAGACTGGCCTACTTAAAACCAGCTAGTTACAAAATTACTAGGATATTTTTAAAAACATGTTAAGAATTGAAACTCTAATTTCTGATCCGAACCAGACAATTTCAGATTTCCAATGTTCTTCCCAGGACTGGGTAACCCAAGTGCTATGGTAGTGGATCTTCCAGGATGGTTTTCAGACATCCCGACATTAAATGAAGGAGAACAAAAAAAATATTGGAAAGCTTTTACAGCCCCTCCCAACCAGTTCTTGTTCCATTTGTTTCACTTTTTCTCCTTCATTTCCCATTCACTCCCTTTCATTAAAGCCCTGCAAAGTCTACTCTAGCTCCTAATTTAAATTCAACCTTCTGACCCTTAAAGAATGTCACAGCTTTTTCTCCTCCGTGCATCTCAGAATTCTTGAAAAATAATATTCAACCTCATTGCCTGTTACTTGATTTATTTCCATGGACAATTCTTTTTACCTGTTCAGAAACTCGTGCTGCTTCTCTTCAGTTGTTACAACTCTCAAGCAACTGCTGACTGGACTTCTATCTCCTTCTTATTAAAGTCAATGGGACGTTCTGTGTTTTCTATGTTGAAGATGTCCCTGCTCATTGCAGGAGATTTGGATGAGGTGACCTTTGAAGGTCCCTTCCACCCCAAATATTCTGTGATTCTACTCTTAGTAGAAATAGAAATTGTGTTCTTTGTTTTCTGTTATTCCTTTCCCTTTCTTTTCATCTTCTTCTTTGCCTTTTATATCTCCTCTTGTTTCCTTTCCACGTTTCCTTTTTTTTTTTTTTTTTCTTTCCTGAGGGCCATCTGTAGCAGAATGATTTCACAGATAATTTGCTACAAAGACTGAAAAAAACCCATAAAATTTAACAAGAGCCATCAATACAACCCTGCCTACCGAACCCTGGGCTGTGTCTGACCCTGGTTCTCCTCTCTGGGCCTGATCCTGACTCTCGCTGGTGGGTTGACATTCCAACCTGGCCTCAGGCCATCTCTGTCCCCACGGAGGTGCCCAGGCCTGGGGCTGCCCCCAGGGAGACCCTGGCCCTTGCTCTTTAGGAAATTAAGCTAAAAATATTAGTAAAACTCCAGAGTCTCCCCTGCCCTGAAAAAACACACGCACATACACACACCAAAAACCAACCAACCAGCCAACAACCAAATCCAAACCCAAAAATCCCAAAACAAACAAGCCACAAAAAACCAACCAACAAAATTAGACCCTGAAGCTCTGGTTTACTCCTGCACACAATTAACGTTCACTAATTCTTTGAGTTTTGTGTTTGTTCCCAGCAAACCCTGTAGACTCTGTGGTTTTATAGCTTTCATTTTGGATTTATAAGAAAGTCAGCAAGTGAGAGTCAAATTTTTATTTTGGTTTTAAAGGGAAATAAAAGTATGCAATTTAAAAAAGACATTTAGCAATAAGTCACTCCCTAATCCTGCTGTCAGAGAGAAAAATCTGTCCTCTACCGGGTGCTTGGCTATAAAGGCTGTGGATTAGTTAAAAGTAAGCAAGAAAGCACTAAAACACTAAACAAACCCTCCCTATGTATTCCAAAGGCTGTAAAATAAAACAACAAACAAATACAATTTTAATGTGAAACCAGTTATTAAACCAAGGTTTGCACAGTGGCAAGTTCTCAAAACCTACCAGTATTGCTTTCATTAAAGATTTTCTCCCCCTTCCAACATTAGCAAGATGTTTCTCTTTCCAAAACAGTGGATCCATATTTCTCTGGATCACTCATATCACCCAGCACTCATATAACAATATGAAATCCCTGGAAAAAGAGGCTTAACAGAGGTTTTCCTTTCCTGAGCTGATAGTTAAAAGAAAATAATAAGAGAAAGGTAATGTGCTTATTTACCTTCCTTTGTCATTAAAATATTTTTTCCCATCTTTAAAAGCACTTCATTTAAAAATAAATGCTTAGTTCAAAATAAGAAGGAGCACAGATGAATAAGATAAAGCGTTCATAATTTTGTGTCTCATAGAGATTTTGATATGTGTACCTGTGGGTGGAGCCTGACTCCAAATAAATAACCCTCATCATTCTTGAGTGTTTGATAAAATCTGCACAGGATCTCAAGGTGATGAATAGAATGAATATATAAATATATGCATGTAGTCACAGATACTCATATCTCTACATCCACAGCTACACAGATGTATATGTAAACAGAGAGCAGTTTTGGGGGAGAGGGCAGGGCGGTCTAAACACCACTATTCTAGGATGACAAAATGAGTCAGTAAATTCTACTTTTTAAATGAACAATCATAGAAAAATAATAATCAATGTCTTTGTAAATAGCATGAAAAACTGCAGATAGAAATTGTGCTGTATTATCAATGATCCACTTTCATGTCTGGCATAAATCATTTTATCTTCACTGGCTCCATTGAATTTGGGCACATTCTGTCTTCTCAACTTATGTTGCACAATTTGCACATGATGTACAATTCTTAACATTTAAAATATTTTTTTTTATTACAAGTTTACTTACCTATTACAAAATACAAAATACGTAAAAACTTTGAATACTTAACACTATGTCTCTGCTCTTCAATCTCAGCATTAACAAGTTGATGCTGTCAAGATGCACTTAGTCCAAAGCTTCTAGCACTTAGTTATAATTCAAATGTATGTATGTTGGAATGTATTTACTGGGCCTATTATTGATCTCTATAACTGCACTTTATAACAGTCGGTTACTCTGTTGAAAAATTATTAATTAAAAATTTACAGAAAATTAGATCAGAAATTTTAGCTGAATAAAAAGCCTGAAAACATGTTGTGTTGCCTCTGAAGGAAAACCCAGATTAAAAAAAAGGAGTGTTTTTACCCAGTCTACCCTTCTAGTAGACTTTTATATTTTTCTATAATCAATTTATTTTATATAAACTACATCTTCTAAATAGTCTAGCAGACTTTTATATTTTTTTTTCAATCAGGTAACATATTTTCAGTTGCTCAAATGTATTTTAAACAGAAAAATTGTTTTGTTTAGAAACACAACTTCAGTCACCAACAAGAACATTCACCTGCATAGGCCACAGAGTAACGTTTGTAATGATTTTCTAGAGACATATAATATATAATCCACCAACTCAGAAAGAACTTGAAGAAAAGGCTGTGTATTATTTACTCAAATTATTGAAACTTCGATGAAGTAGACAAGCCTTGATGAGGTACTGAATCTCCTCTTTTATTTGGTTCTTGTCAATATGACTTCTGCAGTAACATTGAGTAGATAATAATAATAAAAAAAATCATGGTCATTAATTTGTTTGCATCTTGTTTTCAAGCACAGGTTCCCCTCTGAGTTACAGATTTCGGAGAGCTAACTGAAAGTTTCAAGTGACTTAATATTAAATGATATTTCAAGTAAGCTTACCAGTTTCAGAGAGCAGTTTTGTAGCTTCCAGTACCTTCTCAGTATAAACACCGGTTTCATAGTTTTCCATCTCTGCGTTAATGATGTGAATCACTCTGGCTGCACGGCCTCGGATGGCGCCCGCGGTTCTGTCCAGCGTATCGACATCCCCCTCTTGGAGAGCAATCACACACTTGTTCACGTCTTCCAGAATATGGTTTTCTGGAATGTAGGAAAAAAAAAAAAACAAAGATGGCTCATTTAATTTCATTCTTCCTCATAGCAAAGCTCACTGATTTGGGGAAATGGCAAATGGCAGTATGTTAGAAAATTGATATCTGTCCTTATCCAGGTATGCAAAAAATATAGCATTCTGTGATACTATGCCACATAAGAGTAGAAATACCAAGAGTGATATATATCTTTAAAGCGGACTGGGCTATATCCTTCCACCTATATTGGGAGTACTTACCTGTAATTCTATGATGAACAGTCACATTGGTTTCATACATCACCCTGAATTTCATTATAATGAAAGTGTAACAAAAATCAATTCAAAAAGGAAAGCAATCAAATACTATGCAGATGCTCTAATAAACAGTTGGGCAATTTCTTGAAGATGAATTTACACATTCTTATAAGCATTTAATATTTTTGGTGCATTTGTGCCTAAATATGTTACAAAAGAAAATAAATTTTTCATGACACAGTATAACCATATGTGACTGTCCATGTTCTGAAGTAAGAGTTGACACCACTGAGTCTGCTCAGATGATGTAATATCAAGTAGGTTTACTGAAATCTGGGGACCTGCATTGTTTTTTCTTGGCTCAGAATCACATCTTCTACTCTCAAGTGCTGCAGTATCATAGTTTATGTAGTATTCTCGCATACAGATGATCTGAAAGGATCAAGCAGATTTTGACTAGGTCAGACATTATTTCCCCACAGCCAGTAGAGTTAAAAACCATTTCAATAATAAAATCATGACTGAATTTCAGATGTGAGCAAACTCACTCTGAGAAACTCAGTGACTCTCAACAACAACTCACTTTTCTGCCACAGACACCACTAAACTAAAAATGAAATGCTGTTCTTTGTAGTAGTAACGAATAAAACAGAATCAATCAGTGCACCAACTGTTTTTTGTTAGTTATTCTTGCCCACAAAAATAAAATGATACACTAATCTTCACTGTTAAAAATTCCAATTTGAGGGTTTCACAAATGTTTTACGTTATGTTGAATTTTAAACTGTAACAACTCTGAATGAAAACTGGAAGTGCCCTGAGCTGTGAATCAGAATAACTCGTAAGGCTAAATCCTTCATTTAAAAAACTCTCTACCCATATCTAAAAAATGTTGTTTTGCTAAAATATTTCTTCACTATTTTCTACTCACCATTGCCATTTATCTTTACCATGGCATAGTCAAATTTTGCCAAAGAAGCAGCACTTTCTGAACATGAACAGACACAGCATTTGGAATATAAAGTAACTGACTAAAATTATGGTCAAACTTCTTTCGGTAGCCACCGTATTAACAAAACATGCCATCAAGTGTGATGCTTCATATGAAGAGGGAGATGTGTCATTTCATGAGGTATCTATAACCAGACAGCAGCCCGTCTTGAATGCTTCACTGGTTTAACATCCAAAACTAAAAGTACTCGGTGTAAGCTGAGCCTTCCAAGCTTACAGCAACAGGCTTTCTGGACGCATGAGACATTTTCTCACTTCTGATAGATAAAGATGTCTGTGGATAGTATTAGAAAAAATCTAAACCCAACAGAAATACTACTTCTCATCTGCCTTGTGAAGTTTGGATCTAAGTCAAGACTATGTTTGATGTGAGAAAAACAAACAAACAAAAAGTCATTCATTCAAATAACTTCTGATTTTATGGATACAAGTGTTAGGAGTGAATAAAATCCTTGAGCAAACATCCAAATGGCTGTTTAAGCCATGCTATGTTTGCCATCTCTTAGGCTTGTGGACTGGGTCTACAGTTTACAGCTTGGTCTGCCCTTTCCTTGTAGAACTAAGTCTGTTGTGAAGTGCTTCGCACCTTCAAATCTTGAATAAAATAATTAAGTGCTACCAATTCTGAAGCACCTTTTTATTCTGAGAGCTCACTTTCATTTTCTTGTCATGGCTTGCATAAACACTCCAGCAGTGAGGTTTAAACAGTTGAGTGTTCATAATACTAAACCAAACAATTCCCTGTTGCTAATAATAGTGGGATACAACTAAACAAAAAACCAAAACCAAAACAACAACAAACAAACAAAAAAAGAAAATTAAGGTTTATTTTTAAAGGATAAATATTTTTTTTCCTCCAAAGATCTTAAACTTTTATTAGAAATCTTGGGAAATGTCAAAGAAAAGAATGTAGAATGAAATAGAAAATTAAGGCCAAGCTATCTCCTGAAGGTTGGCTCTTCATGATGTTAGGTTTACAGTAAGCTGAGCACAGTGGGCACATTCTGCGTCCTTATTCACAACAATGAAATACACCTCTTTCAGATCATAATAGGAAAATGAGTTTTCTGCAGCAGACAATTAACCCAAGACACGCAACAGTTGGCAATTACAGTACTCATTGTGTATGACCATATTATAACAAAACATTCTGCTACAAGCTGTAGCACTTTACAAGGAGGATGGAGAAAAGGTTATGACTCAATGTCCTTCTCCATCCCTTTGTTATGTAAGGACTAAGGTACTTTGTTTTTGTAGAAGAGCTTGCTTTGCATTGTAATCCTTCCCAGCAAGGTCAGGGAGGTGCAAAAATTTGCTGTTTCTTATGCTATTTTACTTCTCTGGTTGCATTGCTACATCAATAACTCAGGGACACATAAGTGCTTCCCAGCTCTCTGGAAATGTAGACGCTGGTCATGTCCTGACAACAGGCCTAGATGGGACTCATATGCAGCATCTGCCTATTTCCCTTCTTTTTATCCCTCTTCAAGGCCTGATAACCTGGTACAGACGATCAGGGGGTCAGGACTGTATGGTACATCTCCTCCACTGTTTAGACACAGCTTATCTGAGCAAAGTGACAAAATGTAAGGAAAGTTCTTCTTTCCTCCTGTTGGCCTCCCGCTGCACAAGGAGTCTGACAATTTTTATAAATATAGTCAACCAGTTCTGGAACAAATTTTTAAAAGGTGGCCAAAATCCTACTTTGTGCCTGAGTTAAAACAAAACTTCCCTAGAAATAGAAGCTCAAATAAGATGCTATTTTCTGGTAGTTGAAAAGCTAACCATTGCTACCAGGGATTAATTGGCATGGCACGGTTGCTCCTACTGAGTGTAGAAGATCAGCATTCCAATAGGAATGGTCTAATGGGCTAATGATGCTTCAGTAATTATAACTTTTCTCTGCTCTGACCCATTACTTTAATTTAGGAGTATATTTTTAGAAGAGTCCTTTATCCAGATACCTGAAACTGAGAGGAAATCGTCCACCGAAGTGATGTCGTCAACAGCTTCTGTGAGAACTCGCACTTGCTTCTCCCACTGATCTTTAAAGACATCCATGTTGTCCTGTGCAACTTTACTCTGGGGTCTGGCAGCCAATGTGAGCGCAGCATTTATTACCTGTTGTTCAAAATCACTTGTTACAAGAAGTGGTGACACTTTTTCACAAAGGAAAGAACAAATACATTATGGATGGTTTTAAAAAATGCAGTGTTACACACCGTCTGATATGCAGGTCTCAAGATACAAATGTATTTTTCACAGTTCCTGGAAAGCAGGCAACAACGTAATGACAAAGGCAAGGCTATAATCTTCATCTAGGCTGTTTTCCATGTCTCAGCTAACTGATGCTTTTTAATGCCAAAAGAGTACTTTTTAGCAGGCATTTTACTTACCTGTGGGCAGAGACTATCAATCTGTGTTGCTGCCATACGGACTAGCTTCACACCTTCTTCATTATTTGAGATTGAACAGGCCAGATTTGCAACCTGCAATGAAATCAGCAGAATGAGAATTAAATTTTAGGCAAGCAGGTGATTTTATACCTTCCTCTCTTCTTATTGAGCCTTGCCTAGAGTGAAAGAATTGTATACAAGAGGAATGATACAGCATCTTCTGTGCTGGTGAACAGAAACCATCATAGATTATTTTTTACTAGCAAATTGAACTACCGTTTTCATTTGATTTTTCTCAAAATCTTCCATCGCTGTCAAGTATTTCACAACCTCCTCTATAGCTTGAAAATAATCTCCTGAGAATTCACCCAGAGAATGTAGAGCATCCAGACAAATATCTATACACTTTCTTTCCTCAGAGTTTCTTTTTCCTTTTTTTAGCCATGTCGACTATGAATAACAGTAATCAGGCTCATCCATATACTCCCAGCTTTGCAAAATGTAGAATCTTTCTTGTCCTAACATATGGAATTGTGCTTTTCCACCCATGAACAAAATTCTGGTACTTTCACTGATACTGGGAAGTTACATATTTTTCAAGTAACTTTATTGTTTTGGATCTTGATGGTCTTATGCATGTTAAAATTGTTTCAGTTCTCAGGTGGACCTATTTATTTCTATGTGATTGTCTGCCCTAGAGTAAATGTTCATTAGCAAAACTATCACAACTCGATAATGTGAAATGTCTCAGGTAAAAGCCTTATTCTGTAATGTGTGCCTGAAGATCTCAATCAAAGATGTAGGTATCTACATGTGCTTGTTCTGGCACAGCTTTGGGAAGTCTGAACCTCACAAGACTCAATGTTGTTTGGATAAAATGAAGATGGGAGATTTAGGGAGGCACTTGAATGAGGTCTAGAAATCAGACCACGACTCCAGTCACCACAGAGCTGCATCCGTGTAGCTTGGATGCAAGTGGCAAAGCATGCAGATCATGTTCTCCCAGTTCATACGGTGCTTCTTGGGAAAAAAAAAAAAAAAAAAAAAAAAAAAAAAATCCATTCCCAAAAGCTTTGTGCTAAGTCCATGATTCTACCATGGGTTTTCCAAACAGCAATTCATAGAATTGTAGAATAGAATAACAGAATTGTTTCATTTGGATGAGACCCTCAAGATCATCGAGCCCAACCATAACCTAACCTAACTCTAGCACCCTTTCTGTGAATAATTTTTTCCTAATATCCAATCTAACCCCCACCCCGGTGCAACTTGAGGCCATTTCCTCTTGTCCTATCACTTGCTACTTGGGAGAAGAGACCAACACCCTCCATGCCACAACCTCCTTTCATCTCACAGTGCACATGACTAAGATCATTGGTGATATTAAAATCACAAGTGTACACTCTGGGAGAGGAGAATACAAGATGAATACAAGATGAATACAAGCCAAAAGTATGGCTCCTCACTCTAATCTACATTAAAACAAACTTATACAATTTTAAGTATGCTTCCTTGACTCACTGTGCCTGAAGGCACAACTATAAGTTGGAAATGATTCATAAATTAGTTCAAATACTCCCATCTTTCCAATTTTCCTCCAGTCTCCCTTTGTGGTATTAATCTGTTCTCATTTCCAGTGTGCATCACCACATTAGCCCTGGTCCATCTGTTTTGCATAGAACCTATTTCACTTCACAGTTATGTAGAACGTGGTTCGCATATCTCACAGTGTCAACGCCCATGCAAGAAAAGAACCCAAGGCTTCAAAGAGTCTTGCAGGCATTTCCTAGTCAAGATTTTATCATAATGTTGTGGTTTTTATTTTCATTTCATGATTAGACGAGTGAGTTAGTCTGTTTGTTAACAGCCTTACAGCGCTCACGTCAAAAATGTTCTCCTAAGCTGACATCTTTTAATTAATTTACCATTTTCAGTATCACTTCTTTGCACACATCAAACAAACCACTTTAATCTTCATGAGAAACAAAACCTAAGCAGGATAACAATTAGAATGCAGTAACATGAGTGGAAATCACAGGCCTTAAAAACTCACAAATGGTATTAAGTTGGGCAAAATGATCTTCTGTATTTTTTTCAGATTGCACTTTTGTTTCGTGATTACCATGAAAAAAATCTATCCTGAGTCTCCAGATACACCATATATCTTACTTTTTCTCAGATAGCAGTGAGATATGTGACTGAAAGGGGCTGGGTGTCATGAAGTGGCAACCAAACCCTTAAGCAGGACTTTGAGTTCTCTTGGAAGACATCTTCACAGAAAAAACAATCAAACAACAACAAAACCCAAAAACAAAACAACAACAACAAAAAAAACGAACACAAAACCCCCACAAACAAACAATGAAACAACAACAAAAACATAACTGTGGAAATAAAAATTACTTCTTTGTCTCTGTTAATTACTCTTTCAGTAGAATCTGAGGAGACAATATTTGGATATTGTGAAGTGTCCTAGTTTTCCAAGGAAGGATACAGAGATAATCAGAGAAAAAAAAAAATTCTCTCTCTCTTTTTTTTTTTTAATAAAATAATTTAGAGTTCAGTACATTGTTTTGGATGTTACTATGAATACAAAAAGAGCAAAAATGTAATCTACAGCTACATTAAATAGGCATCAAAAGAGCATTATAGTTATCTGTTTAAAAACAATAATTATACATATAGTGAATAATCTAAATCTAAATAGTTTCTGTGGTATATTTCAAGTCCTGTATCATCAGCAGTCAGAAAGCAACATTACTTTCACAATTCAGCAGGGAGTACCAGCCTATACCGTGGGAAGATCTGATTATGTCAAATGAGCATACAGATAAGCAAATCCTACAAAGGTAGATGCAATCTGGATAAAATTGAATTTAGCATTACAAATCAGAAAAACTATGACTTTACCCAAAACTTATTTTTAAAGCAGGGCAAGAAACAGACATTACTTGCAAAAGCCTGTGTTTCAGTGCTGTCGTGTAAGCATGGATCAGTGAAACAGCACAAGTTCTAAGTGCATTCAATCTCCAGATACAACACTATTTAATTATTTTGACTGACTTTCTTATCAAATACACCATCAAGTTACTATCAATTAAGGTTCTTGGTGCTGCAACATCCACACGTATACACAGAAAGTGTGAGATAATTCAACATGTTTTAGCCTACTATAAATTCAGCAAATTCAGGTACTTTTGCTACTTAAAACTGAACAAAAAAAAGCTTAGACCCAATTCCACCCCACATAGCTGAGATATTTTGTACAGGTGCCAAACTGATCACTTTGGGTGATGGACAAAAAGAGAAAAGGAGGTTCCAGAGACTGTTTTAGATCTCTGGTTGACTATCTCATCCTCTAGATGTATCTAGTTTATTATTTAAACTTAGGTTTTAGCTGGCTCTGATGATTGTTGACAAAGGTATTACTGAAATAAGAGAGGTTTTAATGGTACATTATAATTTGTTTCGCATGTGTATATTTAATGCAAATATTTTGTGAAGAACTCAAGACTCTTTAAGTTTGGGAATCTGTTTAATGCACCACTCCTGAGTTGGATGGAGCAGATAAAATAGAAAGGAAAATAAAAAGGCTGTATGTTATCATAGCTGCCAATTTGCCAAAACTTTGATTTGACAGCCTTTCACTTCAAGTGCTCTGAAGCACTGAAGAGGAGATTTCATGTGAGGCTGCGGAATTAACCAGGTAGTTTGTGGGGTTTTTTTTTCTGTTTACTAATTTACTTGAGCATACTGAATTCACTGATTGCTTAAACAGAACTTAAGTTTGTATTAAGATCTGTGTGAACTGTCTGAAGAGCATTTATATGAATGAATACATTTTAAATACCAAAATCAATGAACTGTGAATCATCCTTGAAATGCGTGGGGAACCTAATAACAGTGAAACTGCTGTGCAGATAAACGTTAGTGTTCAGAATTTCAGGTCTGCTACACTACTCTTGTACCATCAGAACAATTGCTAAATACCTTAAACCTGTCCTGCAAGAGCATGGAAAAGTAATGAGCAAGAAATTATACACTCCAGCTCCACTGATGCTGTATTTTTCTGCAATTGCTAAAGCCACCGAACCAGTTCTAGAACTGGGGAAGTCGAAAACTCTGTACTAACTCCTTCAAATTAATTGTCTATCATCGGCACAAATTGCCCAAGATATAATTCTGCAGTTTGCTAGGTATGTATCTTTGATCATGCAAATCATTCCAAATATTTTAAATATATGCAGCATCAGTCCAAATAAAATGTATTTGGTTGTATATCAGCCTCCTGCTTTGCATCAGTGCTTTTTCATTGCATTTGCTACACATACTACCTAGGATAGAAAACCTGGCCATAAAATTGCACCCCAAGTTTCAAAAGCAACCAAGGATCTTTCATACCAATTTACTTAACTTTTACACTGATGAAAATCAGGTGTATTTACCTTCTGTTGTGCTTCTGAACTAGACTATTTCTAATTTTGACTTGTACACTTCGTATTATTAAAGGTAACTATGACAATCATGATGTATTGACCTCTGGTTCAAACTTAGATTCAAAGATTTATTGTGACCACTCTGAATTTAATATATGTGAAAAGTTCCAAAAAATAAATTCATCATTTGGAACAAAAATGTAGAAAAGGGGAGCAGCATATGCTATAGCAAAGGAACGGTATCATAACAAAGGCTGTAGAATGTTGCAGCTAATATAAGTATTCTACCTTTTTTTAATTTTTTTTTTTTTTTCCCTACCATAGATAGCTTAGAAGACAGGGTACAAAAGACTTTATTCAGCTTCCCCAACCATTTAACCATCCTAACTTAGAGAATGTAACCTATTTATCTCTAATTTTTCTGTATTCTTTGTAAATATTTAGAATATTTAGCTTTTGTTATGTACATCTTATTTCTGTCATTTTTTTTTCACTGTAATTAATTGATTAAAATATTAGGAATAAGAAAATTTACAGCTAGTTCTTCTTCTTCTTTTTTTTTTTTTTTCCCTAGGGAAACATGGAATAGCTTAAAAAACCCTCAAGACACCATCAACATTACCTGTCTACACCACACATTTGAGAAATTGAAACTTTCTGAGCTTGAGTTGAAGGTGATTTAAGTAAGAGACTTCTATAATATTTGAGGTGAACTAAAGGCAAGCAAATAACCAGTTACTGTGTTCCAGCTGATGAGTGGTAACTTGCTGAACTGTGGTATCTTGACTATTTGCAATTATTTATCCATCCACTGAGTAAATTATCTAGATATTGCTACAATCTCAGAACCCTTCAAAATTTTGACATATATTAATGTTGGTACTGCTGTAGGCAGCCCAGTGACATTCATGGAACAACAAATAAGAGAATTTTTTTCTAAAGGAGAGCACAGAATTGAAGCTAAGTTACCTAAGATCTTCAGCTTATTTATCCTATTTCTATTCACTCAAGCATTATATTATGAGCAAAACTCTATTTGTCACTAGACGGGATATTTTTGCACATACACAAACAAGTGCCAAACCCCAAAATGTCACTGAGAGTACATATTGCAGCAGATTCCTCTTCCTCTTCGTGCACTACAGTGCCAATTTGTACTACCAAGAAAATATTAGACTTTCCCAGTATCTATTCCATATGGCATGGGGGGAACCTCATACTGGATAACATCAACTATTATCCCTCATTTATATTAATCAGTCACATAGTTTTATTGAAAATAAGGCCTGTATTTTTAAGTTGTTTGCATGTACATACATTGATATATATTAAAAAAAATCTAATTGCACACACAGCAGTAAAAAAGGCATTTGTTCTGTAAATTACTAATGATCTGATTTACGGGGTTTAATGTTTCCTATAACACTTTTTTAATACTACACCCTGAACATATTTGACATAAACTTCTCAGACATTTATAATACTCCGTACAAACCTAAGCAGGATGGTAATAGCAGGATGTTAGAAAGCTACAGAAAATTTTAAGCATAACAGTTAAATCTTTTATTTCATGTCTTATATACTGCCCACTGAACTCATGAAAAGCTCTTTTCTTCTCAAAAGGTCAACAGCATATTCACTCATATTTACTACAGGAATAAGGCTTTTCTACTCACTCAAACTCCCTTCAGACTTCCCCCATATCAGATTTAGTTGAAAGAGCTTCAAGAGATTGCTGCTTTTGGTAAAGTCTGAAGTAACTCTAGTTTGAATAAAGGCAGCGGGACTTAGACCGAGATTTTTGAAAGAAACTTAAGAGTGTTAGAAGCCTCATATGTACTGGAAGCTCAACTCAAAATGCAAAAGGATATTCACTAGGAGTAAATACTGCTGCTTTTTTTTCCCCCACCTTTCTCTTTTAAGATGGAATTTGACCATCCAACTCTCTTCCTGAAACATGGAAAAATTTCTACTCCACACTGATGAGCCACAACCGTGATAAACGTGGCTGATTGCAAGCACAAGAGACCTCCTACTGTGGTTCGAAGACCTACTAAAACAAGAGGGGTACAATGTTGATGTATATCTGTGATTTGAGACCCACTGTCCAGGTCATTGTGATTTCTCAGTAGGATCAGCCCAAGCACTCACCATGAAAAACAGGCGAAAGCAAATTGATTACAGAAAAGGTAGGTGGTCGTTTCAGAGCATTTTCCCAATTTGCAACAAAGAAAATAACTCCATAAACCTCTTCAGTTTCATTTGTAAAATTATTCAAGAAATGCTATTGGGCACTTAAGGTGGAACACTGTCCAGAACCTTCACCCTGCATCCTCAGCTAGAACAAACAGCTCAGAGGTGCTCCAGTTAGCATACATGAAGACCTGATCCCACAATTAATAGTCTAGGCATACATCTGTTAGGGCTTCTGTGCTCCAGTGTACCTCTAAACAGCTGGAAATCCAAGTAGCTTAGAAAACTGGGTGCAGATGTTGATTCCAAGAGTCGAAATCAATGGAAATTCTTCCTGCTTTGACAGAAAGCTCCCTACGGAATTACAGATGATCCTCTCTCATTTCATAAGAGTGTGCTTCTGAGGTGATTAGCTGGAATAGAATTAGCTGGAATAGAATTAACTGATAGTAGTAGAGGGGAACCTGTATGCACCCCAGCTAGCCAGCAGGGAGGGAGATGGGGACACCAGAAATGGGCTTCTCTCATGAGGTTCCTTCCCGCAGGACTTGGGAAGTGCATTGGGGCACTCAGCTTCACATATACAGGATAGCTCCCTTCAACGATTTGCTCACTACATTGATATAATTTCTGAATTTTCTCTGTCTACATGTGTATCCATTGCTGAAGAAATAAAGAGCAAACAGCTGTAGTGAACCAAGCAGAAGAGCAGGACTTAGTCTCAAGAACAGTTAAGACCAGATTCCTACTTTAATTTTAATTGGTCTTGAGGAAAATAGCATTACACTGACGAAAAGCAGCTAATCTTTCTGCTACAAGAAAGCAGCTTATAAAGCTGTAGAGGATGTGTTCTCTATTGTCCATCCATTCAGGTGGGCCATGAAGCTGATATCCGGTTCCAAACCACACAGACTGCTGAGTCTAAGTAGTACACCTGGAATTGATTAATTTGATTTACTGATTTTCTGAGTTAAGGTTATAAATGCATTTTGCATTGCAATAGTACAGATTTATTTTCTTCCTTTCACAGAAAGCAAGTGTAAAATGTCCTGCTACAAGAATTCTTTCTGCTCAGGTTGGTGACCAGCGACCCATCTCGGTGCTCTTTTACCTCTGTTAGCAGGACCAGGTTACATTTCTATTTAATTTGACAATAGGTAAAGGTTTTCTTACACCATTCTTCTATACCTGGTCTATTCACACTGAAAAAACAGTGGACAAAGAATACAGAGGTACACCAAAAACTATACCAGCACCTCTGAAATGTCAAACAACAGAACCTTTAGCCAATAGTAACTGTTATAGTCCAAAGCATGCAAAACACACAAAAGAATTTCTTGTTTTGCTTTACCAACAAACGAGGAGGAAATTCAGGTTGTTTGTATATTAATCCTTTCTGGTCAATCTGCAATCAAGGCCATTGCTATTAAAACTCATGATGAGTAATGAACAATGCTTACTGAAATACTCAAAGGGTGAGAGGGCAGTTAGTGTCCTATGGAAACAAGATTTACAGGACTGCAATGTGTATGAGTTGATCCCATAAAGCAATTTTGACAACATAGCCCTGGCAGTGCTGTAATTAATAGATACTAATAGCAAGTAGTTACCAAAGCAATCTACCTATCTAATAACAGTCCACTACTCTGGTAAACCATTCAGTGATCCTAGAACAGGAAGGCATGCTTGACCAGGCTGTGATAATTAAACACTATATTATAAGGAAGCTATATTTTGACAGCTGTTGAAGAAAAACAGGAGATTGTAGCAGGAACTTGAAAAAGTTCACGATAGTAACAGAAGCTTTGAAGATATTAACACAGTGTGATATCAGACACCCCAGGGTATAAACAGATTATGAATTATAATTACTGATCCCTAAAGAAGCATAACTTGCAAATTACATAGAACCAATTTTAGGTAGCTGACCAATGTGGATGGAGGTGAACTTGGCAAAGGATGCAAAGAATAACAAGAAGGTCTTCTACATGTATGTTAACCTGAAAATGAAGGTCAAAGACAGCATAAGCCCCCATGATGAGCGTGACTAGAAAACTGTGATGGTTGTCTCCTAAAGTACATGAAAGTCCACACCTGTATTGAGACAAGAAGTATCCACTGAGGGAGAATTCTTTTTTTTTTTTTCTTCTTTATTTGGCCTTCTTGACAGCCTGGAAGCACTGGTCAGCGCAACCGCTTATTCAGCCACAGCTCGTGATGCATTTCTCCAGCCACCAAAGGAAACATAGATGGGAGACATGGAAAGAGGCTTTGAAGATGAGGAAATTAGTGGGGATGAAATAATATGGGCATAAATGGGAACCAGAGACAATACAGAAGTAGAAATGTGATTCACCATCATAAGGACTGGAAGAAAAACTATAGGTATTGCATGAGAAGAAAGATTGTTCGTGTGAAACAAAACAGAGATTATCATGGCAGAGGGCATACAAAATGCAATTACTAATTTTTTGTATTTAAGAAAATATATTCACTTCCTTGCTCATGGACAAAACCTTGTAAAATACCATGATTGTCTTCATGGAGTGAATGAAGAGATTTCTGTTTGAATTAATATGTTAAAGGCTTACAAAGTCACATTGAGAGAAAGATAGATTTTACATGTATCCAATTTTTGTGCAGTAATAGTCTATAAAAGGTTTTTTACAATAATTTAGTAATGGTTCAACAGTAATGCAAAATGATGTCATCTGCCCAGAACAGACAAGGAAACAGAACTAGATGTTCCCATTTCCATTCCTCCTGTCAGTATGTTTTAACCTTGGCATGAAGAGAGCTCGTGTTGGCTCGAAACATCATTTAGTTTTTACTCATCTGCTTAGTAGCCCTTTTTCTAGCTAATACATCTCGTTTTCTCTTGTAAAATTCAGATTTATTATAATTATCTTTACAGTATGAGTATCTGACACAAATAAAGACCCAGGATATTTATCAGAAAAACAAGATATGGATTTAAGTGGTATTTCCCATTTCTGTATTTTAAAAAGCTAGTAAGTCAATTATTCCTCCCTTTTATGTTCTATACTGTATAGTCATACTTCTTGCATGATCAGAAACAGATGACTTACATACATTTGTTTAACAGCATCTATTTATACCAGTAAGCCAACCACAACCAAGGCATAGACCTGAGCATTTGCACACACGCATTCACCTTTTTCACCTGTAAACATAATCCTTAGCAGAGTTTCAGCCTAAACTACCTCATCCATATAACACATGGTCTCTCTTATATCTATTAAAAAGATGTGGGCAAAAGAGATGGTGCTAAGAAACCCTACATCTTGATCTATTCCAACAGGTAAGTAAAGGACAACGAGGTGAGAAAAAACATATTTACATTTACTTCTCTCTCCTCCTCTGAAAGGAGAATGCATTAAAAACCCAAACAAATCAGTATTAATTGTTCAATGTGTTGGAATTCGTATGATTTCTCTTAATTTAAGACTGCATTCTTCTGTTGGCTTCTCTTTTTTCTTAGAATTTTGTTTTTTGTTACAGTACTAATAAGAATGCGGAAATTTTCACCTTAGTTGTAAACTCAATCATGTGGCTTATTTGATTAAAAACTGTTACATTCTGACTCAATCTTACATTTTATCCCAATTGTCACACATTTGCAATTCTATACGTGAAAGCCGATTACCTTTGCAAAGGATCATCATTAGCTCATTCATATCCAAAACCATTTGAACAAAACCAGGATTATTTACTGTGTATTAGAATGTTGTATCTGGCTTTTTCTTTGACTCCTCAAAAAAAAAAAAAAAAAAAATTCATATGAATGCAGCTTACACACAAATAGTTTTTAATAATTAGTTTTTATATCAAGAGTTCTTCATGTGACTTCTAGCATTAAATGGGAAAAAAATGTATAACTACGAAATCAAAAGTGATGTCAAAATTCTGATTAGGACTGCAGAGATCTTTAATTCACTGTGCTCTGATTTAAGGTCTTCTTGGTGCATAGTGATCAGTATAATAAGTCCATTGTCTTTGCTATCAGACTTAATGGCAACTACCTATATGCATTTGGGCTCCTTTGCAGTCTGTGGCCAGCGGGTCCATGATAAGACTGCAGCAAGTCTCTCTACCAGTCCATCCTAATAATTTTTTAAGCTTTTAATCAATTTGATTCAAACTAACAGGTAAGTCTCAGTTTCCCAGTGAATATTAAATTCTTGAAAATTCAATGAAAGTAGGAAACAGTTTTGAGGACACAAACCTTATTAGCCTCTTAATACCTCTTTGAGGAATGAGTTTAAACTGAGGAATTTGCGTAGGTGAGAGATTTCATAAATTCTCTGGGAAAAGCTTTGGCTGGATATGCCTCTTGACCACAAAATACAAATCTCTAAGAAACCAGGATTCATACTGACCAGCATTTACTGAACTGCTTGTTTAATAAAAGACTAGATTCTTCCTGCAAAATACAGCAAGAGTTGCACATTGGAAAAAACTTTAACTAGGAAGCAGGAGAGTTACTGTGTTTCTGAGGGGTTACACATTGGTTATGAGAAAACAGGTTTGCAGTAAGATGTTTTAACCTGTTTTTATAAGGGACTCGTGACCTCTGTGATATGCTGAAACTAACACTTTCAATATCTCTGTGGGCATATAAAACCCCAGGTTAGGCTGAGGAATTGCTCTGGCACTTTGGTTTCTTGTTTCTGAAAGAACTTTTCAGTAAATCACCTTTAAAATTAGCCACAGGTGAATGAATGAATGAATTAGGAGAGTAGATTTTTCCCTGTGTTGATTAGGAAGTTATCCTTCATCAAATCACAAGTCATCAAGATCTGTCTTGAGATTAAATGATTTCTGAGTCATCATTCTGGAACACGAGAAAGCTGAAAACCAGGAAATGCAAGGACACATACAATAAAACGGACCATTCTCAAGTCTCCTCTCAGGCCCATTCAACGCTATTTTGAGAAGCAGTAATTGCATCCATGAATTTATCCAGATAAAGTGATGGATGAAAACAGTACTTTTTTTTTTTTTAACCCATAGAATGCCTGTGGAGCAGGTGAAGAATAACACCTCCCTATGTCCTTTATGTAGGAGCAGGAAAATCAATTTTCTCTTAGTATTGGGAACATTCTAGCCAAATCTGATTAGTTTCATCAGGAGACTAGATACCACAGGAACAGTTGTTTCACTACACCAATATTAATATAATGTTGCTACAAGTCATGGAAATTAGAGCCAAAAGGAAATTTGACAGATGATGCTCCTGTCTGAAGGCAGGATAGACTGTACCTAAACCATTCTTGGCAGATGTTTGTTTCACTTAGTCTCATGAGTCTGTGCTGATACCAGTTCTATGGATTTCTATTCCTGTAAATGAAACATTTAATTAGGGAAAACAAATAGCAATACTGTGTGACGGGGTCAGATTTACTAGACCAACTGCAATGACTGTGCACTAATCTGTGCTCAAGGCCTATTCAAATGCATATTAAGAGATTGAGTAGTGACAGGAAAAAGAAAGAACAAACAAATAACACAAATCCATTTTTCTTTCCTCTGCATATTTCTCCTTTGCAGGCTCACTGTTAGCTAAAATCTGGATCTGAGCTATTAGACTTTGTGACTGAAGAGAACAAGGGAAAAAAACACCTTTATACTGCACAGCAGTAAGGCTATTAGCATCCATTAGGACTACCTTTATATGCTTATAATAAATTCACAGAACTTCAGCACCTTACAAAAATACAAGCAAAAAACCTCTTAAAATGGGATCTACCAAGAGGCTTCATGGATCAGTGTGACTTTTTTTAGTTAAAATTAATGTTGACATGCCTTCATTCTGTCTTCTTTTGCATCTGAATTTCTGTGCTTGAAAAACCACCACAAAAGACTATTGGTTGAGTCTAAACAACTTACCTTGTAAATTAAATTTCTACATGTTACCCAGGTTCTTATGATACCTTTATGCACTTGGAAGACCAAAGGAAAAAAATATTAAAACATATCTTTGAAGGATTTTTCTTTCTCTGGCAAGTTGCCTTCAGAACAGTTGACATGCTGTGTCCTCTGATCTGATTAATGCATTGTTATTGCTGTCTCAGATGTCTGAAGTATCTTTGACTTTCCAAATAATGCAAATATATAATTTTAAATATAAATTCTTTAAACTGTGCATGTGAGACTAAGAGACAGAGGGAGTTCAAGTGCAGCTATAAACAAAAGCAGTTGCACAATAAAGAACTGCAGATAATGTTCAACATTTTACTCAATGACATAATTCTAAAGTAGAACTACAAAACTCGCCAACTCTAACATAAAATGATGAAACCTCCTCATACAATGCATTCAGTGAGACAAAGCTGAAGGTCCCCAACAGATCTACAGCAGCTTTGTTCAACATCAGCAAAGCTTCAGTGATTGACACCAGCCTTGGCTCATGTAACACACTCTTTGGTCAATAGACTGTAGCTTTGCCAAACCAAGGTAGAGATGAATTCCACAACCACTCCACCAGCGATACACAAGTGTAGTAAATGTTGCTCTGTTTTTGCTTCTCGATATGTACAATGGCATTCCTGTATGTTTATGGGACTCTATGTAAAAGTGTCTCTGTAGTGCAAGTCCATGTATAGAAAGAGGTAAATAAAATAGGATTTTCTAAATGTGTCAGTTTACCATGAAAGGTTTTCTTTCACAGGCAAGAAAAAAATCACGATTCATTGATGAAAGAACACATCATGGTCTATTAAAAAAAAGGTATATATCATTTCTACCAGAGATAATCACAGAATCATAGAATAGTTTAAGTTGGAAGGGAACTTCAAAGCTCTTCTAGTCCAACCCCTGCCATGGACAGGGACATCTTCACCAGCTCAGGTTGCTCAGAGCCCCGTCCAGCCTGGCCTGGGATGTCTCCAGGGATGGTTCAGCCACCACCTCCCCGTCCAGCCTGGCCTGGGATGTCTCCAGGGATGGTTCAGCCACCACCTCTCCGCCCAGCCTGGGCCAGGCTCTCACCACTCTCTGCGTCAAAAATTTCTTCCTCATGTCCAGCCTGAATCTCCCTCCTTTAGTTTAAAGCCATCACCCCTTGTCCTATCACAACAGGCCCTGCTCACAAAAAGTCTGTCCCCATCTTTCTTATCGGCCCCTTTTAAGTCCAGAAAGGCCACACTAAGGTCTCCCCGGAGCTTCTCTTCTCCAGCTGAACACCCCAGCTCTCTCAGCCTGTCCTCCCAGCAGAGCTGGTCCAGCCTCCGATCATTTCTGGGGCTCTTCTGGATTCGCTCCAATGGGTCCATGTCTTTTCTCTACTGAGGACTCCAGAAATAATGAGTGTTGTTTTACAAAAGCACACTGTTCCTGTATCTTTTTGTTCTAACCTGCATATTTTTAACGGCTGATTCATTATGAATTCACTGAACAACCATCAGCATATATTTGCACTACTACAAACTGGAATTTATTCATCTAGCTGCACACTGGGATTTGTTTAGTTATCGGGGGTCAGTGAACATGTAACACAGTTTTATAAACTGATATTGAACAGGAAGAAACTGCATTAGAATGAAGCCAGAATAACAATGACCCAAGGAGTTAGGTGAGTATTTCTTGCTTCAGTAGTTATATACACGTTTTTTTTACTGTTGGGAAGCTGATGCTTTTTTTTTCTTACTATTCTTACTTTTAAATCCTTACCTTCTTTTCATTACAATTTTTTTTGTAGCTCTTTAAACCCCTTGGCATCTACCATGATGACAGCCTCCCGCCAGCTAAAAGGGCGAAGGAGAGGAATGACACAAGTGGTCTGACAGTTTTTGGCTGAACCAAGCACAAAACAGGGTTTTGTCCCAGAGACAGCGATTCCCAAATGGCAACACCATGTGTCGCAACTTTCAGTGCTAAAAGCTTTTAGTACTGATTTTTACTTTCTTCAAAAATTACAGATTGCTATCAAATCTTTGATTCTCTTCTTTCCCTATATTTAGCATTATATGGTCATCAGCTTCAGTAAAATTAATCCTGTTTTACATCACAGTGAGTGGCAGGAGAAATGAGCTCAGTAGTTTGAGGATATTAGATGTTGAAAGCATTTATTTGCATAACACAAGGAAGCCAATTCCATCTCTGAGTCAATAGAAACATAACCTACCTTAGGCTGTTCCCATCTGAGAAATTACATTTTCTAAGAGTCAATAGTTTGCAAGCTATTACCTGCTACCTATTATGCTAACATTACACTGCAGTCTTAAAAAACGCATCAAGAAACAATGTAAAATCATACAGAATTGTGTGGTAACACAAGACTGACATTCAAATTAGGTTGCGAATATGTTGCTGTGATGCTTGTTCACCTGTTCGGTCAAACTGACAAAAAGTAACATCATGCACGCAGACACAGGATATTCATGTAACTGTTCAGGATTCTTTGATTATGAAAAGTCTGAAGAAAGAAATATTTTTCGATGTAGCAATCAGAACCAAAATTCCTAAATTTTCTTTTCCTAGCTGTCAAAACCCCATATAAATAATGGTAACTGGACTTTTGCTGAGGGTATTCTAATAGAACATATGTTGAGAAAACACTGGTGTACTTAAGATCAGCTTTACTCATTTTAGAAGTTCACAGAACAGCTGATTTTCATGTTGTGTTATTCCCAGTTTAGGCAAGAATTCAATTTGAGAAGGGAGCACAGAGGTGATTTACATTTAGTATGTCGATCTCATTTCAAGTGAACGGCTTAAATGCAAACATAGTCAAGTTGAAAGTCTTAATGTTCTACTTGAATTCACATGATTTATGGGAGGGAAAAAGCCTACACTGTTTCAACAGGCTGAGAAATGCTAGTTTCATCTACATAGACTAAAGGAACCCAAATTCAAACAACATTCAAAACTAACTTTTAACACTCCAGCTGACATTCGACATCGACATTCAAACTTACATTCCAGCTAAGAATAAATCTTCTTTTGAAAAATCCTAAATATAAAATAGGGCAGATACTGCATTTGTCTATACAGATATAATTAGACATACTGGACTGAATTCATGTTCTTACCCCGGATTTATGCAGTGTAACTAAAGCCTGCCTTTCAGTCTTCAGACCAATGCCAAATATGCTTCTGAGAGTGGTCAAGTGACAATTCTTTCTCCTCAGAAACGTAATGCATATTGGAATTAAGAAAAGATGCCCAAATATGCCAGTGCAAGCTTGCAGTATTACCATAAAAGACTGAAGTATTTTGAAGCATTTTTATCCATTTTTGGAATCACTTGTTGGCTTTAGTGAGCTGTTCCACACATTTGAACTGCACTCTTCTATTCCCAAATCACCTACAGAGAAGTACTGCTTTTCCTTTTTTTGTTAATAAATGTCTGTTTTTCAAAGGATAGCAGTCTCTGCTTTCCAGCTGTCTTGATATTTATCTCAGTATATGCAAGGAGACCATATAATGGTAAAAGCCAACAATCCTGACTTGCCCATCTGTGGTCCCACCTCAGTGAGACCCTCGTGGGTGCCTGGATGCTTTCAGAGTAGTTAGTCCCTGCCATGCTGGTATGAAAAAGGAAAAAAACAAAGCTCATCACTCACAAAACCAAGCTAATGAGCATACACAGAGTGATGAGCTTGCTTTCCAGACAAAAGCTAATATCAGACCATAGGCTTCCCATAAATCTCCCCAAACATGGGTGAAGAACAAATACTATCATCACAAGCTTCAAACAGCTCCCTGAGAGTCTGTCTTTCATAAGCTGTCTAGCATTTATTTGGCAGAATTGAGGCTCTTTATTTCTTAAATAACTACACCAACTCTCCTATTTTCTCCACTCTAATTCTGAGGGAAACTCTTTCCTTTCTACAACGGATAAGCCAATTAAAAAAGAATTCCCACCCAACCCAAATAATAACTACTCTATCAAACTTGAGAACAATTTGGGAGGATTTGTGGGACTTGATGTTTCTTCTCTAGATTGTTAGCACACAGGCTGATTTCAAATTAACTAAGATAATAATATTCTTTTATATTCACTGATGGCACAGCTGCTGCTGTCAAGAAGTTTTCTTCTTTAACAATCTAAAGCCTCAAGTCCACAGTAGAAAGGTAGACAATGTATAATTAACTAGTCTAAATTCAGAGAGCATTTTAACTTCTCAGTGATGTCTCCACTCTGTTTTACAGGGAATTTATCTTTTGTCTGTAATAAAAATAAAAAGTGCTGGCAAAGATGGATCAGAGACAACAAGTACCATGTTTTTTTGCTGCTACATTATTTTTTCCAAGTTAGTTCAACATGCCATGGTGGTTATAAAGGGCTATGCAACTTTGGAAGGGAGGAGCAGAGAGGGCTCAACTTCTGTCTATAATGTTCAAAATTTGAAACTCTGTTGCTATGGCTGATTAAAAATGTGGGTAACCAAAAGATATTAATTTTTCAACAGCTTTATGAATTTATTTAACAAAATCTATACAACTATTTTTACTCGGGCTCTTGGATCTCAGCTAGGCTACTGTTGCTTTCTATAGCCAAAGGAACATTTAGGTTTTTCATTCAGCATTAGTGGTGAAAACGAGCTTCAAGATCTCAGCGCAATTTGTAAGCAAGCAGCTTCACAGAATCTCAGCCTGGTTTTGCTTTTATAGTAGAGACAAGTGACCCAAGGCAAAAACCTTCTGTTCCAAAGACTGACAGCTGACAACAATTTCCAGCAGGTGAGAATTTAGATTCTCTCCTATTTCATTTCTCCAACAGAAGTAGCACCTCCTTGATTTTGAAATATGTTGGGAAGAAGAGTTAATATGTCCTTATCTTTATACAACTACTTAATTTTTAGACATCCAGAACTACTTCTGTTCTTTGCCTGAATATGCTTATACCCACAGCTTTAATATTAGTAGATAATGTCCAAACCACCAGGCTACAAAGCACTTATCCTTGCTGCCTTCACAACGAAGTTTTAACAGTGTACATAAAAATCTTCAAGATTCAGTGAAAATCTAGATAATGTTTTGTTCTGAACCCAAATACAATCAACTACACATAATTCAGAACCTCCTTCAGAAGGAGACTTAAATAAAACACAGTCATCTTTTGGTAAAACTCAGGCTAATGCAGTTAAAAGTGCTAACGTGAGGAAATTCTAGTTCTTGAAAATCAAAGCCATACTACCCATTCATTTATGTCTCAAAAAGGAAAAATATCAGCATTTGTCTATTGGTGTATTTCTCCAATAGTTAGAGAAACTTAGTTTAATTAAAGACAGTAATTACACATCATAATTTATTTCTAGAGTATATGAACCCACATTAAACTGCTACAGGGTTTAAAAATACTAACATATATACATTTTCTGATCACTGTAACATTAGCTTACTTGAGAAAAAAACAAACATACCCTTCCTTTAACCTACGTAAAATACATGTTTACATTATTACCTTTCTACATCAAAGTACAGATCATGTATCTCAGTCCATTGACTTCCAAGTAGAAAGAAAGACAAACACAGGAAATCAAATATAATTTTGTTCCTTGTAATGTTTTCTTTGGTTCTGCCCAACTGTGGCTCACTGAACACCTTAAAAAAATAAGGCTGCATCAAGAAATAACCAAGATCATATAGTTCTGCTATGGTATTTTTTTCCTCTAAGGTATGCATTAAATACAGTCTCGAGATCAAATTTATTTTCTTTAATATCTATACGCTATTTTTCATCACGCTCACAGCTAATAATGATTTGTCTTTCCAGAAAAGTCTAGTGGCTTTTATAATTGAATAAATCAGTTCTTTACAAAAAAACCCTGGAAATTTCATATTTCAGCTTAAAGAAGGAAATGAAGAATATATTAACTAAACAGAAATGAGAGAGCTTGAGTAAAACAGAAATCAGTCAGGGCATTACATTTGATATTGCACACTACAGCAGGAAACATGACCAAGTTTCTAAAATGTATGAGAACTGCCCCACTATTTCAAATATACTATCAATACATAAATTTATCCTTGTGTCTTTCCTCCAGATCTTTTTCGTTAGTTAAGCAGAATATATAAATGAGTGAGGGTTAGCTTTATTATAAACATATATAGCAGATTCAGGAAAATTCTTTCATAATAAGAGAATAAAAACACAGACATTGTGCCAGACAAAATATCTGTATGTGAAATATATGCCAAAAAATAGAGCTGTTTAAATAACTTTTCCCTGTTTAATAGTTGCAATGTAAAATAATCACAAAAAATTGTCTCAGGTAGACACCAAGTATATTTCTGCTGTGCACATTCAGTAAACTTTCACAAATAGTTTACATTGACCTAAAACTACATTTCTTTTTGGGAAAGCGTTCACATGAGAAATTTCACACAGCTTCTCTCTAGTTCCAGATTTTCCTGGAATAACTCTAATTATACAAGATGCATTTCTGCATTTAACATCCCTGATGTATATTTGTTTAGAGGGGTTGGAAGACTTTGTGTTCAGCTGTATGGATTCATCACATCAGGTTCAGAATGGCTCCACCTGTTACCATGCAAATAAATTCACTATTTTTACCTGCCACCTACAAGCTTTACCTCTTATTATCAGGAATATTCTCTTAGTGTTTTGATTAGTGTCTGACATTGCCAACGAAATTTAATGAGCTGTCTTATTTTTCAACAGAGAGCCCTTTCATTCAAAATTTCTATGGATTTTTCACAGAACTGACATTTCCCTGCACCATCCTACCATTTTTCAGCCCTTTATAGTCACACGCTGTAGATGCAAGTATATTTATCAAACAATTATTATCAATTACCTGAGACTTAAAGCTTCACAGACATTTTATGACTTCCTGAGATTTTTCAGGGTTCTGACATGACAAAATACCTGCCAGTATGTTGTAAAACAGTTGAAACCGCACAGCCAGAAATGAGTCAGGGGAAAAAAAAAATCAGATTAAGTACCACTTGCTACTACTGATATCATTATCATTCTGCTTGTATGGACTTCTGGGAAGGAGTCTTTCTTTTCAAGAAGGACAGTCTCACAAGAGGCTCCAGTCACGAAGTAATTGCCACAAACGATTAAACATCGTCTTTTTATCCCTTTAGATTATACATGTGTTCCTGACAGATCCTTCTTGTCTTAAAATGTAACTCACGTAACAAAGGATGTAAAATGTTGCTTTAAGAGATGTTATGCTACGTCTATATTGTTAAATAAGGTAATTCCACTAAATGACCCCAGCTCTTGCGCTAGGCCTCTGATGCTCTTTTATTCAGAATTATATATGTATCTACGAGGTCAAAAGGCTTGAACATAAGTCTCTGAGGAACTGCCAAGATAACGTGGATTACCTCAGTGTCCATCAGACCAAGAAACTGCAGAGCATGGAAAAGATTAAGCAGAAATAGAAATTATATTGCCTGATCAATCATGAGGAATTCTATTAATAACTCTGACAGGTTACAAGCACAGACGATACTCTATCAGAAGAGCCGTACTTGTGTAACCAGTTTTAAAGACTAACCAGATCAGAGATAAAGCAGCCAAGACACAGAAGCAGATAAAAATTTTGAAGAAAAAAAAATAAAATAAATCCATATTAAATTTTTAGTACAAACAACTGCAAAATTTCATTTAGAACAGTCACATGAGTAAAAAGAGCAGCATGAACCACACAAGTACGAAGAGTTTCTAGGATGGTTGGGGAAGCAGGACATTAGAAGAAGCTACAATAGTTTTTAAAAAATACATTCAAGATAAGTGCTTGGAAGGGAAAAATAACTAGAGCTTCTTGTTCTGGTAAGATTTTCAAAATGAAATTTTGAAGAGCTGTGATCAACACAGAAATGAAATTCTAGAATCACCTTCCAAATAGCTCTTTGACATGGAGCTTGAAGGTTTCTGGAATTTACAGATTAGAAATCATACCGGAATCAGAAAATAGATTATGGCACATTTAGATAACTTTCTCTGATGATTTACCATTCTTTATGGTCTTGTGCTTCATTTCTATAACATTCAGTATAGAAACAGGGTTTTCAGCTTTTGTTGTTGTTTGTTTCTTTGTTGTACTTTAGAGGCAGCACCTTCATAGCAAGTATTCTGCTCTCCTGGTAAGTGCAGGATCTCACATATTCTATGAGAAGAATTTCAGAAAATTCTGCCCTCAATATCTTCTAATACAATGAAAGGCTCTCTTGAACAGACAGAGATGAAAAACTAATAATGATAATTATCATGTAAGTATGACAGAGTTGCAGAATGAGGAACAAACATGAAATTTAATTTGATCACAAGAACAAATCAGAATACTCTTCCTTTATTTCTCTCTCCTACAAGTCATCTCAATGAAGATTAAATAACTCCCTCTTGTAAGATTCAGATTTCCATTACTTTATGTAGAAATGGAGATAGGCTTTTTTTCTTCCAAAAAAATATTACAACAAAAATGCCATAATTACAGTATAGGGTAGAAAGAAGAACACACAAGAGCTTGTTTTTATTTATTATATTACTGAAGAAAAAGGCGAGCAGGAAGAATGAGAACAAGTACAAATACCTGTGCAAGAAAAGCTGTAGAGAACACAATCAGTGAGTAAAAACATAGATTTCTGGCTCCCGACTGTAATAACTGCTGTGAAATATATCTTTATTATTTAATTTTATATATTTTTTTCCTTTTTCTATGAAAATACTAGGAAAAAAAAAAAGCCATCTAGAACTAGACTTAAAGAGTGTGCTCACATTTAGTAAAGGAAGACCAGTTTTACCATGTCTGTGTTGTTAGACAGTCATACAGCTACAATTATATGTTTAACTGTGTGTACAACACTTGTAGTTGGTATATTTGAAAAAAATCAGACACAGAGGTCCCTCTAAAAAGCACCTGATATATTCACAGCAGCTCAAAGAAAGCTAGTATTCAAATATGTTGCTGTGTTATCTCAGTCATTCAGATTTTCTTAATCAAGTTTTCCATAAATATTGCACCTCTGTAAAAAATATGTCACACATTTTTGAACATATGCTCATTGATTTGATTATGTCAGGCTTGTGCTTTTATTTTATTTTTTTTTCCCCTGCAATATTTGAAACTTCAATCAGTGTTTGCCAAAGCGTGAGTTAATTCAAAAGCATCTGCACTTCAGCTGAACAAAGGGAATAGAAGCTGGAAGGATGGAGCCTAAATTCATGTACGAAAAATGAATCTCGACATGAGGAGGTGTAATAATAATCAGCTTTAAAGATAAAAATACATTGACAAAGGGTAAAAAATTGCTAATGAGACATTTATCCCTCTGTCAGAAGCCAAGGTTTATGGAGTCCTTTCTAACTGCTTTTTAATAACTACTGTCTTATGCTCTTCACATTGTAATAGATACATAAAATTATAGTGTTTATTTTTCTTGAGGGAATGGTAATCTCAAGTTTTGCGATTGTATTCTTGAGTTCCTCCGGGAAGTCTCGGGCAGAAAATAAAATCTGGCCTGCTAAATATTTAAGTGCTGGTAGCCAATAGTGTTACAATTCAGCCCAAATGAAGGCTAATTAACAGGAGAAAAGGGGGCATTAGGAACTGAAAATAACAGAACAATGATACCAAAAAGAAAACCATCTCAAGAAAGTTATAGTCTTGAATGTTGACCAATTTTTCAGCTCCCAAAGTTGCAAGCCCTTTTTGTCCTCAGTCTCTTTTCAATGATATTGAAAAATAAGAGTACGACTTGGAAACACACTAATGAAGTCTGTGTGCACAACTTCCACTGTTATTTTGGCTTCCTTGTCTTAGTGAGAAGGAAACGTAAGTTTTCCAGGCATTTCATCCCTGTAGTTCTCATTAAAGTGAATGGAATTATGTTTCAATCCCATAAAACCGTTATGAAAAGTGACCTCATCATCTATTGCAATTAGAGGATTGCAATTGGCATTTGTTAGCTTTGTCTACAGTGTAAGAAGTTCTTGGAAGTTTATTCTATGGTAATCAAATCAGTTTAGTTATTTAAATGCTGAAAGTAGAGGTCAGCCAAACTGCACTGTGTCCCATCTGTTGTGTTAAAGTTACTTGCCAAGATAGCTTTTAACACACATAGGATGGAAACAGAAGCATCTTTGACAGACTAAAATAAGCTCAGAGAGCTCAAACAGGTTAAGATTCAACCGACCACAGGCAGGATATTATTATTTTGCTGCAGCTTAAAAGAATACATTAGACAATCAGATCTTCAGCCTGCATGAAGTGGGAAGTGTTGATGCTCCTCTTAGACGCAAGTGCTACTGGTGGTCTTACTTTCAAAGAGACTTTATAATATAATGTTATTACAAGGGAAGAATCTGGTGCAAATGAAGGGTTCTGGACTTCATGAGAAGGTAATTAGAAGAACATAACATCCTCACTGCAAGTAACTGAGGGCAGAATTAGAAATACACCACAGCAAATAACAGTGACTACTGCAGCAAACACTTTTTTACCGCAGATATGACTTTCATTACAGGAAAAGGTTCACCATACATAAGTCAACATTAGCTAAAAGGCATTTATTGCCACCTGATTGTCTAGTATACCCACTAAGTTGCAGAAGAGAGAAAGGTATCTTCAAAGTCAATGCATTCCATGTATTTTGACTGAGTGCCCTACTTTGGGATGGTGAGTAACATCTACTAGAATTACCCTTCTCTACACCAATGACCTATAGGGTGTAGACAGTAGCCATCTAAAAGGTTAAAAGATTAGTTTAAAGCAAAAGGTAGGCAAAATGAATTTCATCTTGTATGCTAGAAAAGTTCTAGGTATTTAAAATTAATCCTGGATGTATACTATATTTACTTTTACTAGTTTATATATAGTAAAACGTAGGCTGTATCTAATGGCTTCTAAATGTTCGAAGCTTTTTTGCTCACTTGTATCTAGTTTACTATTTTAAGGGCTACACAAATAACAAGTCAACTAAAATTCAAAAGACACTACGGTTAAAATCTAGAAATTGGAACAAGCAGTGTGAAATCCTCAATGATAAACCACTGATACAAATCACAGTGATCAGATTATTTTCCTAGATTTGCCACAGGTCCACTAATTTGGGAAAATAATTTCACTTTCTAGGATGTTACCTACAAAGTGTAGATAATATTGATGATTAACTTTAAAAAGCATTTGGAGTTCAACCAAAAAAAATAAATCTGATATAAGACAGACTTCTGGTGCTTTCGAGCATTATAACATGTACGAGGCAAGAAGCATCACCCAAATCCTAAAATAACCTGAGAGGACGTAGTTCTAAGTTCAGTCAAGTCAGAAACTTTGGACTTACACCTGTCTGATGGAGACTGATGTTACATCTGTGAAGATGGAGAAAGACTTATCATTTTACACCTACCAAGTATCTGGTTTTACATGTTTACTTGTGGCTTGCAAAATGCCAAACACTTTTGTGTTAAACATTACAAACTTATAAGGAATAAAAGTTGCTATTTTCCTGCTCTGAAGATGTGGGAAATCATTACTCTTTAAAAAAAGCAAAGTCTTTATGAAGGTAAAAAAGACAAGTAAAGACGAGGAATAGGATTGTATGAGGTAAAAACATTGGGGAAGAAGTTTTTTTTATTTGTAACTCTAATGCATTAAAAAGATGAATCATTCTAATGATTGCTACCAAATTTCAGTATATTTAGATAACACCTCATTCATTTGCAAATCAGCAAATTCAAAAATGGGGAGAGAGATGCAAGTTTCTCAGCAGAATTCTGAGTTTTACTAAAAATAAAACTTAAGTAAAAGACAATTTTTGGCCATGATATGGAAGGAAACTTCTGCAGAAAATGGCAAAGACAGAAAGATGTAAGGTAAGACCTTAAGGTAAAACTGTGTTTGCACATTGCACTCCAGATCTCCTACTGCTTTCTGGCTTTTTGCCATCTCATTCTCCATACACCACTTCAAATGGGAAAAATGCTATCAGCGACTTTCAGAAATGAAAATATATGGCGCGAATCAAAAATTCCTCTCTAATCCAAAAAGGGATTGAGAGCAGGAAAAAAAAGATAGATTTTTTTACCTGGGGTGGAGAGGGGGAAATAATGAATATTAGACTATTATAGTACATTTTAAAGATTCATTAACCTCAGTTTTTAATTGAGTAGACAGTAAATAAAAGACTGATCAAAATAATCAGATTAAATCAATGATTTATGGTCTTAATGCTTTTATCTGTTAGGCTTTTGAAAATCATGTATCACTAATTAGTATAATTAATATTTTGCACTGATGTAGAACCTTTTGTATAAGGTTGCCAGTGAGCTAGTCATCCTACCTGTTTACCATTACTCAACGAAATGGGCAAAGATGACAGTAATGTTGAGATATTTGTATGCAACTCAAGGTATGGAATTTCATCTCCTCTTGCTTTCTCTTGCACAGACTGTAAATGTGAAATGTTACAGCTTCCTATTTGTTTCAGTGTTTGACTTTCTTTAAACCAGTGGATGTCCAGGTAACTCAGTGATGAGTTCCAATACTACGTACGATCAAGGGTTTAATATTAGACAATATTGTAAGAATAGTGGGCAATAGCAGCTATTCCTACCATTTCTTGTATACACGTCGATTTTTATAACTTAATCCAACAAAAATACCGAACATTATTTTGTTAAAAGGGATTACCTTTGATATGGTTATTTTCTGAGAGGGATAACACAAAGCCTGAGCTCTTTTCCTTTCCTACGTAAACTTTACTCAGCTATATTGGCATCCCAGCAAGAACTATTATCCTGCTGAGGAAGTTACACTCATTTTCCCCTCAACTATCTAAAAATTTCTGTATGTAATTTCCTTGTTCTTTTGTTAATATTAATTGCTGAGTGCCTTCATCTTCCTTCTGACACTATGGCAATAGCAATTTTTGCAACAAAAACATATCCATGGCACTTTTCAGCCACGTCACAAACAGTGGTTTAAGATCTTATGGCTGCTCTTAACTGTTTCCTGGGGCAGGGTAAAATTTACAAATCCCTTTAAACTACAGAAGAATACACATTGTGTGTTGGAAAGGTAACAGCTGATCTGCTACACACTCTGCATATCTGTGGGTAAGAATTGTACTTATTTTTATTACAAGTAAAAGAAAAACTTGAGTCATTTAACTGGTAACACAAAAGGTACAACTATAGAATTGTGCACTACAAGGAGATATGTAACACCATCATTTTTGGGTCTGTGATAAAAGTTTCTGATTATTTAGCAATTAATTGACTTTCTCATTTAGTATAACGACCCAGACATAAGGGTGATATCACTAACCAGTAAGCTACTCAACTTTTAGAAGCACAGCCTCTATCCTACAATCCTTTTGAGTGCAAGAAGTATGGACAATGATAAAATCTGAACTTTTCCTCCCTTCTCTATCTTGTGCTTCTCAAGCACAACATATTGTAAAGAGATTAAGGCTTACAGAACCTCTTCTCCTGAGCTGCTGAAGTCTTGGAAGCACTTCAGGATCAAAAAACATACCAGTTGTATAACCTCTGTACTGTGAAACGAAGCTTACTCTTGAGATTACGCTTTCATGCTAAGACCATTTTCTTGGCTACTTATAAGTTTCTTAAGAAGTTGTACTCAGGCTGAAGTTCCTCCTGCTTGCTCTGAGGCCACAGGACAAACTCTTGTGGAACTTTGAAGAAAATGCACTAAATTATTTATTTGATTTTGAGAAATCCCGGCTTGGAAATAAAGCAATAAAACCAAGCACTTTTCACAGTAATCTAAGTATTTCACACTAATCTATGTCTTCCTTTGTTGTCAACAATATCTCATAAAGAAATTACTACTGAAACGTGATCCACGCATTTGTTATAATGTTGTTCTAATGGAGTAGTGAGGTGGCTGTATTTTCTTTGGAAATCTATCTCCAAATCAAGGTATAAAATACATTTTTTCAAACACTGAGGAAACTTGTTATTAGGATTATAGTATTTTACTCAGTAGTATCTAGATATTTTCTGAATGAGCTTACTATTGTATTTATCCAATGAGGTATAACAGGGTTGCAGCACCATGGGTTTTCCAGTGTCTCTTCTCCTTCATAACTGAGCTCAAGCTTTTACCTAGGAAAATCATGACTGAGGATATTTACTTTCTGGATCCATATCTACGTGAAGTGTTGAATTTTCTTGCTGAATCCATGGGTTGTCAATAAGCAAAATAAAAATCATGAGTAAACTAGGAAAAAAAAAATCTAGTCCCATACATACTTGCCATTCAGGTGCAGCACTACAAGCACATATAAATAACTTCACTGAAAATTCACCCTAAAACCTTCTCTACCCCCAGACCCTTATTTCTCACCACCTGCTCTGTGGCCTTCCATAGCATCACTCTGATTTCTGTTACTATTTCACTCTGTAGCAAAAGCTTCCAGCAATAGATGTAAATTTTGTCCAAATGACAACTGTCCTGGGGGAAACAAAGACACGGTTCATCTGCCTCTGCTGGTTATCTTAAGGATCTATTTTGACAGAAAAATATTTTAAGGCTACACAGGCCATCCAAGGCTTAGACTATAGGTGTGAAAACACAATAACAACACTTATTGAACTTATCGCAAATGGCAAAAGGTGCATTTCAGTACCGAAAACACCTGGAGTTCCAGGAAAAGACACATAACATGTTGATGTGACGTGTTTTTTTCAGTCAAGTGAAACCAAAACACTATGCTTACAGGTGTTACTTCTATTTAGTAAAGCTAAGTAGGACAATTTATGTTTGTACACAGACATGCTAGTGAAATCGCTGAAGAAACAGGTGGTGTAGAGGTAAGATAGAGGTAATTAGACTTATTGGAACAAACAAACAAACAAAACAAAACAACAACAACAAAACAACTTAAAAACCAACCAACCAAACAAAACCCAAAAAGCAACAAAAAAAACCCACAAAAAACTTACAGGAAGACCAAAGGGCCTCATGTGCTGTTGAACCAAAAGTTGCAAGTATCTGTGCGGTGAACAGATTTATTATAAGAAAGGTCCTTTTTAACAAAGGTGCAGATAAGATGTGGAACAAACTGCAAGAGCTAAAAACTATGAAATACTCGAGATTACAGATAGAGTAATTATTACTGAAGGAAATTCACAGCTGAAGTTAGCATAATTGATTATGGATTTGGTATCAGCAAAATGTTTCTAATCGAAATTTGGGAAGGCGGAATTTTGGCCTTCGTAAACAATAAATACATCAAGGTATTGTATATATACCAAGAGAAATGGATGTGGGTGCCACTAAACACAGTTTATTGCGAAGTTTCCAGTGCACCCATGTGACACAGGGACTTTGAGAAGCCAACACAGACAGCATCACTGATGAGGAATATTTAGGCAATAAGGATTATTTTGACATTCATTCATTACTAACTAAACAGCTACAGTCTTGGCATTGTACTAAAAAGCAGTATAAAATATAGTAGAATGGATGCATCATCATAACCACTGCACTTGTCAGAATATATCTAAGAGGATGCAAAAGAAAAAACAGGATAGAGTACACAGAATTCCCTGTTTTGGATTAATAAACGTTATAACTCAATGGTCTATATTTGAAATTTTGTCCATACATATCTCAATTGCAATATTTTTTTAAAATCGAAGTTACTATGACTTTTGCTCAAAATAATAAGATCTCTTGATTACAATTTCTTCTTTTACATCAGTTCAAAACTATCATTAACCATGCCATTTGGTGCTCAAGTCTTTGACGTGGCTTTTCCTTGTGCATCTTCTGCTGATTTTTTTGAACATGTCTGAATGCTCATCTTTATTTCTGACTCATTATTTTCTTGTAAATGCTCTTTTCAGAAGTACTCACTGCTTGTACTGAACTTTTTGGCTTCCTAAATATTTCTAGCCCCTCTATATCTGTCCTATATGGTGGGAATGGCTCAGTCCTGGATGATAAATTCCCTTTTTCTATAATAATATATGCTGTTTGTTTATTTCCTACTTTATTATGAGTTTGGAATACCAGCACAGCTTCCTGTATTTAATACTTTATTTTATTCCCTACAATTACTCTTATTTCTCTTAAATTTCATGCTCTAAAACAGATTATTTGATTAAACTCTTCCTTCTTACAGTGAAACCTAAGACGCATATGTAAAAGCACAGTTCTTAATATTCACTGATTGAAATATAACCATGCTAATACATCACAGAACAAAGGCCAAGATGCTAAACATTTTACATAGTATTAAAATGTTAACCTGACTTGAGTAGCAAAAATTAATCCAAATGTACGGCTTCTAGAGTATAAACTGAAGTCCTCTTTTTAAATAAACACTGGGGAAAAGCATCAGTTATGGTTAGGGCTTGTTACCAGAGACACAAATAAAACACTATTTTTTACTCTCGTATCCTATTTTATAAAGGATGGGGGTAGGTAGTTAGGGTTGCCTAGAAAATATCATGTTTGAATAACTAACATGCCAAGAATCTCATTCTCCCCATCTTCAAAAGCAGGTATTCCCTTGAGATCCCCACAGCTGGCAACTGGAAGTAGGAAACATGTCTGTATTACACAACACACTGAAGACAGTCAAAAGAAACTAAGAGATTAACAAGTTAATAGATAGAAGCCATTCTGAATTTTAAAAACACATATTGGAGTCAACAGTAATAAAAGAACCTTACTCTGGGTTCCTTTTGAAAGCACTCACTGCCCTTACATCTGAAACAGGTTGAAAGACAAGGAAGCGAGTAGAAGTCAGTTGTGCCATTAATTGCATTTCTACCTGATATATCCTTACCATGCTAGTCCGAAGAGACAGGCTTGCTCAAATTAATATTTGTCCCTTTTAGCTCCAACTGTGTAGCTTATTACAGACTGCCCTAGCTGCTCTAAGAAATCCTTCTTCCAGTTGCTAGAAAAAACCATCAACAGGAGAGGAAGAGGTTGTCTCATGAGTGATGCCCTGCTGACATATGAATAAAGCAAAGTATGTCGTATGACTATCAGAAAGACAGGCAGTTATCACCTTTTATTAACCTCTCTCAAAGGTTAATACCACTTGATGAACTTCCCACTTCCAATCACAATCCATTTTTGGGGCTGAGAGATCACTTTCTTCCACATTGCCAAAAAACTAATAGTTTGGTCAGTGCAAAATACCAGTAAGAAATTTCACCTGCTAAGTGAAGAGGCGTTCATATTTGCTGCCTAGCAAAAAGAAATATATACGAAAAAAACCCTCCAAACCTGAAAGAAACTGAAGGTAGGTAAATTACACACCTGCCAGTATTGATTTCTAGTTGCCAAACAGTGAGCTGAGCAGTCATACAGCTGGGAATTTTACACTGTGTCATCACACAGATGCCATGGATTCATCCTGACAATTTGAGAGCAACGTCTCTGCTAACAGTTCGTTTCACTTCTCTCATTGATGATGGTATAATTAAGGAAGGCTTGTATCTTTCTCAAGAGCTTTCACTCGCTTTCATCTCTTCCCTGACGGAAGAGCAACATCTAAATAAGAATCATGTCCATCAGAAGTGGTTAAGTTCAAACTAAAAGGACATTTAGGTATCAGAGGGTGCCTACCACTAATAATTCACATATATTCACTCCTTTCAAAGCAGTCCTTCCTATGGAAGAGTTAGGGGATGATTTCCAGCCTAGATGTTGTATGGCATGTAAGTACACTGAGGGTACTAATTCAAGCAACTGGTTAGGAGGAGCTAAACCGATGATTTATGTAATCAATTAATTAAAATAGTACCAAGAGCTCTTTATTGTACCATTAACAAGTTTTAAATCACATAGACTTCTATGGGGTTGGATTGTATGAGATAGCAGACATAAATGGATATTAGAGGTTGTAGGTGTAATTTTATTTTGGGAAAATGTGCCACATGAATCACACAGCACAGTAGCATGATCGGACTGGAGAGGTGAGTCTCTAGTTAAGCAGGTGTTGTTAGCTAGAAAAATATTTTTAAAAAATTACTTAGTGATTAAAAAGGGAGTAATCAGACTTTATCTCTTTTACAGAGGCCATAAATAAGCATGGTTAAAAGTTAATTAACTTTAAAAAAAAAAAAAAAAAAAAAGAGTGAAGGAAAAAAAAGAAAAAAAATCAGCTACCTAGAAAATATTGGAAAATTACTAGGAATATTTATGAAAGAAGAAAACCAGATATTTCTCATTCAAATAATGAGTAGAGTACGCAAAGAAAAGATACACTAAAGAATTACAGCAAAAAAAGTGAAATAGCTAAAGTACATTTTAATTTGTATAAAATTTTCCAGTATGTTTTGGTTTTGTTTTTTTGTTTGTTTGTTTGTTTTTTGTTTTTTTTTTGTTTTTCTTTTTTTTTTTTTATTTTTTTTTTTTTTTTTCTATTTTTTTTTTTTTTTTTCTATTTTTTTTTTTTTTTTTCTATTTTTTTTTTTTTTTTTCTATTTTTTTTTTTTTTTTTCCAATGAGTAAAAATGTGTGATACAGTCATTTGCCAATGAATGATGACCTATAGGAAACCAGATAACAGACTATCACAGCACAGGCTTATGTCTACATCCTAAAGCTGGATATGCATTCAAGTTGACAGAGACTCTGCCGCTATTTAGAATCATGGAGTCATAGAACCATTTTGGTTGGAAGAGATGCTCAAGATCATCAAGTCCNGGAAGGAAAAAAGAACCATCATTACCCACAGGTTGCTAACTTTATGCAACATTTGCTTATTATGTACATTACAGAAAGATGTGTGAACAAACAAAATTATCCTTCAAGTCTTTAGGTGTTGCTATGAGACATAGAAGTGGAACAACCTAAGAATAAAGGAAAGGGACAAATGAATACAAGATGATTACTCAAAATAATGCTAATGGTCTCACAGGTTCTGGTCGTGCTTGTTTACCTGGGCATTTATTAGTGGGAAGGAATTTTTGAAACAGAACTATATTGCCAAAGTAGCTGTGAGATAAGGATCTCCCTCCCCTTTCAGCCATCCTGGATTCCTGGGTTTTACCAAAAACTTGCCGAAGGCAAGTGTTGAAGAATCAGCAGCCAGCTCCTTCGGTATCTGCTATAGCCAAGTTATCTGTTGCCAAATTGTTTAATTTCACCCATGTTTCTGTGTTAACAGTAAAGTCTGCAGATCACAGTCAGGTTCGCAACCATTTCCTCCTACAGCTGACTTTGTAAGCCCCAGAGATGGACCTACATTGCCCGAAGGCAGAGGTGGCTTTTCAATGAAAGCAATCTGGAAAATGTAGACATTGACTATTTAATTCCTTTCATAACTTATCTTCTTCATGGACAGGTACACAATACGCTCAAAAAGTCACAACGCAACAGTTATTTCTGTGCCTCACCTTTTCTACAAGGCAATTTGATTTCATTTTTACTGTTAATCTAGAAAGCAGAAGATGAAACTGGCATAGATCCCAGTGGATTACCAATATCTAGTGGCTAGTGTGAGTAAGAAAGCCAGCATAAAGAGTTCACCAATGACATAGCATTGACAGAAATTTTTATTCTGAAAACCTTGAGTTCACTTTGTCTCAAAGACATTTACATCTCCAAGATAGGGAGATAGACAGACTAGATCTGGCTGCAGCAGGGGCTCAGAAGTAAATGTGAGCAGTTCTAGCTTTTCATGCTCTCGTTGAAGATAATTGGACTTGTGGTTTTAGCTATCATCAATATACTCATGATGCTTACTAGGAATGAAGAACATCTGCTGCCCGTGCAGGGAAGAAAGGCCTGAGATGGAAATTAAAGCTAAAGTGAGCAGATGAAACACAAGGACACGGGGATAGCCCACAGCTTTAATTTCAAATGAAATCTCGCAACTCGAAGCGCTTGAATTAAGCTAATCTATGACTTTTTAACAGTCCTTGAGAATTACTATATTCTGAATATTATTTCTTATCTAGCTTTATGTCAACTAAAAGAAAAATACAAGAATAAAGGCTGATCAGTCTATAAGAGGAAATCCACATACATATAAATTTTTCTTGATGGAAGTTGGATACAGAACCTATGAAAGAACATTGACACTTTTTCTTCATTACCAGAGCAAAGAGCGAGTTGCACATTCTGATTATGCATTGATGTGCACTGAAATAACAATAATTAAAAAAATAGAAAATTTGAAGTCTGGACAGTATTTGTGAAGTATGCCAGTGGGAACACTCTTCGTGCCTTGAACAAAAGTTGCAGAAAAAAAAACGAGCCAAATTCTTTCCTCTTAGGCTTGCTACTCTGGGTTTTGCCCACCTTAAATGAAAATCCAACTCAGTTCATAAGCTTATACAATACTTACAAAAGCACAAACAAAACACTGTTATATATATCCTGGATGTAAGATAGAGTGGCACAGTGTAAACTGTCAGAGCTCTATTGATCTCAAGTGCATTGCAGATTTACACAGAAGATATTCACTCCCTAGCAGAAAGTCTAGCTTTGTGTTTCTTAGGGACCAAATGCTCTCTATGATTTCTGAGAGATTTTTCTGGAGTGAAAAATTGCTGAGTTGGGTATTAATTGTCTTACTGATGATGCAAATTTAGATTAAATTCACTGTTGGCCACCATAGTAAAAATTTCTTTCACATCTTTTCCACTCCATCCACACATTACCAAATCAAGTATGTAGAGGTCATTGACCAGGTCCAATTGCTTGTTTTGTGTGCTGTGCACACTAGTGGTGTTTGTTTTGTTTTGTTTTTCTCCTGTCTTCAGTGTGCAAGCCTATTTCCACATTTATGATAGGAAAACATACAATCAGTCTAAATTAAGGAGCTACAATACAGTTCTTGGAAAATGAAGGGTAGCCTGCACTGCGTCTTACAAAGACTTCAAACATTTTTTTTTTCTCCCTTGACATTTTAAGAGGAAAAAAACCGAGTCCCTAATCTCCCAAAAGTAACCCCAGTATCTTGTTCAAAGTGTCAATTACGTGGTGAGGAAAAAGTTATTAAAGACTCCTATAAGCATAATGGGCAAAAAGACTATAAAACAGAAACTCTGCTGTAAGGTTTCATCTGCTACAAATTACTGCCCAGCCTTGTGATTCTATTGATTTGCTTGCACTGTATCAAATTTTAATCACCATAAACCACTGCCTAACACAGTTCTTCCACTAGCCAAGCGTTCTTAGAAGGTAGCTTTGATTATTTTGTCTCCAGAAATCTTAAGTTTGTATGAGATGAAGCTGATAAACACATGTAGGCCTCACAAAATTATTCATAAAAATTAATTCATACAAAAATGGTAAGGCACAGTTTTTTGTTTTTCATTTTGTTTTGTTTTCGAAAGATTATTTGTAGCCATTTCAGCTTTCCTGCTGCATCCATTCATGCTAAAGAACAAACAACCCCTCCAATCCAATTTTGTTGGAAATAAGTTTCAAGTAAGAATAAAGCAGCTGGACTTAACTCCTGTAAATGTTCACTGACCACTAAACATTTAAGTCCTTCCATAAAATATTTTTTAAAAACTCACAACTTAAATCATTAGTAGAACTCTCTTGGACTTTTCTCCATCCTTGTGAGGATGGAAACTCTCATCCAATCCACTAATTTAACTAAAAGGCCCTGTAATCTGAAGTTTCACAGATCTTAATTAAATGTCAAACATGCTAATGTTTCCTATAGAAAGCAAGTAGGCAGCTTGCTATCATAACTCTAAAGATTTTACTGGCTGCTGAATTTCATCTCCCAGGAAAAACGGTTGGATTTAATAATTTAATTTTGCAAAAAAAAGAGTCCAGAGGTCTAACAGTTAAACTATGGAAGCTTCACTAAAAGGAATAATAAAAAAAATAATTAATTAGCTGCTATATAGCACTTTGATAGATGCATTGAATAAATCTGAGCTGATTTATCAGTCAAGTGCCTTTGTGTGGTAGGCATTAGAATTATCTGTCATTAACCTTATGCTACAAATGAAGGTGCCAGGATACAGAAGTTAAATGACTTCCCAAGGTCACATCTGAAGCTGGCAACACAACTCAGGCATTTACTGACTTTCAATCACTAGAGATAATTTTTTTGAAAAAGCATTAAAGGGATTCATGAGGTAAAGATCATGACCTGGAAAGGCACCATCATTTCTCTAACTTCATCTTCAAAAGGCAGAGAAGTTGAGAGATGGCTGCTGAAACATGACTTTAAGGAAAGGAATTAGCCAGCCAAGCCTAGAGTGGTACCATCTAAATCCTATTTTATTTGATTATTATTTTTTACCCCAAGGAGGAAGCCTGAGCCAAGAAGGCTTCTACACGTAACTATAGCAGATCAAGTGCCTCAGGTTTCATGAGATGACACCTAACTCTGAGTTTCCAACATAACCCATTGACAAAACTGGTTGTCAGTGAATATCCAGAAAAATGAGAATTCATCTTCGCAGTTGTAATTGTCAAATTCTCTCATAGCAAGTCAGTGAAAAGCAAAAGACAAAAAGTTACCATAAGAGGCAGGGAAGAGAAAATACATAAATAATGAAAACAACTCTTAAGAGAAGACTGAAGTATTCTGCAATATGAACTATAAAAGAAAGTTAACTTCCATAAGCCTCATTCTTACAGAACATACTTTTGAAAATGTATTGGCTATGCAAGGAAAATTTTGCCATTTGTATTCATCAATAATTGAGAAATATATTTTTTTCTCAGAAAGGTAAAACACAGCTTTTTCATAAATAATTATAAAAACATGGGTTATTTTTCCTGACCTTTTGATGGCCTTTCTGTTGAGCTTGGAAAGAAATTCAGATTCAGATTTTTAATTTAATGATTAATGTTACAGAGTTTTCACAGTATTGGATCTGCAGTTCCAAATTCTTCTAGCATAAGCAAGTGTAACTCCACATACTTCAGTGGAAACGTGTTTGCATATATCAGCAAGCAATTCTGGCCCTGTGCCTGAGAAAGGATCTTACATTCCACAGTCACTTGATTATGTCTCATCTTTAAACCACATTTTACTATTTGCAAAATACTTGTCCCACAAAACCGTAGAAGCCCATCTGCTAAGATACCATTGTGCATCGTTAAGTAAAAATGCTGAAACTGTTTTAAGTGCAAAATCTAGTGCACAAGGGATGTAAATGTATTCCAAATATTTATTTTCTTGTGCGGTTTTATGAAATTGAAATGTAGGTTTCAAAATTCCACCTGCACTAAAAAATAATTTATTCAAGATACCTTATTTACCCAAACCAGAAAGAATTCTTACAAATAAAAGTCAAAGGTACAGCTAAAAGGACCCATCCTTGGGAAAGAGTAATAATGGACCCATAGGTTCATACCAGATGTCAGAGATATACAAGAACCAATTAAAGATCTGCTTTTAACAGCCTGGAAAAACCTAAATGGAATAAAAACATCAGGCATTAGGGCTAGAGACATCTATTGTTACTATCATCGTTTTGTTGGTGGACTACCTAAAGATGACCACATAATGCTAAAAAACAGTAACCGAACTCTACTCTGGTCTCGAAAACAAGTCTAATGTAATGTTAGGCTTGTAAAACCAAAGCTATAACTATAATGACTCCCCTGTTTGGTTTCTTCCAGTTGAAAGTGTTTTATGTTTTTTTTTGTTTTTTTTTTAGTTTGGGGTTTTTTTTGTTTGTGGTTTTGTTGTTTTTTTTGTTTGTTTGTTTGTTTGTTTTTAATTTNGTTTTTTTTTGTTTTGTTTTTAGTTTGGGGTTTTTTTTGTTTGTGGTTTTGTTGTTTTTTTTGTTTGTTTGTTTGTTTTTAATTTGAGTGGCTTTTTTTTTTTAACAATAGCTTTTAATAGGTATTTTTTCCTCTTTTTATGTCACTATCTCTTATTGTCATCTTTTTTTTTTTTTTTTTTTTTTTTTTTTTTTTTTGATCTTCTTAGTTATTTTTAACTTTTTAATAGTCCTATTAGACCCATAATTGCAATGCTTTGTTGCAAGTCTGTGGAGGAGAGGACTGCTATAATACTAACCACATACATTCTTTGCATATGATGTATAGGGCTACAACTCTGACTGCCACTACAATATAACTGTGACTATTGTACAGGGGTTTCTTGTTTGTTTTTTCTCTCTTTATGTACCTACTGACTATTTGCTTTTTCATTTCCACAGCTCCAGTCACCAGGTGACAGCAGCAAATCTTTGCATAATACAGAGGGATCAGGACTGGAAGCTGGTGACAGTCCTGTGCTCCCCTTTCAGATGATAGTAGTAAACCTTATTATACTCAGCATGATATGGAATTCACCCAGAGCTTTTAAAACCCAGGACCTACCTTTAAGTACCTACAAGTTAAATACTATAGCGAAGACCTGACTCCCAGACCCTAAGTGATGTACCTTGGTTCCTTGTTTTGTACATGGGAAGAGTAAGATGCTCCAGAACAGCATCTTACTCTCAATAAAAATACATCCCACACACATTTGTCAGGGAACTGTCTAGCCCTGGTCAATAGTAACCAAGAAACACTTACTCCTTGCTACATCTCAGGTACCAAAGAATTAGGACGATGCCTGTTTTAAGATCAAAAACCATGCAAAACTACAGTTCAATACTTATCAAATCAGCAGTTCACTAATCATATTTTCCTTTGCTAAAGAACACATGGTACTGCTACAGAGAAAGGATGTTGCAAAGGGGCTACATATTATTCAAAATAATGCTAGTATACAGAAGTCAATAACACCACACAATAATATCAAGCAAATCACTCAGTTATTTTTCTTCAAGAAATACAAGCATTTTTTCATAGTTCTTGATCTGTTAAAGGCAAACTGACATGAACTTCACTATTATTTTATTAAAAGCATCCAGGTTTCGATCATTACGTTTTATACTTCTCACGGTAGTATAGAGCTATTGCAATAAAGTCCCTGAAGATCTGAAATTATCATTTGACTTTGCACAGTATGTCTCTTGAGAAGAGAAGATACTATATGAATATATCTGTAATATGGACCTTTCAAGAGTAAACACAGTCTTAAGGCTGTGTCTTCTCTAAGTGTCCTTTCGCCTATTTTAGTTCAGCATGACAAGCTCTTAAATTTAGAGCAGCCTCTGGCCAGTAGCAGATACAGTATTGTGAAGCACCTATTTGGGTTTTTACTTAATAGCGATTAAGATCTATTCTACTGTTAATAAAGCTGAGCTGAAATTTACTTACTGTTGCCCACTACTTTAAACAAAATACTGGAAATATGATTTTAAACATGCTCAATTGCTTTAATTAACTACTGAAATACAGCGCACGCTCTTCCCTGACAGTCATCCAGACATTTGCTGTGCAACCAGGGGGATAAAGTTGATCAAAAGTCCTGAAACTTGCATTACAGAAATGCTACCTCTCACATTTCAGCTGTATGTCATGTTCCTTGCCTCTTTGAGAGAGGCAAGATGGAAATCTAGCCATGTCAATAAGATCACTTACCTCAACTAACTTGTTGGCGTGTTCACGGAAGACCTGAGCGTACTCCTTCACTTCTTTCTCATTACCACTTTTTGCAGCTTCGATGAGAACCAGTAATGGGACATTGGTCTCCAGGAATGAATCCGATATATGATCCATTACTGCCTTCCGTAGCTGTGACAAAAGAAAGCAGACCAATAAATAAAAGGAGAGATATCAATATACATTCTTACTGTATTTGTTGGCTATTTATATTTAAGCATTGATGTGTTGCATCTCACAGTACTGCATGGGAGTTCAGGCTTTTCTCTTTCTTTCCTCCAAGTTATATATTAAATATCAAGCATTTAGTGGCCTGCGCTCTGCAAAACACTCCTGAGATTTGTGCTGACATACATCTAATCCTACTGGACTGAATGGATCTATATAGGATGATGGCGAATATCCACGTAATACATTGCAAATTGATGAGACCTGAAAGCTGCACACTTCTTTAAAAATCAGTTGAGCTCACTTAGAAGCCAAATATGGATTAAAGAGATTAACTTCAAGCAACCATTAACAATATTAACCAGAATATTTCCAAGCCTTTTCTAATTCCAGCACTGAATAGTATTCTCTGCAATAATGAGTATTTAGTTTAGCACATGCTTGTGCTTTGCATTCTCCTTCAAATATCTCCAACAGGTATAAAGAGAAAACCTTTTTAAGCATTTACCAGGCAGAGTAGAAAACATATTACAATTTATTTCAAAGGAAAAAAAAAAAACAAACAACAACAAAAAGCAAACAAACAAAAAAAGCCCAAACTAAACAAAAAACCAACAAAACACCACCTTACAAGTTACTGAAGACTGAACACCTGCCTTGCTAATAACTACTAATTAAATACTAATTAATGTCAAACTTCACTAAAATTTGAAAGAGAGTCAGAAAGATAACTGAAATCTTAAGTAATTCTTCCTGGAAGCTTAATTGCTCTATAGGAGTATGGATCCAAAACATTTTTACCATGTTTTTTCCAGCTTTTTGGTTATTAAGAATGAGAAACTGTGGACTCAAACACAAGCTGGGAGCTTGTGTGGACTCAAACACAAGCTGGGAGTCATTCAGCCTGGAGGTCTGGCTGGCCATTAGTCTCCTTAAATCATGCTTTTTGAGTTAGATGAAACGTTAGGAAAGGTAATTTTCTGTGTTTTGCAGGCCAGAAAAGAAAGCTCTAGATAGACAAGGTGTCGCAAAAACACCCAGCCAAACTGAAAACCGGTATATTGTTAAGCACTGTAAATACATGATTCAAGGCGTGTTTGCTGTTTGACAGCAGCTATTGTCAGCTCTATTTGCATAAGGAGAAAGTTAAATTTGAGTATTTCCATTCAAGTGCTGCAGTAAAAACAAGCAAAGCAAAATAGCATATGTGTGTTTGCATGAGGTATTCCTTTTATTTCTGTTATAACTAAAGCAGCCAACATATTAAGAACAGCAATTTTTAATTCCCCTTAAAAATTAATTCTGCTCAGATTCTACCTGGAAAGTATTATTACACTTCCAAAATGATTAAAGGCACTCAGAATAGCTTACACAGTAATACATACTAAAAAGGGGGAAATAAAAGACAAAAAAAAAAAGAATACATCAAAGAGACCTGCCAACAGCTTGTGTGTGGTTGCTACTACCTATCACATTGTCACCTTGTAGTCTTTCTTTTTTCTCTCATCAATCTGCTGATATCCACTCGCTGACTTGTATTTTATTCTTATGTTGAAAGCTCTTTCAGATCTTCATTTGAATCTGTTTGCACAGTGTCTACAATGAGATCCTGAGCCATAAATAGTTATCACAGGTACCATCTCAACACAAAGATGAACACAAATATTGCTTCAAATGGTAAGATGTTAAGCACCAGAGAACAGTGCACCAGCATAGGACTCTGCGTTACACGACTGATAGATTTCCAATCATATTTTATATCAATCCTTCCCTATTAAATGGTGGGTTTCATCTATATAGGAGGTACAGGTTGGGTATCAGGAAAAATTTATTCACTGAAAGGGTTGCCAAACACTGGAAAAGGCTGCCCAGGGAAGTGGTTGAGTCACCATCCCTGGAGGGGTTTAAAAAATGTATAGATGAGGTTCTTAGGGACATGGTTTAGCTAATGACTGGACTCAATGATCTTGAGAGTCTCCTCCAACCAAAATGATTCCATGATTCTAAAGGGTTTGTCTCACATTTGCTTAAGCACCCTCTCTTGGTGCCCATCTCTCAACACTTGCTGAGCAGCTCTGCTCCCAAGTGAGATGCCTCACTTCAGTACCTACAGTTAAGACTTTTTGAAGTTCAGTGGACCGAAATATGCCAAATGATGGTGTTTCCAAAGGAACACACCAAGGTGTTAAAAATCCTATATGGTTTCCATTTCATTCTCAGGGAAAACCCCTAAAAAAATCCATTAGCTCAAGTTCAATGTCGTTACTGATAAAACCATCCACTCACTGCACTGAAAAAAAAAACTTTAATTGTTAAAGGAACACCAAGATTTTTCTGTTTATATCTTCCCGTAATGACGTACCCGTTTCAAAGTGTTGTGTTGAATGAACAATGAATTCAATTTTTAATCGAGGTAAATGTGGTGTTAATATTATAGACCTGATTATAAAAATACGCCCCATGGAACTGTAAGAAACGTCTCAAGATGTTTAAGAACACAGCTTATTTTCATCAGTGTTAAATACCTTCAGTCTACAATCACATGCTAGAAATCCATAAGGACAGTAAGAGCATCAGCTCACCAGCAATTTGGGTTTAAATATATAAGTATATGGTAGAGTTATATCTGAAAAAAATGAATTAAAAATTGATATCTTGTTTCTAATGGTGACTATATGTTGCCTTCTGCATTTCAGAATTGCAGCAACTGAAAAAGAAAAAAAAATCTGAGTTCTGACTGTCACAGGCTTGATAAATATAGAATTATCAAATTCTATTTTCCTATGCTGTGTTAATCATAGACATCAGCAGCATATTTCTGACCCTTCATGTAAAAACATATTATAATTTCTTTAGAAATTGGTTATCTGAGTTTTAGGACGCCCTTGCATTGAGGTTGAAAGGTATAGTTAACGGTTTTTATGTATGCAGGAGACCACAAATTTTGCTATCCATCATCACAGGCTATAAAGAATGACTTGACAAAATAATTTGTTAAATGTGACAGGAATATGAACATTAGACATTCATCCAACAGCTGAAACGGATACATGACAAGGTAATATTAATTGCACAAGACAAGACATTTGAAAGTATTAGCTCAGCACTGCCAGTCTATTTGATCCAATTAGGGCTATTCATCAAGGTAAATAACTACTGGAAAACTAATCTTGTATGTTCCTCTGTGTACTGCAACAAAGTCCAGCCAAAGTGATGACTTATGCATCCAGAGATTTTACTGTTTCCTACAACCGACATCAGTTCAGGAGGGAATGGGAGACGTCTGTGACTTGAATTTAAATGGTCATAAAACATGCGGCAACAACACGTCAAGTTTTATTCTAAAACCAGCATGAGATCTTCCACTCGTACGTACATTAATAAATGTCTTCACAATGCCTTAATTTACCTCGCATTCTGATGTAATTATTATGACACAAACTATTACTCATAAGACAATGCTTTAGGATTTTTCCCCACTGAATTTTTAAGTTAAAGGTGACTTCAAAGTGTGGATAGTTTTCACTATGTGAAACTGCATTTGTTAGAGGAGAAAGCACATTGAATAAAGGTCTTGCTTAATTCATTTTGTCATGGAGAAAACTTTATTAATTATTCTTTTAGCTATATGTTAATAAGTTTGCCAGCCAAGCACAAAGATGTAAAAGAAAAACACCAAGACCTGCAAATATTTTTAAAGTATGAATGGTGTACCACAAGGCAGATTTTATGTCTTTCCAGTTCAGTCAATTAAGTCAGTTTATGGTGCAGAGTCAGTTGCTGTTTTTGATAGCATCATGTTCTACTGTTCTAAGCACTATTTTGGGCTGGTTTATCATTGCCAGTTCACAGCTATAATTGAGCTCAAAGAGGTTAAACTGCCCCCTGAAATGATGTTTTCCATGGCTATATAACAATTTTAGAACCAAAATGTCTCAGTGCTACTTACAGTCTAGCAGAGAATTAAATGTCTAATCCTGACACTGGAAAGTAAAGTCACAGCAGGAGATTAATGACTCTAACAGATTGTTAAACTTTATAAATACTGGCAGTATAAAGCTATCTGTAACAAAAGTTTACCAAGGAATACTTTATTCACCATTTTCTATTTAATGTGCATTACCAGTTGAACCCAACTCCAGTTTGCAGCTGCTGAGCACTCCCAAACAGGTATTAATTTAATTGAAAGAGATGAAAATAAAGACTTCCCCATTGCAGTTAAAGTATGTCTCCTCTAACATATTGAGAAATTGAGTTCTGGAGAATAAGACAGCGATCATTAGAAGCTACTGCAATGTCGTGCTAAAGAGAAAGTCTCAGTCAATTCTGCACAATACAACCCATGAAGATGCGACCCAAAAATGGTAGATTTGGGAATGTAGACACTAAAGCCATGAATTACGTCTTGACAGATTAAACAGCAAAAAGATTAACATTTAAAGCATGTATCACACTTGGATACCCAGACTACAGATTTCTGGAATATACTACATACAAATATTTAAGATTTGAGCCTAAGATTAAAACTCAGGAAGAAATTATGTTACAAAGACTCATCATAATCCTTCATGTATTTCTCTGTGTGCAAGCTTTCTTCTCCCTAAAGAGAAACTTCCTTAGTCAGGGAGAGACTGTGAGTGAATTTATCAAGTAAAGGGAGTTGAAGTAACAAGTTTTGACCAGAATTTTGAAAGACAGTAAGACACACAAAAAGTTCCTCCTAGTTGTAGGTTAGTACAAAGAATTCCTCAAACTGGCATATGGCCAGAAGCATGCCAAGTGTGTAGGTAAGGTACCTAATATTTTTTTTTTTTTTAATATATATATATATATTTTTTTTTTGGAGGGAATGTTTATCAATTTTTGTGACTTAGAAATTTTATACTGTCTTCTCAAAAAATATTTCTTTGGCAAGAGCAAGCCTCAGGCTTGCTAACAACATTAAGACAGTTACATAAAAGCAGAGAAAAGTGTATAAGCTAACGGGACAGAAGATGTCTACGTATCCTCCAATATATGAGTATTATCAGGGCAAGAACTCTATCTTGTTTCATGTCTGGACAGAACAATAAAATCCTGATGCTGATTGGAGTGCTGGGATAGTACCAAATACTTACTATTTCTAACAGTAAAGGATGATACAGGGCTTTGAATAGGTAGAGGACAGTATGGAGATTACTATTGAAAAATGTTGTAAAAACAGGAGGACAGAAATACAGGCAGTGACTGAACAGTTAGCGAAGTCAAAATAATGCAGAAGTGAAAGATGGTGATTAACTTTCATATTCTATATGATCTGGGAGAGCAGAGTTATGACAAGGAGAATATGGAAGGATGAAGGTGCAGAATGGGACATTACACATAGAGATAAAGGAAAGACCATAGGAGGTGAACCCAGCAGAAAAGAAAAGGGATAAGACTTGTGAAAACTGAGGACTGTGAAGTATCAAAATGTCACCAACACTGCAAGCCCAGAGGGTCTGATGCAAAAGAGTAGAGGCGTGACAAAAAAGAGGGTAATGAAGAATAAAAATCATGGATTAAACATCCACAGATTAACAGAGAACCACAACACATTGTGTATCTTCATGTATTGTCTCAGGCTTTGTTGAAATGGTATTTAAATCCAATAGAGTGGCTTTGGAGCTTTAAGATTTATATATATAAATAAATATATCAATATATATAAATACATATAAAACTATATAAATATATATATAAATATAGTAAATAGGTTAAATAACTAGTTGGTCACAAATGGCAAAGAAGTTGTCTGCAAAAACCCTTCATGAAGTTATCTTCGCTGTGATAAGCAGGCATAGTAACATCATTTAAAAGGAGTTAGATCCAATAAATTTAAAAGGTTTTATATAATATGTACTAGATGTGTCACACTTGCATTCCCACCCACCTCAGCTGCGTGAGCAGACTGGCATACCAAATAATGTCATCAGCTTCTCTAAGACCCAGAGATTCAGCCCCAGTGAAAGCTGACGATAACTGTCTTTGGTAGACCTACCTACTGGAGTTGCAGACAATGCCTGAAATGAGATTAAAAATTGATTCTGTTCTGCAAAACTAGATTTTTCATCATCCTTTCCAAGAGTGACTCTAAGTTACAAACTGATCCTGCCCCATGGACAGAGATGATTGATACCTGATACTATCAATTATCAGTTGTACCTTTCAAAAAAGCCCTTACTGAATTGAGATCACAGCTTGGGTTTTTCTTCTTGAGTTTGTTTTGTTGAGGTTTTTGTTGTTTTTTACTGCTGTTTTATTATTTGTTTTGTTTTGTTTTTTTCTCCTTTGTAATAATTTCTATAAAGCAAAAACCAAACCCAAAAGTTTTTATATTTCTGGTTGCTTAATAAGTAACATTAAAGAGCATTACTTAACAAAATTAATGTCAGCTGAGAAACAAATACCATGTTGAGATACCATTTGGAAATTAAATTCTATGTACTTTGTCATTGCTCATAAATCCACTAGGAGGACAGAATTGCAGAAGTCTTTGGAAAAGGACTATGTTTTCCTTTACATTGATAGAGCTCCCTACCTCATGCTACTGCATTATTCATAATGAACATCAAAATTTGAAGCTGTCTTTATGAATCCAAGCTTCTATAAGTTTCTTTAGCTGATGTTACTACAAGTCATTCTCTGGTTGACACTACAGAACAGCAAGAGCTTCTTTATGTAAAACTATCAGCAATAGAAATTTCTTGGAATAGTTTCTTTCTTTCTTTTCGAGTAGCTACATTATATGCTTCTGTTAAGCTTCTTGCACATACAGTGTCTCTCATTAAAAAGAGTTTTAAAAAACTCCATACTTGTTTCTCTGCAGTGATTACAGAGCTAGACATCTTCTAAAGTTCCTGGAGTGAATACAAAGATTTGTTGAAATATATGAGCTTTTACTCATTATTTGAGGAATAATAGACAAACTATGTGCAATAATCTGCTCTAAGGCAACACAGCTGTCACTGGGTTTTGCCCAATAATTCCTCACAAGCCACTTTGAAAGCCCAGCCCTCTGTGCTCGCAACTATAGCTACTACACTCTTTGGATTTTGCCAGACAAAAATAAGCCATCATTACTATTATGTTGCAGATCAACCTTGCCTTCATTTGATGAAAATGTTACACGCTGTGTGTAGCCTTACACAAAACTACCTGATATGGGTATATTTTCCTGAAATATGGTGCCATATGTGCATCAGTAAACATTATGTGTGGAGTAAATTAAACCCAGCCTTATAATTAGGCAGTAAGGAAATTACTGCAGACCTGAAGAGTAAATCAGCAGTATTAAAACACTCTCCATTTCCTCTGAAGCACTTCAGAGCACCATAAAAACCTCAATGTCACAGTGATAAACATCTAGAAGAAATGCATTTTGAGGGGGACAAAGACATGTGCACTCAAAAAATCACAATTCGGTGCAATCTCAATAGCAGTCCATTGCCTCTAACTTCTTAGATCAGATTTTAGACATTTTTCTACAACTTCTTTCCTAAAGTAAATACACCAGGTAGTCTATCAAATGGGACCAGATAAAAAGTGGATACAGTATTGAACAGCATGCCAGGGGCTTACAGTTTTTTTGGTCAAATGGCGAAATTCCAAGTTTGCCTGCTTCTGTGGCTTTAAGCAATGCCTACAAATTCAGTGGAAGCTGAGAGAGCAAAAGATTTTATCAAGTGGAGCATCACTATCTCTGCTTTATAACCCAGTATTACACAAGACTCCTGTCTAATACCTTTGTACAAGCCGCTTGAGAAACCCAGTAAAGAAGCACTGATGTACACACAATGTGGTGCACCCATATTAAACAAACACAAGAAAAAAAAAAAAAAAAGAAGCAACCACCAACACATAGTGGTGGCACAGAAATAAAACTGCATTTACATTTGTTAGACCACTTTCGGAAAGCAAGCTTCCAGATTTTCATAATCAAGAGCACTAGAGTCACCCCAGGTGAAAATGAGGCAAAAATGAGGAAAAGGTGATGAGTTTCTAACAAGCAAGGGCTGATGTCTCAGGTGGCCTCAGATTCAAAGACATTTAGATTGAGTTATGGTTGGCTCCCTTTAAAAATGCCAACATTTTGTCAAGAAGCATTTTCATGCAACAGGATGGAGCAATATCACCAATCCCACTGAGCTTTCCCTTGGGAACAACTGGTATCTCATCTTTGGTAATATAGCACAACCTCAGCAAGACTACCGTGGATCATCTATTTAAGTATGACCTTGCTTCAAGTTTGTCTTTGCAAAATATATCTTTAGAAAACATTCAAGCAAGACTAAATTTTGAAGTTACAACCTTCTTGGCTATTCTGCTACTACTTAACACTTTGATGAAGTTTTGCATCTTCAAAACGCTGTATTGACTCTCTTACAAATTCTCAGTGTTATGTGAGCTAGGTAAGGTCCATGACCCTCTCTCTGTGTTTTCAGCCTTCCTTAAATTATGTAGACCTTGAATTTAAAAAAAGTCACCTTCATGGTTTATAACCTTAACCAGTGTCTCCTTGTCTGCAACAAAGGGCACATCAAAACCTACTTTTATGGTAAAAATAGGCAGAGCTTTCTTCCCCAGCCCTGCTAGAAATCAACCCATTGCTGCAGTGTTGACAGGTTCTATAGTTTGAAAATAAAAGCATTATTGACAAAAACCTACCTTTAGGCTCCTATCTTTTGGGTTCCTTAATTAGGAAGCAGTTTATTCATAACTCCCTATATACAAAGGAACATAAACTTTTCCAAAATACACCCTTGAAACCTCAAACCACCCTCTGAACGTGAACTCTCTATTGACCATATAGGAGGCTGAAGGAAAACCAGCTTCCTTATATTATCAACCAATTTCCATACTTGACATCAGCTGGTGTGAATTCTCAGGGTTCTCTTTTTTTCTCTTCCCCTGCCCCCTCAATACAACTTTTTATTTCTTTGGGTGTGCTTTTCAGCTTCTCAAAGGAGCTGAAATGGACTGGTTATCTAACAACTTTGGTTAGAATTGGGTTCACAGTTTTCTTCTGAAGTTCTCAGTTTTGTTTTGCTTTCTGAGCACTCATGCTTCTCTTGGGTTTGTGTCTTAATGCACAGATGCTGTGCACCTTTTCAAGCTGGTACAATGCAGAATACCTAAGTTGAGGCAGCTTTACCTCCACAGGAGACAGTAGCTTGGCTGCAAAATTATGATAAAATTTCCACTTTTGTAGAGGAATCTGTGTTTTCTTCAGCAGTTTACATACTGTAAAGAACCAAGCTACACACATGCTTGAAGAGAGATTTAAGTCCACAGACTTAAAGCATTATATAAGTGTCTATTTATAATATAATTTGCATTGTACAGGTTAGATGTGATAAAATCTGTTCCAACGGAACACATTTTTTCCATTTTAGGTGTCTCTTCAGTCTGATTGTACAAGTTAGTATTCATGGTTTTTATTTTTTTATTCTGAGAGTCTCTCTAGAGTCTACGTCAATTTTTGGCAGGTTTGAAAGTGCTAGACAATTTTTTTTAACCGCAAATAGCATTCATAAATAGTAGTGATACAACCTAATCGAAGTGGAAGCGACTGACATAAAAAGCAAATGGAGGTATGCTGCCTCTCAAGAGTTACAAAAAAAAAATAAGACAAATAAATTTAAGAATATGATGAAGCCTGTTATCTAATTCAAACTGTTGTAACCCGTATCAAAGAAAGTACACTGAACTGTGAATATTTCAGAGACCTATGAAGTAGGTAAAAACTGAGTATGATCAAGAAGCACTCCCCAGGATCTTGGATTTACACCATTTGCATGAATACATTACAGGAGGGATTTTTCTCATCAACCTTTAACCTTTTAAAAGTTTGACATGTAGCCTAATATAGCTACTGAAATAATATTATCAAGGACTGAAAGATAAAGAGTAAAATAATTGAGGCTGTGCAACTGAAGGGAGGTATTTGACAGGAAGTATTCTGGAGAATGTGGTTGAAAACAGACTAATAAATACCGTGTCTGCAACCCACTGAGTGTCTTAGAAAGGTATTTGTGATTACAGAGCTTAGCACAAGAATAATGTAAAAGAGCAACCGAAAATACATGAGGGTCGTGTGAAAGGATGTATTAATTACATGATGAACAAAGACTTGATTAGAGGTATAGAAAAGGCAGACATTATTTGGATACATATACCTATTAATCTAGGCTGCTGCAAAGTATGTGATTGAACAAGTTTGAGTGTGTGGCTGATAGAAAGACATCATAGGACAGTCAGCATTATTAAAATATTACTTTGTGCCTAAATCGCTAAAACTGATCCTGAGTACCTAAAAGTGTGTCACCATTCCTAGGGTGGCTACTGGGAAAAAGCGCACACAAAAGAAGCAATCAATATCCAAACCTCCATCAATATTCCTAAGAAAGAGGGAGACAACTCATCCAACTCAATACAGAAATTGTAGAAGTGCCTAGCTTTGAGCCTACAAAGTAACTGAGATTAAAAAAGGAACTTTTGAATGACAATCCACAGCCACATGTGAAACTCATTCTTGGAAAATCAGAGGTGAAAACAAGGTACAGGTTGCTGTAGAAATCATATTGAAGGGTGTATTTACAGATAATAACATGCTGCAGTTACACAATACCAATATTACTAGCTAAGCAGCACAGTAGGGGGTCCTAAAATTAAATATACTTTTGAAAATTTTCAGTTTTTGCAGATAAGAGCTAAGCAGAACAGGATCATAGTTTTTACCATATAGACTTTTGTTTCTAGACTTATTTTCTGAGGAAATTATTTTCATTACTGTATGTCTATCCATTTCTTTTCAAATACATTTTTAATTTATTGGCCAAGTTTAAAACCACCTGACAAACAGAAAAGATGCTAAATAGCTGGCATTTGATGAAAAATTGTCTGAGTAGGAGAACAGTGACCTAAATTAGAGTCCTACGGAGTGAAATTTGTTATGTGGAATCAGTAGCTGGCTGGCCAGCTCACCAACATGGACCAACACAGGTACCAGCTGGCTGACCACCACCAGTTGGCAGAGAAGGTGCTGAAACCAACCTCACATCTTCCTGCACTTCACCAGCCAGCCTGGAGCACCCAAGGGAGCTACAGCAGAAGAGACAGCAGCAGAGAGAAGGATGAATGTGAGAAAACCAGAGAAAAAAATATGGAAAACAGAGACCACAAGGGAGGGCTTGAGATTATTGCTGTAGGAAGCCCTATACAGTTAGTACAATGCTATGGAAAACAAGACGTCATTAACTCAGCTGTTGACAATTTTGTTTTTCAGTCCTGTGTCCACACCATAGCTATTCCTCAGAGGTTGGTAGGATGTTGTCTCAAAAAGACTATCTGAGAAGAGGGCATATTTGATAAAAAGAAATGCTAAATCAAGATGTTTTACCCCACAGATGTAGTGTGGAAAATTCACTTAGCCATGAGAACCAGCACGGGTATTTTGAGTCCAGAAATGATGGCAGCTTTCTATATTCCAAATCACCATCCTCACTACTAAGTGTATGTAGCTACTAATACAATGTTGACATTATTTTGCTTTTTGTGGTATCTGCCTGGCAGGTTGAACTGAATTGCACTCAGAAACACATAATCTAAAGTCACTAAATAATAATCAGAAGGCAAAATCACATTTTGATAGTGCACACAGGGTCACAGATAGCTAACAATAACATTAATTTCTATTAGACATCTGTTCCATTAGAAAAAAACAAACCTGGAAATCATAGAATCATCGAATGTGCTGAGTTGGAAGGGACCCACAAAGATCATTGAGTCCAACTCCTGTCCCTGCACAGGACAACTAAATCAGTCTAAACATTCAAAATACAAAATGTAGTCATTGAAATGCAACCAGTAATGGAGTTATTTCCGGCCTTTCCAATTCACAGTTCCTACTAATATATTTTATAATAAAGTTTTGTTGCCTAAAACTGCAAGGAGAACCAGAAATCCAACTCTAAGAAAAATATAGTACTTTTTGATTTTTGTTTTATTCAACTTTGGAATGAAACCTGAAAATTTCAGAATGATCAAAACATCGTAAAACAATGGGAAACTTTCCTGAAAATTCTGAAATTGTGTTTTTCATCTTCAATATTTATTTACACATATATATTTCTATTTGCATTGCTAAGCTAAAATAATCTGCTGACTTTCAAAATGAAAATTTGAAACTACTGAAAAAATGCAAATGTAACTTTTCAACACCACTGGGCTTTTCTTTCAATTTTCAAAATTAAATTTCTGGATAATTTCTGATGTGAAAATTTTCTGTAAAGTAGTTATTTCATAAAGTATTTCTACCTAGCTTTAGTAATGACATAAAACTAATTCTGCAGGAGATGGTACATGAAAGCATCATTTGCAGGATAAACTGAGAATCGCTCGTAAAAAGTCTTCGTATTTCTTTATAGTTCCTTCCACTTGGAGGCATACGAAGTATTAGTCTGGCTTGGATGGACAAAAAACAAGAATTATTTGATTTCAGTCTACTGCATAGAATACTGTGGACAGGCTGCTCTGTTAAAATTAATAGCAGTACAGATACCTGCTCTTTAAGAGAAAACTAATGGGTTTGGTTATTCTACCTTGCAGGGAAAACAATGGGCTAATTCAAAGCGAACAAGCTCAACCAGCACAGGACCCAAGGAGAAGAGCTGATGGCAGCAGGGCAGGAGATAGTGGCGCTGACAGGTGGGGCACCAGGGGTGGTGACAGCAGAACAGCTGCTGCTCCCCTCTTACAACTCCAAATGATCTATAGAGCGTGTTGGTCCTCGCCAGGCATCCAGTGTGTGTGTGTCAGCCAAACGCTTTGGTGTGTCCTTTCTGCTTATCTTTGTTTCAACGTCACCGCAGGGTTGCAGTGGTTGTAACACCACATGTGCATGTTGCTTTATGATCAGCTGTAGTATTGGAACTATCGGGTTAGCATTATTTTTTTTTTCCCTATGCAAACCAGCAAATAAAATAATGGGCATCAACAAGCACCCTGCTGCTGCTCTAGCTTGCTGTACTACACAATGAAAGACGTTTTTTCCTTTTTTTGCTTTTTGATAACAGACTTGCGTACCAGTGGGGAAAAAGACCCCAAATCCTGCCAGTTGGCACGACTTCTTATCAGACACAGAATTCTATGCTTTTTCACCCCACCTTGTTCCCAATCAAGTAAGAAATGGCAGTGGTAAGCTATGGGTTGGTGAGACTTGTCAGCTTCCAACAACTTCTGCAGTCTGACTTAAGTTGATGTTCTTACAGGTAGTTTATATTAAGACATAATTAGATCTCCATAATAGATTTCCAATGCCCAGAAGAGTTTAAATAATGAGGATAAAAGATGTAATCCCATCAGAATAGGAAATATTGATGTGACTGTAAATTGTGAGATGGAATTTTAGCACCGTGTATCCCAACCACAATCATTTCACATCTGCACGTTCTGTAGATAATGAAATAAAATCTCAGAAATGAAGAGCTAAGTAACCTGGACAGAGAAAGAAAAATTAGTCTTAGATGGCTGACTACTGAAGCCTTGCAAGAGAGCCTGCCTACCAAATGAAATACATGTACCTTCATTACCAAAATATATTTCGTAGATTGTCCAGTTTTACTGTGGTAACATGAAGCTTCATAAATCTGACAAGCAAGGCTGCTTTAAAAGCAGTTCATTAAAACCAAAAGGCATTATGGCATTGAAAGTTGGTTGTCTCTCCCATGATTTAGCCCAAAACAGACTGAAATGGTATAAAACTGCCATCTCAGCTGTGGTTCATTTCTTCTTAATTTTCAAGCCCCTTTCCCCAGCCATTAAACTAAGCCCCCAGTGATATCCTCGTATTCTGAAATTTAGCAGAGGGTGTATAGGCAGGTCTGGGTGGACACGCACATGTATCCTGTTGATTATACATGTGATGAAGCAGAACAGTGATTATGCTTCTAAAGCATAATGATGTATAGTCAGAATATACATTGTTGAAAGCAGAGACTCCATCTTCCTCTATGCCATGCAGAATCTAGCACAATTATGATCTAATCTTGATTAGTTTACTAGCAACTGCCAAAATTTAATAAACATTATACCTACATGATTAACCTTAATAAATTTCAGAAACTATATTGAAAGCTTCATCTCCAAGCAGGAAAATATTTATATATGTGCTTCACTTTACCCACACACAGAGTTCCAACCTTTCTGAGGTTGAATTCACCACCCATGGGGCCGAATCTACATGAGATGCGGACAGTTTATTGAGAGAGGTGCCACTTTCATATCACGTTTAGGGGTAAATTTGGCTTTAGAGATGAGTAATTCAGGCAACTGCTGAGAACCTCACACAGAACAGCAACTCATGTGTTAGTCTGCTACTTCCTTCAAGCAATAAGAACAGAGGTGGGAGGCAACACATGGTAACAAGCTCCACTGCAGAACCTGGGATCCCAGAAATTAGGAGGTCAGAACAACGGAGATCTTTCTTCTGTCATTAGCTGATCAACAGATGTGATGGGAGGTTTATACAGGACACTCGATGATTCATATTGTCTCTAAGTCCACTGCAATTTTTTTTTTTTAAAGGAAGAGACGAAATGAGCTGAGTTTTAGTAGTGCAAAGCACTGATTTCACAATGTCTGTAGGGGCCACTCTGAAACTATCATGTTGCAAATAGGTATTTGAAGCTATATTTAAGTCCTTGGTTAGTCTTGTAGATTTGTGGACTTTGAATAATTTTTACAGAGGCAACCTTTAATTGTAGAATTTTTTTTTTAAATGATTTTTTACAGAAAATACAAAATTGGGATCGTACCAAAAGCAGAAAAAAGAGGTAAAAGGAGGGAATCTCTCCTGCCTTAACTTTAAAAGTGTAAAGAGAAACCTTTTGTTTGCCCATCTCCCTTCCATTCTTTTCTATCTCAAGCTTTTTGAACAAATCTTTCAGATTTATTACCAAATACAATGATAAATGTAATATAAGAAAGTTGATCTTTATGGTTTAAGCTGTGCTTTACAGTTATTTGTAGGATCATATAATGGTTTGGGTTGGAAGGGACATTCAAAGCTCATCCAATCCAACCCCTGCCATGACAGGGACATCTTCACCAGCTCAGGTTGCTCAGAGCCCCGTCCAGGCTGGCCTGGGATGGCTGCAGGGATGGGGCAGCCACCACCTCTCTGGGCAACCTGTTATTTATTAGCCTTCTCCATATCTTCATAGGATCTTTATTAAATGCCATACCTTAGAAGTTTTATTCGAAAATATGCTGCTCTTAGAAACTTTTTCATAATCTGCTCATCATTCCTGTTATTTCAATTAGAGTATTCAAATAAATACAAATAAGCACATATGCCAGTGTTTTTATGACTGTGGTTGCTGGGCTGCAAAGGCAGTGAACGTCTGGCCAATCTGCCTACCCTCCCACATATTAAGACCATTGGGAGTTACACTTGGAATATGTTTCAGTCTCCCATTTTCTTTTTGGCTCAGGAAATACTACTCGTTTGCTTAATGCCATGTGTCATGTAGTGACATATCTAAATAAGGACACATATTCTTTATACCTCTACAAGTGGCAAAACCAATCTGAAGTTGAAAAGCAATGGCTTCCTTTGAAAATCAAGAAGTGTTATAAAAAGCATAGGTTACCTGTCTTCGAAGGTCTCGTGTTTTCTTGGTCATCTTGTCAATTGCGATGTTGAGTGGGTCCCCCTTCTCTTTCCTTCCAGTCTGTTAAAAATGAATGATGGAGTTAGAGAAAAATAGTCCAGAAAATATAGACTTTAATAAAAAAGAAGTACCGATTTATCGAAGTAAATCTGTGCATATCTTTTTGTTTGCTTCCATCAAGTTGTTATTTCCACTGTAGTGTTTATTTTAACATATTTACGTGCAAGGACATATCAGATTATTTTAAAACAATCCTAAAAGGATAAGAAGAAAGATTAAGGTGACTCACTGGAGACTTCAGAACTTTTCCACCAATAAATTATGTGCATATATTATAGCTTATACTCCAAAAATCTGGCAAGACCTTTCACTATAAAACGAATATTAAGAGTTTCTAATCTCCATCCTGCCAGGCAGTGGGAATGTTAAACATGATAATAAGCAGCAACACAGCTTGAGGACAGAAGGAAAATGGTCCCTATGCCTGTAACAGGAATCATACTGGCAGACATTAGGTGCGGTGTAAAGACGAATTCCACTTAAAACACTTTCCTGCAGGAAGTCTCAAATAAAAAACCCTCATGAAGATTAAAAAAGCTTTTTGTGGCTCATAACCGGTGAAAAAGAATTTTTTTTTTTAGGTTCGATGGTACAAAAAACATTAAGCGAATTTGTCAGCTGTACTACCTTTCTCTTAAGAGAAAACTGCTTCTCTAAAGATTTGTCACATCTCTCATCACATTGAACTCTGTTTGGTAGCTTTTCATCAGAAATCAAAATGATCTTCCATTCTTTCTGGCCGTACTTTGTCCTTCCCAACACTGTTTTCAAATACTCCTATCTTGAATTGTTTCTTGCATATGCTTAAGCGGGATTTTCTATTTCCAGCTGAGCCTAATAGCATATGTTTCTGGGAACTATTGAGAAGTCACTTTTGGGGTGGGATGGGGATTAAACATTCGCTTTCAATAATGAACCCTCAAATGCACAGCGCTCTTATCAGCTCTACATGGCCACGTTGGTAAGTGGCCTGTGTTCCAGTCTTCTGCTTTAAGCATTCATTCGAGCGAACGCCTGCTTCCTACTTTTGTCTGTAATTCTAATTATAATATGAGGCCAATGCATCTATGATCATTTAGCTATCTCCAAAACCCATTCTCTTTTTTTGTTTAGAAATTCAAACACAAAAATATCAAGCACCATGAGAATTTAATATAAAACATAAATTTACCTCTTAGGTTTTCACAAAGAACACAAATTGACACCCGGAAATAGAGAGAAAGTATTTGCTATGATACAAGAGGAGGCATATATGTAACCTGCTGATATTTTTATCTCGTTTTTCTTGTGTTCATTCTTTCCCTGACTTCTTCTGGTCCCCAACTAAAGAACTACAACTCTTTAGCTTAAGCAATTTCAGCACATGCTTTTAGCTGTAGATGCCCTGAATTCAGTTCCCGGTATTTTGTCCAAGAGAGCACCTGGCATTTGTGTACACAATCTATAATTTTTCAAGCTGAGATTTCACAAGAAAAATTAGGCTAATAGGTTTGGTACAGGAAGACGCTCCCACCTGTTGAAATGATGCAATAGGGACTGCCGGATGAGTTAGTCCCAGCAAGGTTCCTAGTCTCTTAGACTACAAAGCTATTTTTAAAGAAAGTTTTCAATTATTCCAGCTGTGTGCTGTGTACTGGCTGAAAAAAGTATCCTTGGTGGCATTAGTGTTCCGGGATGCTTTATTTTCCCAGTCAAATAATTCAATTTCTGTAATATTGTTTAAATTATTATCTCCTTTCTCATTGTTTAAGCTTTAACGTATTTGCTTAGGAAGATACATAACCACACAAAATGTTTGAAGGCATTTTTTGCAGGGGCATAGAAAACCTTTTTTTTCTTCCATAAAACCAGGGAATAATTTGGTAAACTGTGCAAATTGCAGTGAATATTAACACGATATGGATAATAAAAAAGCAAACACTGTGACACTTAAGGCTACACTGGGATGGTATTTTACAGTTCTCAAGCAAAACAAGTAGCTAACAATTGTTCTTCACTGATCTCATGCAGGGCAGATGTTATTTTGTTTTCCCCTCCGATGCAGGAGATCAAGCACTTACTGCTTGGCATCTATTTAGGGGGTCAAAAAATTATCCTGAATGAGAATTTGGGAATTCCAGGGTTGTCAGCTACAGGACACAATGACACTGAACAAATTAAGTGTCTGACAAACTGTACCATTTAGGAGAAAAGGCTCCTGAAATTCCCTAAAGAGTCATGTGAAAAAAGTAGAAATTTTGATATTGCTTTAAAAGTTTGTAATTTAGGTTCCTAACCTGAGTGGTTTGTATTGCTCATAGAAGGAAACTAAGACTAGGTTTGTAGTAGCCCACATTTAACACCTTTCCTAAGCCTCTCTTCAAATTTATTCTGTAACATTTTAAGTCTAGTTTTAAATTAAATAAACAGTGGCCCTTAAGGTACATCCTATTGTGAAACGCAAGACAACTGGGGACCTTTCTGTGAGCCTTCGGCCACACAAACTGTTGACATCAATCTGGCCAGCCCCTTCTCCTTCCAAAATAGAGAAAAGCCTGTTCTGTATCGCTTCCTGAAAACCTCCCTGCTCTGTGCAGTTGTTGTAATCATGTCCACACACTGCCTAAGATGCTAAACAGCATGAACCAGTCTGTGCTGGAAAACAAGTGGTCGGACCAAGTGGACAGAGATCCACTTGAGCTCACTCAATGGCGATATTTTATTAACACGTACAAATACAGATGAAGTCAGAGACACTTCGGATGTTCTGCACAGTTTTTAGTTATCCAGGAATTTTAAGTGTTCTTCACCTGTTATAAAAAGACTACTGCCTTTTCATCTGGGTACAAAACCCTTTCCTCACCGCATGATTTCAAAGAAGGAGAAATTCGTTTAGTAAATCATGTTATTAAAAAATAAATAGCATGGCATGTGATGTTACATAGCTTCAGGCAGGTCTGTAAAACACCATCTGCTATGTGCTCAAAATATAAGTTTATTAAAGTTTATTTATTTAAGTCCTTAAATACTCTTATATTAATGTTGCTCTGTGATAATGTTTTTGGCCTTCATTCCTAGAAGGGATAGAAAGGAATTTAGTGGTTTCCTGTGTTTCTGAAGAAAACCCCATAAATTTTGGTATTGTGCCTTATAGCACTTCTCAGTTAATCTTTTTCTGCAAAGGGGAGAAAGATACCCTAGAAATGGGATAAAAAGGAAGCAAAAATTGCTGCTGGCATTGGGTTAAAAAGAGAAGAAGGAGAAATGCACAGAATTCCTTTAGTGCCAAAATATTGGTATTCAGTGTTCCTGTGGACATAATTACATCTTTTCATGGTGTAATAAGGAGAACTTTGCTCCAGAGGAATATATTAATCAGGTCTCTGATTCCTAGTGACCATTAACTGCATTTGAATACTGCTTTTACCCATGATATTTTCAACTTAATTCTCTCAATCTTCGTTACTCCCATCCTAATTTCCTTAGAGCTTTTCCCTGCCTGTTGGATTTATTCTCAGTTGATCAGGTTGAGATAATTTCCATGGGCTCTCAACCAGGGGCTGTGCTGTCTGCAGAGTCTCCCAGGTCAGGAATGGGTTTTCCAATGCATTTCTCTCCCCCAAGGCTGCAGTCTCCCTCCCAGATCAGGCAATATAAAATCCAGCTCTCTGAATACATTTTTCAAGAATTTTTAAGACTGATTTGCCACCTGTCCAGATGGTGGAAGAAATCTCGGTCCCATCCTTTTACTCTAGAAAATGTCAACAGTCACAACCACTGTCAACAATATTACTTGAACAATAGAACAAATACAGAACACAAACATCACCTTCATTATATTAAGCAAGGTGCAAAAAGCTTCACAGTTAAAACTGAATAATATTATGGTAAGCACTTATTTAGACCAGGAACTTCAACTTCATTTAATTAGGAAGATAAATAAAATATTAACAAAAAGCACTTAAGGATGGTAAGAAATTTCAGCATCTGCTAGAATGATCTCTGTTAAGAAACAGTGCCATTTTTCCTTTTTAAAAAAGACTTTTTCCCCTCCCTCCCTCCCTGCTTTTCTTCTTTTCATAAGCTGTTCACAGTTTGTACTGTTGAAGCAAAACAAAAATCCCTCAAAACATTTTTCACAACTATTAAGGATATTTATATACCACAACTTGCTCATTACAGGATAGTTTTGATCAGCATGAAGTACTTAACAGGAGACTCTTTTCTAACCCTCGAAAATATCACAGAACCAAGACATGGACAGTTGGGCCAGCCAGCCTAGAGACAGTGCACATTGTGGAGGAGACACAGTCAACCTTGGAAGAAGACGCTCCAAGCTGGAACTGTGCTGTTAGTTTTGAATAATAATTCCAAATGCCACCAGTATGGAAATCACAGAGCTCAAATTTCAGCACATGAAAGAGATAAAATTGCTGCTACCAGAATTCTTATTATAAAGAAGGCTTAGATATTATAGATTCACAGAATCATTTCAGTTGGAAGAGACCCTCAGGATCACTGCGTCCAATCATAACCCAACTCTAGCACTAAACCATGTCCCTAAGAACCTCATCTAAACACCTTGGGCAGCCTGTTCCAATGCCTGACAACCCTTTGCAGGAAGAATGTTTTCCTAATATCCAATCTAAACCTCCCTGGGCACAACTTGAGGCCATTTCCTCTTGCCCTATCACTTGCTACTTGGGAAAAGAGTTTCATTATGGTAATGAACATCCTTGTATGTACAAGTTTGGATCAGTTAGAGTTGTGTGAGATGCAAACCCACTACTTTGAGCATATTAAAAAAAAAAATATATATATATAAGCAATGCCAGATGAACATGGCTGACAATAGCAGCCTATTAAAGAAGGGGATGGAGTGCCAAAAAATACTCAAAAAGTGCAGCAACTGCAGACCTACAACATAATGTCATAGACAAAGAATCAACGTGTATGCCAATTAATTGAGAGATGTTAGAGAGAACTATTGTCCTTTGTCATTAGAGTGCATAATTTAGAAGCTCAGTCTTTCAATTTACCGATAATAATAATTACAGTAATAGCCTAAAACTCTGTAAGAAATTTTGGGACCAGTGCTTTTCACCCATTCCCCTGCCTCCTCTGCTGCTGTAAATATAAGCTCAGTCTCCTAACATATTAGGTGTTGCATGTCCAAGACATCTTCACTGCCATTAATCGGGTAATTTAGCCTCCAGGAGACAGGTAGAAAGATTATCTATTGATCCAAAAGCCATCAAACCTAGATATACTTTTATATTTTCATCATCCCCTAGGTAGATGGTTCTATTATTTACAGTTTATTCGGAACTTCAATAACACAATGTTTTATTAAGGTGTAAATAGCTGCTCAAAAATACATCTGTCCTAATATTTTATTTTAAATGTTGAACAACATCACTCTTTAAAAACTATGCTCATGTTCAACAGCCCTTTTAAAAGTGACGAAGAGAAGCTTAGTACTAAGATGAAAAACATTTTGAACAACAGATATAGGCCGCATCAGTGCTTTCAACCAGAAAAGTAGGTTTAAACATACCAATATGTAGTCTCCATCTGACAGGTTATAAAGACTAATTTTGGGTCAAAAAAAGGCTAAACTATATACTCTAGCAGAAGTGAACAGAGACTAAATTTCACTGGAAGCTGAAAATTCTAGCTATTAGCTAGGGATGGCTCAGGAAAACATATTTTTTGAATCTGCGTGGTCCCTCAACGGATTTAAAAAAAAAGGCATGGTGAGGAAAGCTCTTAGGAACACGGTGTGAACATGAATTCCTCTTGTACTCAACTTAGCAATTTTATCCCTTCTTTATGTTCATTCCTGTAGACAATTTGGGGGCTTTTTAGCATTTACTCTAATAACTAGATCAGAGGTTCTACAATCACATGTTTTACTCCTTCAGTTTTGCTAGAGAATCACCTCATGTGGAACGAAAACTTGTTTTTCCTTTTCCTCTTAGTCAATCATTTTTTTTTTCTTAAGAAAAAAAAAAGAAAAAGAAAATTTTGTATATACAGGGGAAAAACAGATTGCTTAGATATCCTTTTTCTACTTGGGTCTCTTGGCCTTTATTTATGCAGCTGTGAAGGGAAAAGCTTCGGTCACAACAGAGGAAGGACAAGACAGAAAGATCTCAGTATGTGTATTATTGTGCCACTTTGCAATAAACCACTGAATTATGGGCTTTCTTCACAGTGCTTCCACAATACTACTCAGTTCTAGAATGCCATTCACTAAATAACCTGCTCATAAATGTGTGTTACAGACAAGAAGTTCTCCTAAAACAAAACAATGGCTTTCAGCAGTTTTTAATCACCTTACAAATTTGTGACCAGATCACAGTGAGTGTAATTGGTTCCAGTGTAGCATAAATAATCACAACTATGCAGAAAACTGGGTAAACCACATCCCTGCAATCCCAGATAGGAAATAAAGTCAATAAGATCTAAATGAACCATGAGCTGGACATGATATCAATACCTGAGGTGCACAAATCTTGAACATGGCCTGGATCCAAGCAATTTTTATCTAGATCTGTAGACAATTAAAACTAAGTATGTAATGAAATAAAGCGATTATGAAAACTGCAAGTGTAAGTGGTTGCAGAAGACTATTTTGTGTATGTCTTTAAGCAGTCAACATCACCACAAGATCTAAATGCCTTCAAGTGGTGAACTGGTGATTTAAGTGGTGTGCTTAGTATCAGTCACGTGCGGTTTGTTCTTTTATTTTCTCACAAGAGGGACAACTTGTGTGTAGGGGACTATTTTACTTTGGCTGGTTTGTGGCTATTGCTTTTCTTGTTTTGCATAACTCACTGTAGTAACTACTTGCTGTCTCTTGACAATAAACATTATCAACGACAGCGGTTTGATTTCAAAGATGATTTATGATTAGGGCTCGATCTTACTTATTCGCAAGTGGCAACTGCTAGTATTAACTGATATGTACCCATAATCACATACTGGCATCTAAACTTCCCCCAAAACAAAAGAAATCAAAAGGATTGCCTGAAGAATTTATGTTTATAATGGGGTATTAGAGGTTGCCAAAAATTGAGAACTTTTTCATTCTTGAGAATGAAGGCAGAAATTTGTTTATTTTGGTGTCTTTTTTTTTCTTTACATTTATGGAAATACATTGAATATTTCTGTATTTCTGTGTATTTTTGAACTGTAGTTTCCAAGATCACTGTGGTGAGGATACAGCCCTTCTCTTCTATAACAGCTACAAGCCAAGACCTGGTTTAACAGCATACTAAGGCACCAAAAATGCAGAAAAGGCAATTGGTGGGACTTTACTAAATTACAAGGCAAGTGTAACATATAAGTCTCGTTGATTTTTCAGTAGGTAAAATATACACATTGTTTTTTTTTCTTTTTTGGAAGTAAGGGGGAAAGCTATGCACCTAGCAGAAATTCTTCCTCAGAGAAATAATATCCTGCCATCATTTAAGAGTTGTGTCATTTCATTAAATTCAGATAATAATGCAGCGCACTACCATTCAAGAAAACAGTGATAGCTTTCAGGGTACGACCATCTAATATAATTTTACCATTTAGAAATACTGAATAAAATCTAGTTATCTTACTACTTCTATATTCAATACATAGTAACGTGCATTTTTAGAGCTGTCTTATAGATTTATTTTAATACGGGATACGTATCACCACACGAAGTGGCTTCTCTCCATTGACAGTGGAGGGGGTCTTGTGGTACTAGATGATCAATTATTAAACAGCTAATTTTTATGAGATAAAACACCTTCTTAATAACTATAAAGATTGTAGCCCTGATAAAGACTAGGCTAGAGACAGCATCTTGGACAAATTATGTGTGTTTTGAATGATTTTCTTCCAGAGAATTAAAAAATATTATCACCATAAAGGCACCTTTTTTTTTTTTATAAGCTTCCCCAAAAGACATTCTTGTACTTTCAGGTTATGATATTTTGAGGTCCTGTAAATAATTCACTTGCTTCCCACTGTCAAAAGAAATACACTTCATAAATCTTAGATTAGGCATTGGATCTTAACAATCTTGTTTCTCAACGCTCATTTTCATATTTCAAAACCCTTAAAACACCCATACACCATTTTAATATTTTGAGCATCACTACCAATGGCCTTAGCACAATGCTGTGTAAAAACTGTTTCTTATCTTTGTAATTATACGTGTGATTGCAAGACACAGTTGATGGTCACAGAAACATCACAACCTAATGCAGAAAACAACAAAAAAACCCGAGTTATAACTGGATTTCTCTAATCTGAGCTTTCTCAGATAAAGACATATGACAACACTAGCCTAATTTGGAACAGAAGTTTGTTGATAATAGAGGAAAACAAGGAAATGCAGTTGGAGGAGCCAAGACTGACAACCTGAGACAGGTTTTCTGGTATGTCTTGAAGAAACCTCTCCGATTCGTGTGTAATGTGATCTATATCACTGCAAATGCAGGTGATACGAGTGTTAGCATCCCAGTGTACTTCTGATCCAGATTTTTGTCCTAATATCCTTGAGAACTGATGCCTCAGAAGCTTCTCTTCACTCCTTTCTGGTTTTAACAATTTGTATTAGAATACTGATCTGCTGAGTATTTTTTAATTTAAGATATTTTTTCCTTTGCAATGGATGTCACAGGACTCAAAGGGAAAAACATCAGGGTTTCCATAGAACAAACTGCACATTTCTATTCAGATGTCAGTACACATAATCGATGCTGTTACACTTAAATGTGTATAAAAAATAGAATTGTAGGGGACAGAAATGTGGATGGTGTAAACTGTTACAAAACCATCAGCTTCACTGAAGCCACACTAATTTACACCTGCTGACACTCTTCCCACTCATCAGTTAAATGAAATCTTTCAGATACTTCCATTTAGAAGGTCAGAAATGTTTACCCCAGAATTTGAAATTATTCTAATTTTTTCACAGATATCCATTTGCAAACAGTCCACTACAATCTCCTCATTTAACCACCAACTGCTTTTCAGCTGTAAATTGCAATATGCTTTTGTATCACTTCTGGATGGCTTCTCTTAATCTAAAATAACTGGAGGAAAATGAGATAATACAAATTTTTTTTCTTTCTCTTCAACTACGGGAAGCCCATAGTGAAGGACTATGTAAATAAAGAGTGGTAAAATTTACTCACTTTAATAGAAGGTCTTGAGAAAAGTTTATTCTATCATTACAAGCATAATAATTAATGTTACTAACTAATGAAATAGTTATTCATATCACAGGCATCTAAATTCAGAAAATCTACTAAGTAAATATTTTGTATGTCTCTGTTACAGATCAGTGGCAATACTTGCTAGAACTCTTAATGGAAGAGATATTGGTGTCTGGTATGACCACTGGCCTCAGTTTTATGACTCATTCACTAGAAAGCACTTGTAGCCAAACTCTTCCTAGGTGGCTTTACAATACTTCTTAAATTATGAGTCACAGGGATGAGTGTTATTCACTGGATTAAATGCAGACTTCTAAGCATCCCTAGAAAACATACTTTCAGTGTTTTTCAGGTGTCCCTCTTAAGTAGAATGGGAGAAACACAATGTTATTTGGTTGCAATCAAAGACTTTTCTATTTGTTTACATATTTAAGAAAAGTCTCCATTTGATGACAATATGTGACCATTAGGTTGACTTCCGTAGTGCAGAGCTTTATGCACTTTGTTTCAGCAAAGGAGCTTTTTAAACAAATAAACATATCTGAAAAAGAAGTGACTGTTGGAAGTACATCAAAGACATCACAATCTTTACGGGTATTAAATGAACATTTCTAATGAACATATTGAAGTTCCAAATACACCATTCTATGTAGATGTAGAATTGTTCTTAATAGCATAAAGACAGGTATTATATAAACTTAGAGTTCAAAACCCCCAAATCTGGCGTGTCTGTAGGATTGTCTTGACTGTGCTTACAGTGCTTTGACTATCAAACATCACTGAAAAATCATATTTCAACTAGTTGGTTGCATCGGTCACTACATAATCAATCTCTTCATGAAATATGTATGAAATATTATGTCTGCACTTCTTTCTTTTTAACTGCATCATGCTTACACTCATTGGATGATCCACAAGGAAATGAGGTTTTGTTTATTTCCTACCAAAAATCTGTTTGTCAATGTATGCAGCTGGAAGTCAATGCTAACTCAATATTTGTGCTTATAACAGAGAATTAAAAGCTCTTTCAAATTCATCAGTACTGTGATGTGTGTCTGGCAGCAAGATTTTTCAGTCTGACCTGTAAGCAAACTATACACCTGAGGTTTAGTTGAACACATACTGTAATTTAAGTTACCATTTTGAATGAAGGGACATAGTGGAAAGCCTGGGAAAGAAAATAACTCAATCCTCATTACAGTAATTAATCATTCACTTCGAGTATTGGCTTCTTTGTGTGCACACGTTCCTTTGTAGGACATCACAACCATGAGGCATTAGTGATGGAATAAAACAAACCAAAATAAAAATAAAAGAACTATTCAAGCCCCAAGCAGACACTCAAAAGAATGCAACAGCAAAGGACCAGTTCCTTCTATTTTTACAGAGCAAAGACATGTTCTGTTCCTGTCACCACTTCAGATCAATGTGCTAAGTGATATCCATTCAAATTACTTGTCAGTTTAATCAGAGGAAGCGAAACACAATTACAGGGCATTAGTGTAAAAGCCACCGCAAAATAACAGAATGACCATGTGGGCTATCTGGAGCCAAAGCCTATTGAAAATAACTCTATGACATTTTCATCAAGTCTTTTTACAGCAAAAAATACCCTCAACCCTTTGTAAATGTTATTACAAACTAATTAGGCATAAAATAATACTTTAAATCTATAAACTGATTAGAGTCCTTATTTCTCCGTGTAGATAGCAGAATCCTTTTTGGCTTTTCTTCTGTTCTCAGAAAAAAGAAAAAAACTAAATGCATAAAGACCTTTATTGAAACAATAACTGGTGCATTTACAAAGCCTCTCTGTGCTCCCTCTCAAGTCAGCAGGAGTTTTACCATTATTTCCACTGAATGATCGGTACATTCACTTTTTGCAGACACTCCAAATTTCCACTGAATGTAAGTTGTATTTTTGGAATCATCAAAGATATGACTTGGACTCAGTGGATGAAATGGGAGCAAGGAAGGGGCAACTCCTTCTCCCCTCTGAAGGCAGTGATGCAGGACTGGTGGATTCGAAAGGACAAACAAAGGCAAACCTGTCCCCAAAGCCCTGCCTGGTGTCCCCAGGTGGGATAGGACAGGGTGAGCTCTGGCTCCTTGAGTCCTTCTGACCCTTTCATCCCAAGCGCCACCACAGCTCAGTTTCAGGAGGATCGGTAAAAATATTAATATACACCCAGTCTGGAGGTATAAAGGAAATAAGGATTCATGAATCCCCACAAGAGGGAATCAGATGAGGCCACTCATTACCTGGCTGATACTCAGCTATTAAAAAAATAATATAGTTGGTAGAATAAGCTCTGTGTGATTTAGATACAAAGGAACCTCACTTAGACTTTTCAAAGAAATAACTATCAATACCCATTCCCAGGATAGACCATGAGCTGGAAAAAAGCCTTCTTCCAAGCCTAACTTGCTTTTTAAGATCCAGGTGGAACTGGAGCTCAGACTGTGCTCAGCACAGTTAACCTCTTGGATTGAGACGACTTCAATTCTTCAAAAGTCACAATGCATAGCCCAGGTCCTGGTACCCCATGGTAAAAACGAAATCACTTAAAATGTTCATGTTGTAATTCGAAGCTTATAGACTCCAAGGTCTTTAATTGGATTTGACCCTTTATCTTCTGTATTAATGAGACAGTAATTAATTTGACCATCCCTGTCTGGTTCACAAGGTAATTGAATGAATAGCTCTGTACATCCACATAAATGCCTCTAAAAAAGAGCTATTACTATGAATGTGCAATATGATGAGTTAACCCAGCTATGTTGATAATGATGGCATTGAAATTGTTAAGGTGAGTGCCATTGGAGTGTATCTAATAGCTAATGGAAAAGAAAGTAAGTATATGAATATGCAACACAAAACCACTATAATATTTACACTCTGATTAGTCTTTAAAAATAATAATAATAATAATAATAATAATAATAATAATAATAGTTAATCCTATTCTTCAAATTTCCTTAATACACTTTAATCTTCTGTCACAACTACAACTCCCAAAATATTACAAAAGGGTTAAAAGCAAGATAGTTCTTTTGGCAGATTGCCGCAAAGACTTCTTGTAGGAAATTAAGTGGAAAAAAAAATAAAGAATGTTGAATGAAATCACAGCAGACTGAAACCTGTGGTTCCAGTGTAAGACCTGAAATAACTTTGAAACAGATGCTAATTGGCACCACCTTCATCCTGATGTTGGGAAATGAAACTGAACAAGCCTTCAAAGGTGCCAAAGGGAGACCAGTCATCCGAAGAACATTAAAATGTGCTTGGATTTGGTTTGTCAGCTCCAAAGTTATTTCTATCCCGCTTAGTTATTTAGACACTTCTGAAAATTCACCCAATGAGACAAGTGTGTATGTTTTCAAAAGGGATTAATGTCTCTGGAAGTCAAATTTTTAAATTATCCTGGATATGCCTGTGTTATCAATTGGCATTGGCTTTGGAGGTGAACTACCAATCTGAGGTTGCACCAAGTAATTCACTACAGGAGATTTTTTACTGGGGAACAGTTCATGGTTTGTACCAAGACAAATGCGGTAGTTTGAAAGTCTCAGTACAAATTAAGGACTATTAAAAGTTATCCACAAACATCTACAGCTGTTTACAATACCTTTTAATGACAGACACATACAGAAAATAATTGCAAGTGGTAAAAGTGCCAACTGACCTCTACAGCCGTTTTTCTTCTTTCCCTCCTATATAACTTAACCTTTGATGCTCCAAATTAAACTTATTTTTAATACATAAGAATATAAAATATTTTAAACAGTATCATTCTAATAATTCACTCTGCAGTGACTTCAATAGCAATTTCAGTAGTAACACAATGTAGCATTCCACACTTCCTATTTATTATACTATATGCAATACCCTATAAATTTTCCCGGCATTATCTATAAAATGAGAATAGGATAAATGTTTCCTATAAAAACCACTTATTCCAGTAAAACAGGAACAATTGTAGAGAATCTGCATGTTACATATGGTCGTGATGTACATCAACAAGGTAACAACTGAATCCACAGTCTATGGGAACTAGACCGTACTTCCAATTCCCAGTCCAGTTCTGCCTCTAATAGACTATATTTTAGCTAAGGTTTCTTCAGTATGGCAATTAGCATTAAGGGTGAGTCAATTCCATGATGATCAAACGCCTAAAGAAATTTTAAAAAATAAACTAAAGCCCAGCAGGAGAAGCTCCGTGGCTTTCCACACCGCATGATGCTTTTCACTTCAAAACTACTAAGTAAATTGCTGAGAAAAAGTTCCTGTGAATAAAATAGGCTGCACTGTGTTCAGTAATTATTTCTAAAGTGTGAAATGGGTAGGAAGCATCTCATCTTAAAGTAGTGCCATGATGCATATTACCTCTCTGGTCGAAAGTGAACAGTCTTTTTTTTTAAAAAAATTTTCTTTATCTTGCAGGAGCAAGCACAAGAATGAAAACTTTATTTTCCAATGATCTTTTATGTAGGAGAGAAGTGTAAAGAATCACCTTGTGAAAATTTGTGTACTGCACTCATGTCTCTGGAAGAATCTTATAGATTTTTATGAGCTCTCAGGAAATGCCCAGTAAATTATAAATATATTTGGCTAATGCTCCCCATTTAGGGAATGGATGATGGAGATGTGATTTCCCATGTTAAAGACCAGCATTTTGGGGAGTGTTAAGTTACACCCCAGTTAAGATTTAATTTGTGAAGCAATGCAGAACACAACTTGCCTTTAAGTACGTCTTGCAAATATGTAATCCTGCACACCCATTCTGTTCCACAGTCTTGAAAACCAGTAGTAAAAGGTCATTTGAATAGAAAAGTTCTGATCACAGCATGGGTTACGAAAATACCCTTGTGATGCTTCTGAGAGAATAGAGGGGATTCTTGCAATTAATTAATACCTAGATGCATAACAACAGGCTATTTCAACAGAAAGAAAAGATTCTTTTTTCTCCTGTTTTGTTACCTTTTTTTTGTTTGACAACTGTTACTAAAAGTTGCAGGGACTGAAAAGAAAGAGGAAAACCACATAAGAATCAAAAAAGAGCTTTCTCTAAGACAAAAGGTGACACAAATTGGTAGTAACGAATTGTGTATACTAGTTGGCTAAAATGGCTGTCCATTTAAAGGATAATTACACATACGTTAAAATATTTATGCAGAGTACATCTCCTAGATCAAACCCAAGAGGTAGTAGAAATTAAATAAGAGAGTACTAGTTTGGGTTTAATGACTGACAAGCACAATTTACAGAAAATATTTTTCCTTAATAAGCCGTTTCAATAACAGGCAATACAGGCTTTTGTTTTCTTTTGTTCATATACATAAGAGATTCATGGCAAAAAGATCAAAAATGGTTATATTTTGTCAGATTAAATATCATATGGATATCAGATTTAGGCTCTGTGAGGGCATAGTTTCTGAACACACGCAGAGCCGTTTAGTGACCCGTTCAGTAGAAAGAGCAAAAGCGCATCTACAAAGTGGAAACTCATTTTGGCCTTGGTCCTAAAACTGTTTTTGAGGTTTGACCTTCAGAAGAACTTCACATAACACAGATGGGTTGACCGGGGTTGGCCACAGGAAAGCATTTAACAAGTCAGCGTTGCAAAGTGTTCTGGAATGATGCAGAACAAGCCTCTAAACATATCAAGCAAGATTTCTCTGCTGAAATATATATATGTTAATACCTTGTTCTCTGGCATAAGGAAGTGTTACCTCCAGAAGAAGAATGGATAGAACACAATAATTTCAATGCAGAGCTTTGAAATTTTATTTTATAATTTGAAATTGTTAATACTTCAGCATTTAATAATTTAATATTGTAATACTTTAATTTGATATTTTTAATAATTTTAGAAATTTGCATACTTTCTAATACAGTAATTGTAAGGTGGGGTTAGTCTGTACTTAGAGGTAAGCGATGGCCAATGCCAAGTGATTTTGGAAGCTTCTCCATAATGTAAGAAAGTTAGGCAAAAGTAACAATACTACAGCAGGACGGTTGTTCTGGCCACCATGTTCACCCATCAATGGATGTAGCCCTGATGTACCTGGACAAGATGGGGAGCAGACAACCTGAAACCCATGACAACACTGCGCACAGTACCTATAAAGATTTCTGGTGAGCCTCTTCTACTAATGTCACGTGCTCACACAAAACAAAAGATAGTGTGTTGGAAAAATTAATATTACTTCTCTTTAGACTAATTATTTTTCCTTACGAAATTGCCTTAAACGCACAAGCGTGTGCACACATTTACAGATATTGGTATACTCAAGGATAAAATTTCATCTCTTAGATGAATTCCTAGATCAAGATAAGAATGTCCATCAATCATCTGCTATACCTAAAGAGTAGAACTTCTGAATAAGAGTGCTTTTTAAAAAAAATAAAAAATAAAAAAATGAGGCTAGTAGAATGACTGCCTATGCCAGCATTCATTTTGACCGATGAATTCCAGAGTAGTTTATTACAACAAATATAATCTCCTAGTAGAATTCTGTACTTCCAATATCATTTTGCTCTCCAAATATACTTTTTTTTTTTCACATCAGAAACAAATCGCAACAAGACACAGAAGAATGAGTTGCTGCCTCAGAAAGCTATTTCAAATATCCCACATAACTTCGAATTTTAACAAGACGAAGAGAAATCTTGATGACACATGTTTATGCATTTGTATGTGTGTGTGTGTATTATGATTTTATCATTCAAATCCACCATATTTTTACCTTCACACAATCAAAATAAATCAAAATTCAAAATAGCCATGATTTCTTGACTGATATATTTAATAATTTCACTGCTAAGAGAGGTAATGCCCAATATTAGGCACTGCATTAAATATCTTATTTCAACTGCCACTTCTTTTTTTAAACCAATATTTGTTCAAATTTCAGAACCACACACTTGAAAATAAAATATTAGTATCACAGCTGCCTGTTCAACTAGAATTTCTCCTTTTTTTCTCCACATGTTATTTTACACTCCTCAATTATATGATCAGATCTTAATTTTTCCACAGGAACTCTGCTAATGTGCATACGATAGATGAGCCTCATTTGTTGCTTAGTTGTTTATACAGCTAAAATATGTTGTTTGCAAAATTAACACAGATTAATGTAGTAGCCTAAAAATGTCGCTGGATATTTCAACAGATTCTTATAAAACCACAATTTAGCTGCAGAAAACATAGTATTTAAGATTGCAGGCATGGCAGCGCAGAGCTTTTTCTTTTGAATTATCAGAGAGAATGTTCCTATAAGCAAAATGTTATTGTTCAAGTTGGCATTGATAGGGGATTTGTTCACCATTGCTCCCCAAGAGTGATAGGGGGACAGCTGAGCTGCAGTGATGCTGGACTAACTGTATCAGGAAGGTACCTAAAAGTCATTAAATTAATTCACTATTAAGTAAGTATCTTCAGAGAAATGCTGTAGCACAGCAAAAACTGGTCTGGAAAAATATTTTCTTTTGAATATGGAATATCACAAAAGGTTTTGGTTTGGTATCCTTATGACTTGTGAACTAAATTGACTTTTGAATTATATCAACTTAACTGGTTTTGCTATCACTTCTGCTTTTTTTTTTTTCTTATAAGAAAAGTATTACAATAACTGGTTATTTTTGTAAACCTTGAATCCAGAGCATTAAATGTGACCATTATTCTTCGCTTTGGAAATAAAACCTAATAACCCAACTGGATTTATATCAGCCTATTACAGAGCATGTTCATGAATATAGACCAATTTTCAGTTTCTGGGACAAGAATTCATGATCGCGTCTAATCTCCTATGCCTGACAATAAGTTTTTGACGGTGAGTGGAGAAGCACACTGACTTTAGAGGTCATTGAATGAGATCATAAACCATTTTATACATCACTGATATTAGTAAAAATAAATAAATAAATAAAGTACATTAGTAAGAATAACAGAAAAATACTCCTATTGCCTTTTGTGCTGCTCTATACTACATGGATTTCATAGGCTATATTATTCCCCAGAGGACACACTGATATAAATAAAGAAACTGTGAGCAAATTGAGATTTTTTTTTTCCACCCACAAGCATTTCAGGAATTTCAAAGTTCAAATTTTGAAATTGGAAGCATCTCCCTGGAAACATTCAAGGTCATGTTGGGCAGAGCTTTGAGCAACCTGATCTAGAGAAAGATGTCCCTGCTCGTGGCACGGAAGTTGGAGCAGATGATATTTAAATGTACCTTCTGACCTAAACTATTCTATGATTCTTTGGGATTTTGGTATATATTTTTTATTCCATTATTTTTTTCCTAATCAGAACAATTAAAATGAATCAAATTCTGACCTCTGTGCTACCAAAATGAGAATTAATCCACTAGTCTAAGGAACAAAATATACATTTCTGAAAACGTCACCTATTTCTTCTCTGAATTCTCACATACTGTATGGGGTATTTGTGTAGGAGCTGTGAGATCCCAGTTGAGCTCTGCTGGGAAACGATGCACAACAGTGGCAGGATCAACTGGGTAATTCAGCGAATTGGACTGAGAATTTGGGCACATATTGTACTTTCTACCAGTAAACAAAAGACACGTCTTCACCTAAACTGTAATAAATAAGAACAGCCACTTTGTGATTTCCTGCATAGATACACACCGTAAAAATTATTAACTTTGAAAGTAATGCAATGTATTTAATTGAACACTGTAAAACCAGTATTCAAATAAAATAATCTTTTTAGAAGTGCACTGAAAATGAACAGAACTTTTCACTGCTTCATAAACAGAGGGTGAAATGCTCTGTTTTGTAAAGATGATCTGTAATATTTACTTTGAAAAGCCAACAACCTAAACATTCTTCTACACATCTTTCTTTTAAATGTCAATTACTATAGCATCAGAGAGCATCCACACAGCTAAATGATGCTTTAACCAGCTTGTTATGATAAATGTTCTATGACCACCACAGTGTATCTATGAAATATTTTGCATTTGATCCAGTTGTAGGATTTGCATTGAACTAGCAAACCAGGGGAAGGGGAAGAATCTCCTCTACTGATTCCTAGAACACGTTACAAATATCATACAAAAATTTCAACAAATTTTAATTTTTAATACCTTTCAAAATTATTTTCTGAGCACCCTTGTAGAGTGGTTCCCCTCTTTATATCCCTTGCAGATAGCGTCAGCATACTGTATGGAAAATGAGAAAGATATAATCCCTAGACCTAATAATGGTGATTTAAAATCGTAACACACACACACACACACACACACACACACACACACACACACACAATGATAATATACACTGCTTAAAATACACAAGTTTTTTAAAAAATAATACTTTGTGTTCTCTTTATTTGTTTTTTGGCTTTATGTTTTAAGGAACTGTTTCAAATATCTCTATGTATGCCCATTGGTTAGAAGTTTCTTTTATTAAAATGAAATTAAGAACATTTTGCATGAAACGAAGATATGGAAATTCAGAGTAAACTTAAAGGTTTGGAGATACAGAAACAGAAGAGTTAGCTACAGTAACTATAAGACATAAATAATATTTGCAATCTTAATTATCCTCCTACTCTCTCATGTCACCAAACCCCTTCCACATTCTGGGGCAGTAACCACCTACTCCCGCTAAATCACTTCAGCGAAGCCTGTAAATGCTATCTAACATTTATCTTCTGTTACACAAACATATGCAAATGCTTATCCCTATGTATAAGCACACAGACACACCTCCAGAATAAAACTCAAATCCCTCAAATGAGGTCGGTATCTTCAGACTCGTTGCTCCCATCTCAAAGAGTCCGAGATATGGGAAAGGGCAGGGTGAAGGCAGATTAATAAGAATAATATTGTCACAAAGTCTAGTTACAGGCAGGAGAGCTTGGTAATTTAGTCATTTGTCTGTTCAGTTCCTAAGTTCTTGCATCTCTCCTACTTTTTCTTGCCCACATCAGACGTATGATTCAAGGTTTACTCCTGTTAGTGAAATTTCTATTGTTAATTGCCCAATTTCTTTCCATAGAAACAATCTCAAGTTGATTGCCTAGCTAGTGTTATGAGTAATTTGTCTTTCAACTGAATCAGAACTATCTTCTTGGTGCTTTTCCTAATTTCATTTCCCCTTTTTCATACATCCATTAAAAAAGCCGGGGTTTGTTTGTTAGACACTCAATATTCTTCTGCAGAACACCTATGTGAAGGTGTTCAAGAATTTGCTTCAGCTCCACCACAGTGTGTTTCTGTTCCCTGAGTTAAGATGCTGCCATGGGTCAATATACTTTCTTATGCCTCCTCGTTCATCAAGTCATCCTCTTTCACATACGAAATAGTTTCTGGATTTGTGACAACACCTAAAGAGCTCATGAGGCTTCAATGGAGACCCCCCTTTTTTGTTAAGCCTTTCTGCTGAAAATGCAGTCCCTCAAAATACCCCAGTTAAAACTTCTCCTCTGTCCCATTGCTTCCAGTTCTTTACTTTACTGCTGCCCCAAATTTTTGGACCAATCGACTGTTCAGCCTTCAGTCTTGCCTGCTGTGAAAGATAAAGACAAAGGCTTATTTTGAATGGCAGGCTTGAATGTTTTTTAATGACTAGTATGACTGCCCTCATAGATAGACATGAATATCACCTAAATCTGGGAAGGAAGCAAAAAATGTATGGGAACATTTCACAAGCCTTGCAAAATATTATTTAAAGAATTGAAATTCTATATATTCTTTTTTTTTCCCAGCAATTTAGTACAGCAATTAGTATTAAAGCTATTTGTATTCGTGCAAACAATATAAAAAGAATCAAAACACAAAATGTTGCAAACTGAACAAAATAATAGCATCAGTCATCTCTGAAATCATTATTGCACTTGAGAAACAGAATAAAATTCAAGCATATGAGACTTTCCTGGAAATTTCCCTCACACTATTTTAAGACATCTGTTCAAAGCAGAAACATAGGGTGAATTTCTGGAGGGAGAAAAAACAACGAACAAAAAATAATCTGTATCTTCCTTATCGTCCCTATTGATTACACAGTTTAGAGCAATTTCTTTGGGGCATTATGTGACCTTTTCCGCTTGTATGAATTTCCCCTCAGCTCTGGGGTGCTCACAGAGAAGCACTGAATCAGCTGGATGAAGCTTTTCCATGAGGAAGAGAAATGGACTTTCAGCTTGGCTTTCTGTGTCTACAGACACGAACCCGTATTTAACTCATTTGTCCCACTTAAATCAAGTGCTTGTTCCACAGGGACATCCCCACCACTCACAGGGACCTGATGCTGGCTGCTCTCTGAACAAATTTTGTCTCTATGCTGATACAAGGATAGCATATTGCACTGATCAAGAATGCATTAAACACTGCCACATTTACAAACAGAGGCAAGAATTTGATTTAAATGTCCACTATTAAATTTCCGCTATTAGCCTTCCTCACTATTACTCTCTTTTTTTAATCCTTATTCCAAAGCTGCTGAGTATCTTTATGTCCACAGATTTTAATTTAAATTGCAAGCTCAACTATCCCAAATTACTAGGCAACATACCAAGGTAGCAGCAAATTGGCATTACACCGTTTTCTCCATATGCTAATCAGGTCAAACTATATCACCCATTTGCTATATTCCTCTCTGCTGTGAGTAAATCCAATGAATATGGTCTTTGTATCTTTCTACCAACTGCAAAATTGCTTCAGCAGATCTTGAGCCACCAGCACCTGTTCGGAAGTCCATTGTGTCAGACACATTTTCCTCCTAAAATTACAAACACTATATTCATATAACTTTTGTCTCCAAAATTTAACTGTTTCTACCAGTCCTATCAAATTCCTGCAGCTTTCTCACAATATCAGTACCTGTAAATTTATGGGTTTTTTCCTGCTATTGTCCCATATTGTATTTCTCTGTATCAATAACTTTTTGCTTTAAATCAATTCTGAATCTATTCTGCCCCTATTTTCTCTCTTCTCCAATTACTCACAACCTCAACCTCACAAATTGGCAGCCCTTACTTTCCTGCCTTTCAAAGCCAGATGTTATTTCTGACCCTCAATTTATAAGCTGTGCTTTAACCCAGCTCCTCATAAAGAACGAAGGATGAACTTGGGCTTAGTCTGGCCATAAAAATGTTAGATTTGCCAGAGAGAGGAGAAAGAGTTACAAAGTGTTATCAGTGGTGTCTGTTTTAAAATTGCCAGTTTATAGGTGTTTTGTCAAGTTCCAGATCTGAGATTCCATTTTGGGCAGAAACAGGAGTATCCCTGCAGTTGCCTGACTTGGAGAAAACAAGAAAACCTATGGGATACAGAAAAGGGAGCTTAGAGAAAGTACTGAGAGGGAACATGTAACCCATAAGGGAGGAAGTTCATGCCCCAAACACATACTCATCTGTAGGGCAAAATGGTCCTTTCAGAAGCAGCAGTGGCAAAACTCCACTTGGCCAAGTACGACCAAGGAAAAAAAATATAGTGCAGAGATTTGCTCCCTAACCTTTAATTTGTCACAGTGAGTGGGTACAAGATGCGGTGCATCTGAAAGTATTCAACTGCCATCCAGAAGCTGGTCTACCTCCCTTTCCTAGGTCAGTCAACCAAGACTGGAACAGGTTGGGCAGAGAAGTGGTGGATGAACCATCCCTGGAGACATCCCAGGCCAGGCTGGACGGGGCTCTGAGCAACCTGAGCTGGTGAAGATGTCCCTGCTCATGGCAGGGGTTGAACTAGATGAGATTTGAAAGTCCCTTCAAACCCAAAACATTCTATGACTCTATTACACGGTGTGACATTAGACACATTCTGCATTACCTGTTTCTAGAGATACGCAGAGCCCAAAGGCATTGGAATTGCCTTTGGGATTGTTCTAGCAAATGCTTCTGCACAGGTGATGCTCTGATGCAGAAAAAGACACCACCTCAAATCTGCATGGCCATTGGCGTGTGGCTCCCTCCTGCTGCAACCCCCAAAACAAATCAGTAGGGTTGTCTCATGCCCTACAGGAAGGAGTAGCAGCAAGAATACATGAGAAGAAAATCATAATTAGTGATAGAGATGATAAATTTTCCACACTGGGAAAAAAAAAAATCTCCTCAGCATTTAAGAAGAGACATGAGATTTGAAGCTGCACTGAGAAAAACTTCATATTATCCAGAACATTTAAAAACCGTAACATGATTCAGCAAGATACTTGTATAGAGATTTTAAGGCTCTGATATCAAAAGGATTGAGCAGAACAGCTGTCTGTGTGCTGCCAGCCCTTTGCAGACCCCATGGTGGAAAAGTTTGCCTAGAAGTCAGCAGGACTTTTCCGATCTACCAAGGGCTGAATGGATGAGGACTGTGTCTGGATGTTGGGACAGTCAGCAAAAGAGCCCTCATGCGACGGTCAACCTCTTCTGAGAGACGGGTTACAATGAAACAAAACCTGAGATAAAAATAAAATAATGAGAAATAAAAAAGAATAAGCCAGGTCTGGACAAGCTGCTCTTTTTTTTTCTTTACATGTCTGGTCAAGTTATTACAACCCCATAGACATGAAAATCAAATTGTTATGTGAGGACGAGCTGAGCACCATGAGTTTTATGCAACAAGCCACAGAAGAAAAGGCCTGGATGCCGAGGTGCCAGTTTTGATTTCTGAAGCACAAAATCTCTGCTTCAGCATAGGATTCCTGTGTGGTGTCTGTTCTATTAGTTTAGTCTCTGTCTACCTTCCCTATCTATTTATAAGCAGGAATATTTCACACAGCTATTTTGAAGACAAATGGCATAAAGAAAAACACTCGAAGTGCAGAAATACTATTGCACTGGAAGCTGCAGATGTACTTTAGATAGCTAAAAGTGTCTATAGTATTGGACAGGTGTCAAACAAATTGAAAGTAATAGTATAATAGATTATTCCATAAGAGCCAAAATTTCATGAAAATGCTGTTTAGATAACAAAAATCATATCAGCTTGTCATTCATTGTGTGCGTGTGTGGGCTTGTAAATAATCATCCCAAAAAAGCAAACCAAAACTCCTTTAGTATATTCCCAGGAGAATAATGCTACTGAAAAAAAAATAACAGAAGCTTTATTCCAACTCAGCAAACCAAAGCTGTTAAAGAGTCTGCTAGGTGAACATATTCTGCATATATGATGGTCACTGACTAACTGGGATGACATTGAGGTGTTACAGTCTAAGGCAGGGAAATGTCTATGCAAATTAACGGATATAACATATTCTGGGACTTCAATGAAATAGTTAATGCCTTTGAGAGTCCTCAAGGGCATAGCTGTCCAGCTTCATGAATTTTTACACATAATGTGGGTAATCAGTAATTCAAATGTTATGTCGAGCTCATAGAGACAGGATATATGAATGTAGTACGTCTTCTCAAAGCAACTTTACAGCTAGAAATGAGATGTATCTACTTCCATAGTAGAACATTGGAAATACTTTTTAGAATCTTATTTCACATTCAAATAAAAGTTAGGAAAATACATAATTCAGCACAGAGAGATATGTGTATGTAAGTGAATGCTTAGCATCACCGAGCTCTGTAGGAGTGGGTGTTACAGGATGGAAATGGTGAAGATGGGGACCACAGTTGTGTAAGCATCCCTGTGACCAGAGGAAATAGGAAGAAAAACCCTTTTATTGTTAAGTCCTTGCAGGTTTCCTTGTTTAAATTAAAGAGTTTATTTGTACTCTACTGACCTTCTGGGCAGACAGAGGAATGAAACATGTCTTACATTGCTTATGAATGTTACCAAAACACTCTCTCATTACAAAGCTCTAAATTCCCAGCTCTGCCCTAGAGTGAGGAGAAAAATCTATTTTGTTCTTGCTGTGTCCTGCCTGTGAGCCTTGGATGGTAATGAAGCAAAGTCAGATAACGTCAGCTCAGGCAAAAATTGAGAGGAGAAAAGGAAATCTTGGTGTAGGTGAGTTCTTCCAACATAATTGTTAGATGTGGATACTTCCTTATGTTACACAGTTTCAATAATATAATATAATTAGCCATGTCATATAATGAGTTTGCTACCCAAAAGCAATTCTTTAACTCACTTAGAAGTGACAGAGAAATGTTTTTTCTGGGTCCATCAATGTTTCATATTGTCCTTAATGACCTAGGTGATAGAACACGGAATGCACTTATTAAATTTGGAGGTGATACGAAGCCAAGAAGCACTGAAAGTACTCTGGAGGGCAGAATAAAAATTCAAAATCATTCTGAAAATTTTCACTTATGCCCTAAAAGAGAAGAAAAAAGACAGATGCTATCCAGTAGGGTCATGTTCACTCAGTCAGGAACACCCAGCTATAAAACACAGAATGAGTAGTAGCTATGTAGAAATCCAGGGGATTTTGTGCATCATGGAGTGAACAGGAGTCACCAGTGTCGCCCACCTGCAGAAGCAGCAACCACCAGTATAAGACAGAACAACCCAACTGCAGTCAGAGAGATGCTGTTCTCTGAATTAGCAAAATCTCAGCTCAAATACCATGTGATTTATTTGGCACCGTGTATCAAGAAAACGTGGACCGTTTTGAATGGGTCCCAAAGAGATCAAAAGCAGTTACCAAAGATCAGCATAAAACCCACAACTACTAAAAGCTTGGACACGCTGGGCTTGTTAAAACTCTCAGAACTTGAAAAGTGAAGCATTGAAATAGGTTCCCTTGAGAAATCTTCAGTTCTGGAGTTTACAGGAAGAGCTGATGTGTCAGGAATGACAAAACTAATACTGCATTACTGCAAGAAGATGGACTAGGTGATTTTTTAAATCTACTGCACTTGAATGAACTAAGCACCTTTATTTTGCAATGACTTGTCCAGCTATAACCAAACAAAAGAATCACATTAGAGCGGAGGAGATTTTTCAATCTTGTTCACAGTGGTTTATATTTCTTTGAGAATACTGGGTTAGATGCAAAACTACAAGTAAAAGATGATTTACAGGAAGGCTCCAAACTACTGTCGAGGCTGAGACTCAAAGCTTTAAATGTACTTGAGAAATCCACATGCCATGATTTTGGTGAGAATCCATTTCAGCTCCAAAGGATCTTTAGAAGATCAGAATGTGTCTATTCTCTATATTGTAAAAACAAAAAAAAAAACCCAA
>VWYH01001484.1:0-37425 GCA_013399365.1 Pampusana beccarii
TTCTGTGATTCTGTGACTGAGAAAAAAACTGTCATTCACAAGTGTGGCAGAAAAATGTCTCCTTGCATCAAGAAAGAAAAGCAGCAACAGGTTTATATAATTATTCCCCTAATGTTGGATCGTTTTGTATATCAATACTTTTAACCAACATTTCTCTTTTGGGATAAACTATCCTGTTTTGTGTTATTTGCAACTTAAAGAGCAGTAATTTAATTTGGTTTTATACACAGAAAGAGAACTATTTTAAATACTACTGTCAGCAGTACCAAAAACAAAAGGCCTCGACCTTTTCTGTTTTGGTAAAAGAGTGAATGCTTTATACTGACCTGTTAGCTGTGACACAAACATTAAAAAGTTCTGGAATTAAATCACATACAAGAAGTACTATTTCTATATTGCTCTAATATTGCCAAAATGTATTACAACTAACCATGGGTTTCTTTTAACAGCTTGTGGCCAAGCCAACGTGGACTTTTTACTTCAACAGCTCCTGTGTTTCCCTCAGATCTTAAAATAATAATAGAGTTAATAAAATGTTGAAGTTTTAGATGAAGCAAGTCTTCCGTGAAAAACAAATTAAATCCTACTACTATATATTTCATTACTTCCAAGAAACAAGTACTAAATTAATCTAAATTGGTTGTTTTGTTTGTTTCCATAACTACTTCATCTCTTATAACTGGGTTTTAATTTTTATTAGTAAAGTAGTTATCATCACTGAATTTTTTATAACACAAAACGACCAATAAACAGCCCACAGTGACAAGGATAACTGTTGTTTATGAGTATAAATAATTGAGTAGTATGTGTGAGAAGCGAACCTTTTGCCTACTCTAGACAAAAAAATTTTATCCAAAAAGAAAAAGAGAACTGGATGGACGTCTCTGGTAGCTAGCAATGTCCCCGAACAGTTTGCAAATACATTTCAGTTTATTCCTTGACCTGTATGCACAGGTGTGATCTGTGATTAGATAGATATTAGCACCATGATTGTTTGGAATGCTATTTACCTGAGTGGAAGGTAAGTATACAATATAGAAACATCTCTGCATTTCACATATTTAGTAGACTCTCCTGCAGCAGTCCAAGGCAATTTCTTTCTCAAAATCCTTCAAATGTAGATAAGGTGAAAAATATTAACATAAATTGTACTTGTTAATACAATAATAAATTTAACTGAGGTATTCTTAGTAATCCTATTGTTTTGTTTTGTCTTTTCATTGTCTTTCATTTCTGGATTTCCACCTAAGGGAGAGCTGTTCCTTGACTCAAACCCTTGTATACTCCATGGAAAAAAAAATCATATTGGCAGCAAGGAGCTTTTGGCAGAGTCCCAAATTCTTTTATTCTTCCCTGGAAAAAAAAACAGACCTGAGCTCATCTTCCTGACACTCTGATAAATCACCTAGATTGTTTATTATTTTAAAAGAGAGGAAAAAAAACAGAAGTGTAGTACATTAAGACTGTTTTAAATGTATTGCAAACTTTCTACAGAAAACAAAAATCCCGAAGCACCCTGTGCTTTTTTTTTCTTTCCATAATGGTCCAATAGGCTGCCATGGTTATGTCAACGGGTTAGAAACGCAAAAGCTTTTCACCATCTGTTTTCCCTGAGACATAGAACCTTTGTGTGGCAAAGACTTGGAACAGTGGCAGAAGGTGTTGCCATATTGTATCCTTTAGAGTTTGTCTATGTACCATTTCCATACATCCTAGATGTACTTTCTTGCAAATAAATCCTTGCCAGCAGGACCAAGGACATGACTGTTGCCCAGCACTCCTCAAGACTCAGGAAGTGGAAAAGGCACGAAGACAGTTTGTTTTACTTTTTTGTGTGCAAATTCATGATCTGCAGTGATAACACTACGTATCTTAATTCCAATTGCTGTAACTTTCCTTATTATTCTTCTTCTTTCCTTTTGTTGGTGTTCATCTTCCTAATGCACTTCCTCCATATCTTCCTGCCTTACTGAATACAGGCTCAGCCATCTAAATGATATCAAGATAATTCAATTATTGTATACTGAAACTTGACTTGTACTTAGGTTTCTTATGATTAAACATCAAAATTACTGCTAACAGACAACATATACAAAGGAATGTGAAAATTGAAGTGTATTTACCACACAAAGTCTAAAAAGTGCCCCAAAACCAAAACCTTTCATGATAAAACGTCACTACTTCCAAAATTATAGCACAAAGCAAACAAAAATGTGAATCGTACTAGTTATTAGGCACGGCATCAGGAGACATCACCACTATTGAGTCAATTCTGTCTGCAAGCACACTTGTGGCTTCCACACTCTTTGAATTATATAAATTATCTTCATTTCAACATGCAGCATTGGTTCAAAGCTAATTGTCTGTTACATTTCCAAAGGCAAAGATGAGTATGTACTATCTGGTGTGGCGGGGAAATAATGTTTTTACTGAAACAGGAAAATTACCTCTCATGTGTGTTGCAATTCCTATTTCCAAATGGAAAAAAAATAATAATGTGTATGCTCCACCACTACAAATAAACTAATCGGAAAGAACTGTTATAGAAGTTGATTTAAGGTCATCAGAGAAAAAAAGACAGAACTAACTTAATACAAAGTAAAAACAATTCGTCTGCTGACTTGCAAAATGCAGTTGTAGTCTCCGAAGTTTTTAGGCATTTTCCGTCCTTACTGGGGAAGTTATAAAATATATAGGTTTCACCATTTTCCAGAAGAAATTAACACCAGACTAGAAGAAAAAATTCCCACAGGATGGGCTCGGAAAAAAAATAAAAAGCAACAGAGAGAGAACCCTATAGCTATTAAAGGGTAAGTGGGTTAACACTTAATATCTTAAAGACATTCTTTTTTAATAGTTGATTTAAAGATTAACCAGCCCTCCAATTCCCTCTGCGTCATAAAATGTGCAAAAACGAAAGCAAGGAAACCATGAATGCCTCCCACTTCTTTCTAAGTATAAGTTATGGTGTATGAGTTATGAATGTGCGTGAGAAAATGGTTCAGAAAAAAATAGGTAACTTAGTTGGCTGAAGCCCATAAAGCTGAAAAATAATTTGAGAAGTTGGTTAGTGAAAATGGGAGGAAATCCACTTGTGTTTATTCAGTCAGTAATGCATATTTGCTGTGACTGCTCAAATACTATATGGACATTTATCTGAGTTACATGCATAATTTTTTTTTGGCCCATTATATTTGTCTCAGTGTTTGTTAGTGTCAAAATTTCCTTTTCCAATACAAATAGCACTGGTCTTAAACTGAAGTTTTACTCTGGTCTAAATGGTGAGTTAGCCATGACCCATAGAGGCAAATGCTAATTTAACAGTTTTCAGAGAATATAATGCAATAGTACAGACTACTACCTTACGGTTCCCCAAAACTGATGCCAGAATTTCTTCCTTGGTGCTGTGGTTTTCAGCCATATCAGACGCTATTTTAGACAGTGCAGCAAAGACTGAACTGGGTATGTCTGTCTAGGTATAATAGACACATAATTAAAGACCATATCCAAAAGAAAACCTTTCTCAACACCTGTAGAGCAATTTTTGATCAACACTAATTGCTTAAATAGCTGTAGTCTTAATTGTTGATGGCGTCGCATCACAAAGTACTTTAAAAGGATGCTTAAACAATCATATTATGTTTGTGAATCATCCTCTGAGACTCTGATGCTTAAACTCCTTTTTAGCTGGATGTGACAGACCATGCCCTACCTATACTGGGACAAATAGGAACTATTATAATACATATGTATTCAGTCAAAAAGAATCTGAGCCAGTAGGCATTAAGTAATGTGTTCAGAAAGAGTTGCATTAATTTCTTATATTCTTCAAGTTTTAAATAGCTCCCATAAAAGTTCTCTCATTTTCTCTTTCCACTCTATTATTATTTTTAGTAGGAGGGAATCCCTGGAGTAGGGCAGCTCCAAGCAGTTAAGGTTCTTGGCCATAGACTCTGCACATGAGGATGAGAGATTTTTCTGGAGCATCCCTATCAACCTACAGAGCTTAAAGCTGGGTGCTCTTGCCACTGTCTTCATTCAGCTGATAATACAGGTCTCAAACCCGGGCTCTCACTGCTGAAATTAGAGGTTCAAATAACTTGCATTAAGAAATATATAAATAAATATAACATTGCTATAACTTCTAATCTTTGGCTAATCTTACAACTCTTCTTACTTACATGAACAGAGATTTAAATAAGAACTATTTATGCCTTTTCATTAACTCCTGGGGGCTCTAGGTCTAAAAATACTTTGAACACAGTGTCTTTGGTAGACTTCTAAAATATTTGTTAGGTATTTAATCTGATTTAAAGCTGCTTGACTTTTGCTAGTTAGTTCCTTTTTAATAGCCAGGATTTCAGGGATGCTTGTTGCTTTGTTTCTGGATGCTTCCTTATCAGTAATTTTGAATGTGCAGCCCTGAAAAAAAGTGCTAGAGTTAAATGAAAATACATATTTTGTAAGAAATTTTTAAATGAAATTGTAAGTTCTTCTATTTCTTAAAAATATTATTCAAATTTTGCTGAAGACTCAATCATAACAAATTTTAAAAAAAGTTCTTCCATCTCTCCATCACTGGAAAATAAAAAATAAAGGAGAAACTTTTGGAACTAAAATTAGAATTTTTTAAATTATAGATTATTATCAGACTGTCAGAAAATTTCACCAAATATTGGGTTTTGCTGTAAAAGCAGTAAATTCTTTGAAAGTCCCTTTTATTTTTGAAAGAGAAGACCAACATCTAATATTAAATGCCTCACGGTAGACCTTGATGGCAGGTGAATTCTAATTAAGGAAGTTTACAAGCTGTCTGCACGTGTGACACGACAAAACCAACAGACAGGTGGCTGAGATAAATTGAAGAGTATTCTGTCATTTCTTCAAAGTGGGGTTTCACCTATATTTTTTCATAAGGTTAATATGCTGTTTAGAATTGTAATCATCTAAGTTTTCTGCATTCTTCCAAAATCTGAGTTTCTCTGGAAAGTGTAGGTTATTCTTTCTTCTGTGCATTGTAGTATGTTTCATTTATAACATTATTTAATTAGGTCTTCTACTAAATTCCCTGTCAGGTACAAGTTCATCTCACCCGGAAATCTCAATGACCCATTCTCACCCACCTCTCCCACATCTTAGATTAAAAGCATGTATTTTAGCCATTAATATTTTGTTTGAGAATCTCAAATTATCTTGCAGAAGAGGGACAACATCCATGTAATACTGACACCTGAAAATTCAGTCTCTGAAATACATAAAGAAAAAAGATATAGACAGTCAAAGGGTGTAATAGCATCAAATCTGTAGAGGTGGGAAAGGCTGTGAACAAAGTGACTTCCTCTGTATAATAGTTGCATTCTAAATGTGGCACTGTGAGTGGGAGAAAGCTACTGATGACTCTTACGATCCTTGAAAATATAGGATTATATAATGTATGCATGTGTCACTGAAGCCTATTTGTTGAGGATTTATCATTAATCTGAAACAAAAAAACCCTGCAGTGATTGCAAAAGTTACTACCTCTAGAAAGGCAAGGGAAGGAAGGGAAGGGTGAGAGAAAAGACATAACGTGCAGAAATGTGCTAATTTAATTATAGTCTTTTAAATTTTCTGTCACAAATCCTTGATTTTTGTGCCCATTGAGTTGATTTCCCTTAGGAAACCTCTGCAGTTTTTGTCAGTGTTGATGAAAAGGTCATTTTTTTCTTTTTTTTTTTCAAAATAAGATTTCAGAACTCACACTAGACACAAAATGCAAAGGTTTTACTCCAAAGCAGAATTTTTTTTTTTTTTTTCCCTTTCAGTGTTTTCTGTAAAATATATTCTAATTAGCCCTAGCTGCATTCAGTCTGTGTCCTCTGCAGTGCTCCCAGACACCCCAGGAGAGTTTCTGTAAGCTGTGCTGAGAGCTGCCTGCAAACCTGCTCAGTACCAGCTCTCACTGATCCTCCCAGTCCTCTTGGAGAGCCACCTCACTATCATTGCATGCCATCAAACAGTTTTATGGCCCCCAGATAATTATTCACATCCTGCAAAGCATCTTTATAAATAGTCTCAGTTTAATATATATAGAAGATATAGAGAAAAAACAATCAACTCACTACAAACACTCCTCATTAAGTCTGTCTTTATGTCCTACAAGTCCTATGTAGAGTGGATAGACTTTTCAGCCCTTCTTCTGCCTACTGTCTGCATCAAAGTATCTCAAATAATATTCCTGTTTCCTCCTGTAGCTGGTTCACTTAGGAATAATATTTTTGTTCCTATTTCCATCCATTAGATGACTCATTCATTAATCCTAGCTCTATTGAAATGGCAGGAGTCTGATGCTCAAGTTTTGAGCAGGAGGTCATCAAACTTGATGAATTTTTGAATTCTAGCTTATATGACATCACATATGCAAGTATGGAGCATCTCTCTTCCTTGCAGACACTTTTAATTAGCGTGATAGTTATGGGTATCAGAACGAAGGCCAGTGAAATATGAGGTTGAAATGCAACCTTTGTTGTTTAATCAGATGAGTCACTGAGACATAGAATTGCAACAACATGATTTATTAAAATACTATTTTTAAAAAATAAGATAAATCTGAAAATAATCAAGTTTCTTCTCTTTGCAGAAAACCCATTTGATTGTATGGCAAGTTTTTAAAAGGCCCCCAACAGATGTTGAAATGTTTTGTTGACATGCAAGTTGCTAGTGTTTTATTTTGTCAAATTACTTTCTGTTTTTCATATTGCAGAACAGAAACATTGCAATGCACATTTATTTAAAAGACTTGAGTTGACCTGCAGTACATACCTTTCATTATTCAGTAAAATCTTGCAGTATTCGATCTCAAGTATCTTAATCTTTTCTTCTCAATGCAGCAAAATAGCAAGAGTATGTGCATTTATCATGACACTTCAACACATTTCTTTTAAAGACCAAGAGAAACACTTCCCTTCCTTTGAAAACAGTTTTATTTTCAACAAAAGAGGAAGTACAAATTTTATAATATAGAAATTGGGAAAAAAATGTATTACAAATGAAATTGCACCTATTTTGCAACTGGGCAATCAGAAAATCCGTAAAATAAATGTATTTCTCAGACTAAAACAAAAATATGGTCTATAATTGTATGCATACACTATAATAACATAACACTCTAATGGCTATTGACATGTATCTCTTCCACTGACACATTCTAATTAAAACCTGGCACAATAGGTAGGATTACTAGGGTGGGGGACTCAGGAGAGAGAAGGCAGCAATAATCCAACACACAGAAATCCTGATTTAGCAATCAGGAAAAAGGTAAATGTATAACCAAATGATTAAATTTTAAAAACAAATTTCATTTTACAGTTCTTTAACCATTGTTGAAGAGCACTGATGAATTATTTGACAATCTTTTAGGTACAGTCTGTAAGTCAGTGAGATTTCCATACTAGCTGTGTGTCACCTGGGAGGTAATCAGAATGAAGATAGTTTATCTGTGGCAAGATCTGATATGTCTAATTTACTTTTCAAGTCAAAACCAAAGATAATTCTGCCTCCCAGCCTGGCTCTGGATTCACAGACTACTGAAAACAAAGCAAGTTCTGAGGCTTTCCAGAGAGTTCCCATCCAGGTACTGTAATAGATGCAGATGCAGCAGGGATTGAGCAATGAGGTAATGAAGAACCGTGTAATGAAAATGTTAATTAGCAGAAATTTAAGACAAAAAGCAGACAACTTTTGTAGATACTGTAACCAAAAGTGTTTTTCACTGCACAGAAATGCAGCAAAATGAAACATTCTGCAAAGTGCAGGCTGTTTATCACAAAAAGTTATCCTCCTGCACCCAAGTGCTGAAAGCTAACCTCAGCTGAAACTGCAGAGAGTAATGGGCTTAACTTAAGGCCAGTGATGAGTTTCATCTTGAGGGCAGAGACTTGAAAATGCTATGTTTGCAACTGATTCTGAACAGATCTCCATGCATGCGACTTTAACTAAAATATATAGGAAGCCCCATGCAGTTGCTCTTTCAAAATGGTGTTTCCACTGTTGAATCGATTTACATTGAAAAGGAATGACCTCTTTGGAAGGAACCTAAGTGAGAAGTCAGAGAAAAGTTATTTCTCATCTCTTTTTCCTGTCTGTGGACAATGCAGTTTTGTATAAATAAAGATCAAATGACTCATAAACTTTTCCTGTCTTGCTCCTCCCGCTAGTAGAAAATGTTGGCTTGTTCATAAGGATTCACTGATTCAATAGCACACAAGCACTTTTTTACAAAAAGTGTGAGAATGTCAAATATTTATCAGACCCAGACAGTATTAAGTAATTAAAGTTTTTTACGGTGTATTGCTTCTGAAGGTCAGTGATTCCTTTGTATTGCAAAGTGTCCACAAAGGAAGACATCAGCAACAGGAATAGCATATGCACATGGTGGTTGAAATGGCACAGGACGGAAAATCCAAATGAACTGTTGAAAATTTGCTAGTATGTTCTTTTTGAAAGTATTAAACTTTTGTGGTCTTGATTACTGAACATAACATCCCATCTCATCAGGCGGTGAATTTCTTAGCATATATCTTCAAATCAAAGGCATTGGCTCCCACCTACTAAACCAGCATATTATCATGACTCAGAAAAAAACAGATAAATCACTTGAATGCCCTTAAGCCACACTGTGTTTCTGAGTTCTGCAAGCTTTCCATATGTCATGCAATGCTTTCCAAATCATCCAGTCATTCCATGGCTGGATTAATAAAGAATTCATGCATATAAAACCAGGCAAATATATTAGCAAGTTTCTACATTATCCTGACAGAGACAGAGAAGGAACTGCAGGATTTGTAATTGAGAGTTTGTACACTTTTGAGGTTTAGCAAGTAAAATTACAAAAACATCTGGAAGATCTTGTGCATATTACCACGTCCATCTCTATAAAACAAGGTATTTTATTTATTGCCAAATACACAGCAGTGTTGACATCTGTGTTGTTTTTGACAGTCTCTTTTGAGACTTTATAAACTGCCCAGAAACTCTGTGAAACTCTAGTTGGGTTTCCATGTGTAAGGAGAAGACGGAGAGCAGCTGGGCATCAGTAGCATGTGTAGCAACTGGATCTGACCATTCAGCATGTAGTAACAAAAACAATGCAAGCATGTGTTTACTTTTCCACAGAATGTCCTTTCGATTTCAGTTATGTATATAATTCTGGTATCTTAGGATGAGATTTTTTTCATTGAACATGAACAATGTATATTCAACTCAGTGAAGCATCTTGAGCAATAAGGTACTACAGAAAGCATGCAACAGTTTCAGTCTCACAGCTTAATTTTTATTTGTGTCCTGGAATATGAAAAATTGTATTTTAATTACCAGAACTGTATAATGTATTAAGTAGGCTTGTTCTAGATACACATTTTCATATTTAAATTTCAATCAATGGCTGTAGATGTTTTTTTTAATTTCATGAATCATAGAATCACTTATGTTGCAAAAGACCCCTAAGATCATTGAGTTCAACTGTTGAATTTTTTTATCATGTTGTAGAATCTAGGGTAAGATATCTTATTGTTGTGCTATCCTAGGTCTCTTAGGAAAGATTTTTAGAGTGTAGGATTGAGTAGGATTGGGTTTACTTTTTTTTTTTAATTTCCTAAATTCAAATTTTATATTGGCACAATAGTTTTACATCTGCCTTTGCCATAAAATCATATAGAATCTGAAGGTGTGGTTTGCTCCTGAATTCATCTATCAGCAACATAGATATTTACATCTGGATAGGTTGAACTACATGCTCATTAGTCAATGGATAGACAATCCTAGGGCAGAGTTCTGAAGTCCTGTTTTAGAATCGAAGATGTGATGAGATGGCTTGTGAGTTCAAACAATTTTCTTCCTAGAAGGCACAAAGATGGTAAATTCAGATATATACATCTCATCAAAGGAATCTTAGGATAAAATTTTTATTAGTATGTGGTATTCAAGATTGTTAACTGGAATTTGTAATGCTACATCCCCTGGAAATCTTTGAAATGTTCATCTGCAGACACTGAAGCTGCACTGGCTTCTGAGTTGTCCACAAAAGTCCATACAAAACTCTTTAATATCTAAGTATTTTATTTAAGACATCTGGGCTTTTTTTGAGTGAATTTGGTAATTGGGATCCTAGTTCTTGTGAAAGTGGTGGATACCCTACATTTTTTGTAAATTCTAAGTCATGGTATCTTGCAACTTCCTGGATCTTTTTTGAATATTAGAAATTGTCATCAGCTCCAGTGCAAGTTTCTTAGTAACGGAACGCTCAAAACACGCACAAAGAGCAGCTGTAGACCCTATTGCTCTTAAACGAAGAAATTCACAAAAATGTTCCTTTTTATCAACTTATTTATAGAGTTTACTTCAAAAGAAATTGTCATTTTCAGCTTTTGTTACATCTTGCTGGTGGATAAAGTTAGCAAGGGCAAGTTATTATCATGTAGTTTATTAGATGCAATCAAGTGTACAAGCAGAAGGGACGTCATGATGAGAAGTCAGAAGTCTTGAGAAATTACTGTCATTGTGCATGAAACTGAGGTCATGCCTAGAGAGAGGCTTGGATTAATGATGTGTCATTTCCTGTAAACACACATTTCAAATACCATGAGCCATCTACGACTGCATGACAGTTACTTTAAATAGTGAATGCATTTAATGTTTATTGGTATTATAGCTATAAATATCAACAAGTTGGTTAAAAAATCTGCTTGTATAATATAGACCTTTTTACTTAAAGTATCTTAAGCTGTTAAATAGTTAACTGTTACTGATCATCAGACAATAAATACCACTAACTACTAGAAACAACATCACAGGAGCTATTACAAGTTTATTTCTTAATGACTGATTCGTTCGTTAAGTCATCAAAACCTAGAGCTGTGGCGCCCACCCTTCAGATCTCTGCAGCAGCCAATGAAGACAAAGGGAATTTGTTCACTGGCTTCAGGGGCTGGCCACTTGAGCTTCCCGCCCTACTTGAGATGTGAAGGATCTTCTGGGTAAAAACTCTCTGAATTTCTCTCTGATTACATTGAATTCTCTGTTTAAATATTCTCTACTTGTAGGATTAATATACACTAATTCAGTGGAGTTTCTAAGCAAGAACTAGGTTATTTGTGAATGCTTGATGACAAAATTGCCTCCAAAGTTTTAATCAGCCGGTGCAATCTGGTTTGGCATCTCTGTGAAAATTGACTCAATCTCCAGGAGCCTGTTTCCTTTTACATAAATGCAGGACAATGAAAAGTAACTATCTGCCATGGGCTGTTGATGGCATAGGGGGTTATTTTTGATTACAGAAGGGATTTTCTGAAATTATAAACAACACAAAAGTCTACTTGTTAACATGGCAAAACAAGTGACTTTATCTGATTTCCCCTAAGAATCACAACTTTTACAAGATTATTTTTCCAGGGTTCGAAATAAAGACAATTTTACTCTTTAGAAAGAGTTAAGAAGAAATTCAGGATGCCAGAAAAACGTCTGGTTTTGGTCCAAGCTGTCTCCATTCTAATTGCTCTTCCCACAGTGCTTAAGACAGAATAGGTTGCTTGCTACCAATAAGGACCATTTAGTTAACCTTGGGATGAGTGGCTGCAAAGAGCTCTACTGTTATAATTCCTCACCCAAGTCATATTAAGGTAATTTTTCTTATTGTTACACAAGAAATACAGCATAGTTTTAATCTTCTTACACAAATAACCAATTACCCAAATACCCCAAATAATTTAAATGAACAATAATCAGAATCCCATCTGGACTAACTTTCATGGTAGCTTCTGTGATGCAGTGTGGTGTGACTTTGTGGTAAGAACTATAGATGTCACGCATGTTTAGTCAGTAACATTTGGCAACCTGTGAGACGCAATCCAGTTTGGAAGGCCCGTTCAGAAACCCAGTCCATAATAAGACACAGAAAACAAGGTCAGACTACTAAATGGTACTAGTAAATAAATGCCAAAGTGCAAACATTTCTCCTTTTTAACCTCTCAGAGAAGGAAGAAGAATTAGATGAAGCTATGACACGACATGGAGAAGATAATATAATAAGAGTGAATCTTGTGGAAATCCAGTTTTATCTTTTCTCCTTCTTGCTATGTAGTAGACAGCTAACACTTTAATGGACCCACATCTCAAATGTAGCAGTAGTTACCACGTGCTTTTTTAACTGTAACAAAGAAAAAAATCTATATTCTCCACCAGAAATACTATTAGGTTGTTAAGGATAATAAAATACATGTCTTGACTTACTGCAACAGATGAATAGTCTGCATACACAGCTTTCAGAATGCCAGTCATTCTACATTTAGAAAAGTCAGACTAGCTTGTTGGTTTGCAGCAACGCTCCCTGCTGCACTGAAATGTGCTCAGAATAAACTGCAGTGGAAGAGAATCTTTGGAGTTTTGGGGGATATTTCTCATTAATACAGTCATTCATTTCTATTCCTTCTTTGAGACTTGTAATTTTCAACACCTCTGGAATCTTCTTTTCTGCGTAATTCCAGGGTCTTGGTCTATCAGTATGATTTTTGAGTGCTCAAGTCTACACCATGAAAGGCACAATTTTTCTGCTTTTGTGGACGTTAAAAGACAGTTTTCACAAACAGACCAGTAAGGAGACAAATCATTCTAAAGCACAGATATAATTCATTGATTTGTTGGAGGTGAGTTATTTATTTTCCTCAGTCAAGCTAGAAGTAGTATTGGGACAAAGCAGTTTATAGATATTCTACAATTTAATTCCAGCGTACTCCTCAGATTAAGAACAAGAGAGGTAGAAAAAGAAAAAGCAGTCCTCCCAGTTGCACAGACCATAGAAGAAGTAATTTATGTCCTGGTGAGTTTAAAAAACACTGTTTAAAAAAATATAATCTACGTTTTACTTACATTTTTCAAACTGTAAGTGTTCTGGATCAACTTATAGACATATTGAAACAAAAAAGTAAGACCATGCCTTAAAAGAATGATACTTTTGAAGATGACTCAGTTGTTCTGATATCCTCCCCTAGGAGTAGGCTGATTCTTTGTAAAGATCTGACCCACATTCAAGGCAAAGCAGCTACCAGTGAAGAGCTCTTTCAGCAGCCTAAGTCTTCCTTTGGCAGCCCTTCTGCAGCCAAAAGGACGTCTGGGCCTTTTCTCTTTGCAGACAATAAACATAAACTCTCCAAACATGGTCCTAGCCATTGCCAAGAACCTTTATGTATATCACAGACTTAAACGTGGGATGAGCCTTTACTAAGGGTCCAAATGAAAATATTCTCAAGAGATATTATTTTTGCAAGCTAAGCCTTCCTTTGACAGACCCTCTACAGTGCCACTCCAGGTGCACCTCAGGTATTTGTGTCTTTCTTATCTTCTCCCTAATCCTAACACTAACCCTAGTGCTATCCCTAAAGTTAGGCCTAACCCTAACCCTAGACATATTCTGAGTCTCAGCCAAGGAGCCCTAGCCCTGGCCGAGATCAAACAGTTACCAGAGAAAGTATTTGTGCAACCTGTCCTCCTTTGGCAGACCCTTTGCAACTCCACTACAAATGGTATGCTAGGCTCTGACTCTCTCATATTCTGTACTCCTACAGTAAGCCTAATCCTAAACTTAAATCTTCATCTGGGCTGAAAACAAAAAAAATATGGTCTCAGGCAGACCTATTCTAGATGAAAAATGTTACATGGGGTAATTTTTTGTAGCCTATCCCTTCCTTTGCCAGCCCCTTTGCAGCCTCCAGTGCTGTGCCTAAAGCTAAAGATTATTTTCTTGGGCTGAATCTCAGAAAAGTGCAAGGATGAGTTTTTAGGGTCACAGATAAATCCTTGAGTTTCTTTTGTGTACATTCATATACTTACACATGCATTCCCTATACAGGAGGCAGGACAGGTTGGAGCTAGATGGTCTTTAAGGTCCCTTTCAGCCCAAACCATTCTATGATTTGATGATTCTATGGTACTATGATTCTGCGATTGATTCTATATCTGCATGTGTTTCTATCGGTTCTTATAGGTCCCCTTTAGGTGCTGGAAGGCTGCTATAAGGTGTCCCTGGAGCCTTCTCTTCTCCAGGCTGAACAACCCCAGCTCTCTCAGCCTGTCTTCACAGGAGAGGTGCTCTAGCTGTCTGATCATCTTTGTGGCCTCCTCTGAGCTTGCTCAAACAGATCTGTGTCCTTCTTATGTTAGAGGCCCCAGACCCAGACACAGTACTCTAGATGGGATCTTACAAGAACAGAGTATATGGGTAAAATCACTTTCCTCAACCTGCTGGTCATGCTTCTTTTGATGCAGCCCAGGATATGGCTTTCTGGGCTGCAAGGGCACATTGCTAGTTCATGTTGAGCTTCCCATCAACCAACCATCTATGGTGTCAAATCAACATTTTGTGTTACTGCCTCTCAAAAAAATCTACACCAAACAAAAATCCTCGTATTTCTTTCTTACTATTCGGAATGTCTTCAGTGGTCCCAAGAAATACATTTTGTTTAGGCGTAAGATCTAAGTAGGCTGAATTACAGAACAAGGATTTGAGAGATAAGGGGAAATAGTCATAAATGGGGAAAGTTCACATAGGAAGGTCCTTTTTCATCTGTCAGAAATATTCTGTAGGCCTATACTGTAGGCCTATATAACATGCTGTAATGTTGTTATAATGATGGGCAAATCTGTCATCAGATATTCAACCTATGTCTGGACTCTGGCAAATATCCTTTATGTTGTTTTGCTGAAAGGAACAATCCTAAAACCAGCTGCCTTACGTGTCATGTTCAGTCTATCAAATACCAAGTCTAGTTTTAGGCTCTTTCTACAGGAATGGAGCCAGTGGAGAAGGACATGCTTCTGGGAATCCAGTTTCCCCTCAACCGATTATAGAGAAAATAAAATAAATTCCTTAGAACTAAGATTTAATTGTTAGATAGTTAAGTATGAGTGATCCTCTACCCTAAGTACGTGCAGATTATGGTATTACAAAAGAGTTCTATTGAGAGTGTAGAATGCAAGCAGTCTACTCCCAGTAACTTCCCTTTACCATCTGTTATTTACAGATCTTAATCAGTAGTTAATAAGACATGAGCCCTGGGTAAGGTTATTAAGACTGAAGCAGGGTTGAAAATAAATAAAAGAAAATTGCAAGTCTGCTTGGTAGGGAAAGAGTCGTTAAGCCTGTGGTCAGTGGACTGCATGTGATTCGTAAAGCATCTGGAAATACTCTACAGAATGATTACAAAAGAATCGTGCCTGCAGACATCATCGAGAACCAGTCTTTAATAGCAGATGTCATTCACTCTGTTACTGCACATTAGCAGAGCAATTGCAAATTGTTAAAACAGGGGCAATAAGGTGGTCCATGCCTGGAGGCTTGGTGTTTCTTCAGATAAAAAGAAACAAATTAATAAATAAATAAACAAAACATATTCAAAACAGCAGCTGTCTGTGTAACAAGATCTGTCTTTTAAAGAGTGACTATATAGGGAGAACATCTCAGTTGTAGCAATAGTTTCTAAGCTAAGGTCAAGGAGTGATTTGTGGCAGTGAACACCTGTACAGCTTTATATATTTTATACCTTTACAGCTATAGCTCCTCTGTTATTATGGGCTTTATTTTTTCTTCCAAGGTTTTAATTCTGGATGGTTCTTCGAAAAAAACGCTTATTTTCTAAAATGCTCTAATCAATCCTATATTGCTTTATTTTCCTTTAAGTGGTTGTTGTAATCATATCACTATTTAATCACATTAGCATTTAAAAGCTCCCAAATTAGATTCTGGAATTAGCATCTTCTTGGGTTTTATTCAAATTTTAGCAGGTATTACAAAAATAGATAAGTAAATGGTAATATTATTGTGAAAATGTAAAACTGATTGCAAGAAAGGACTACGAACTGCCAGAAAAAGGGCTTAAGAGACCTTCAGTTGAATAAGGTATATCTGCTTTCCCGCATAAGAAAACTCAAATGGGAATAGAGATCAGAAAATATAAAAATTGTTTCACATTGATTTAGTCCTTATTCACAGTAGTGTGTATTTCCCTTTGAAGTAGAACTGTACATAGAAACATGCACAGTTTATTCATGAGTTTCTCAAATAACAACTCATGTTTGTGAAACCTGAGAGACTGATGCCTTGACTTTTGTTCACAAGCACATTTTCTTCAACACACTATAAAAAGTCTTTTCTTTAGGACAGATGGCAAAGCAATTAAATCTGATTTTTTTTCAAATTTAAAGTAAATTGCAATAAAAAGTATCAGCTAGCTGGGCTGGTCCTCTGTGTGTGCGCTATACTCTTGTTGATGGAGATTTAAAATAAATGTCTTGAAAGTCTGGACTGTCTTCAAAGTCTTTCTTCTTCATTTACGTATTTGAGACTGCTTTACAGTGGACACTGATAATGCCATGTGTTTTTTTCTTTCTCAACAGGAGATTATTAGATTTATTTTTCTGAGTTGCAGAAAATAGATCAAATTAGAGAATCCAAGATGTTGGGTGCTTGGTCTACACCATAAAACAAAATTCACATTATGTTATCTAAATATTTTCTAAACTACCAGTTTATCTTCTCCATTCAGTAAAGTTATTACCCTTCCCTGTTGAATATATGGTGACATTATAAGATAAAGGGTGCCTGACTAAGCCTGATGTTGAAATTAAGAAAGATGTTGGAGGCAATTTAACAAAGAAAAAAAGGCCTCACAACTCTGTGCCATTCTTGTGCTCTTGTCTTGTAGAGCCACATCTGTGTGGTTTTACTTTTCCTGAAGCAGTATATCTCGTACTCACTAGGTATCTTTCTGTACCAGTTCAACTCACTAATCCTGCAACAAGTAGTTAAAAAAAAAATTAAGACATATTTGTAAGTTGAGCTAAATTGCCTCGGAAGGTTTCAGCTGGCACCAGAGTGGCACGAGGAAGAAACAGGTGTGTGCAATTTTTTTCTATTTTAAGGAAGTTTCATGTGAATGTGCTTCCTTTCTATTTGGAGTATTCAGTGTATACTATGAATATATGTGTGATATCATACAGCAGTTTAGCTAGCAGGTGTTTTATTCTATCAAAATAAGCAAACACAAAGGATTCAATTACTAAATTTAAAAATTATTTTCCTAAAAGCTTAAATTAAATTTTCAAAATCTGGACTCCTTTTTAGACTTACTATTGTTTTCACTTAAACATGTATTCATTAATTATTTACACATTTATTTGCAAATTTATTTCACCTGAACAAAGGAAGCTGTTCTTGTGACATGGTTGTTATTACAAATGGAATCTAGCAAGAGTTAATCCAAGTAACTTGTTGATCATGAGTCTTATCACTTTCAGCAGCACCATTATGGAAAGACATTTGTATGGTTTACCGATGTGTGAATGTTTGTGATCTTTAGCTACTTTTCGATATCTCTCCTGCAGATAACTGTCTTGCTTTCCATGGAATTGGTTGAGCAAATGCTCTCAAGTAACATTACAGTTTTCATATTCAGGTTGAATATCTGAGAAAATATACTTTCTACAAGTTTCAAAGTCCTCTTTTGCTTGCTGCTGAAACAGCATGTGTGAGCAAAATATACTCATTTGGGCATGAGCAAGATGGATGGCTTTGACTAGTTGTGGTACACATTAAAATTGACAAAATTCAACTTAATGGCACATGAAATAACAGTTTAGCAAGCAACAAAACTGCCATGAGATTTCATATTTATGACCATATGCTGAAGCTGGAGGTTAGCTGCAAACTGTATAATGACCAGTTGCAAGCATCATGTTGTGTTGTTATTGCTTAGGTCTCTTGCCATGAGTCACTGTGAGGCAACACAATTAGAAAAGAAGGAGGCCAGGAAGGGAGAGGAGAGGAGAGGAGAGGAGAGGANGAAAGAGAGAGAGAAAGAGGATATAAATTAATGGAAAGACTGGGACAAAATACATTTCAATACTAACAAGAAAAAGCAGACTATCAAGGAATTATTCACAAGAAACCCAGCAATACATCACCTTGGATAAGTGTTTGCTAGAGCTCTAAGCTGAAGTATTATCAAGGTAATGGCATAAACAAGAAGTTCCTTTGCAAGGGATCGAAAGAAAGAGGATTTGCAGGAAAAACAGAGCCCTCTTTCAACCCTCAAAATCACAAGAAAGCAAGCAAGTGAAAAGCAGCAACTAATAAAATGAGAAATGCTAAAATTCAAAGATGAAGACAGCACCCATAGAGCAGCTAAAATGGAGAATACTAGGTATCACTGTAGACAGCAAGGCAGAGATTGTGGTTGCTTATGCTGCCATCGTAGAGTGCAAGAGGGTGTAGTGATAAAGGTACAAGAAGGTAGTACTCAAGGAGATGACTGACTGTGTGCTAAAAACAGCTGCACTTTCTGCTTTTGATGACATTTATTACTCATAGGGAAGTGGCCAGTGTTTTATGACTAATATTGACTGCTGATGAGGAGCCTGTATTACTCCATGAAGGCAGAGAGAGTCATTACCAGACCAGCATAAACCAGTGCAGAAATGGAGGACACTTTTGTTTCACTGCTCGAGAAAGCGCATGAGCAGCCACTTTTCAGGGACAATTAGAGAGTTTTTAAAATTTTAAAATACCAGCTAGTGCCCATTCCTTGCCAAGGTGTGAAGCAGCTTACTTGGAGTTCTAGAGCTTATTTAATAATAATAATTATTATTTAATAATTATTTAATAATTTAATTATTTAATAATACACTTCTGTATAGTGTTTCAGAGACAATGTCGGCATGAATAATTTTCAGCTAAATCTCTTTTATGGCAAATTTCCTGTGTGTTGATGAAATTTCCTGTGTGTATTATTTTCACAGCAATCCTTAGAGCAAATGTATCTCAAAAGTCAGGGGAAGAGACAGGAAGGACTAGACTTTCTAAAATTTTCCCAAAACATCTGTTTTGACAGACTTCGCCAATATAGCGGTAATAATCATTGGGTAGTCTTCTTCAAGATATTTTGCGTACAAGAACTCTTTACATGTCAAAATATATTTGCACTTCAAATCCAACCAAAACCAGAAATCAGACTCTTACATTTGTACCAGACCTTTAAGAAATGCGTTTATGGATTATAGGAATGCTTCAGACTAGACATTCCTAATGCGTTATCACAATGCTTTATTTTTTAATTTCTAAAAATACTCTCAGAAAATCAAGAAATGTTTTTAATTCATTTATTTCTATTAAGCCTACAACAAAAACAAATAACCACATTGATTTCAAAAGAGCAATGATGTGAACTTTTATAAATAAATAAAGCCCCTTCAAATTGAGTTATTTCCAGGCAGTTTAAAATAGCTACTATTTGGAATGTCTCTCAATAATGTAACTAAAATCTCTGAAGTAGACTTTATCTGCTATAATATTTATAACAAGCCCCCCAGGAAGGTTCTGGAGTGTTTCTGGATATCAAACAGAAAGATGGACTTTTCAGAATCATTTGGAATGTTGAAAGAAGAAGATCAATATTTTGTGTAATTGAAACCACATACAGCATGTTTCTTAGCAACTTGTTCTAAATCTGATCAATATCTGTGAAGCACAGGTTTGAAGGAGCAGGTAACAAAAGTAGGTTTAGGGAGAAATATCAGTAAACCAACACGTGTAATAGTCTTTCGTGAAACTCAAACATTAGCAGCAGAACCTATGGCAAGTGAGTTTGATTAAAATACAGTATGCTTATTAAAAAGAATAAAGGTTGTTGACTCAGAACTGCCTCTGCTAAGAACTCTGCAGCCTCAGCAGAACACTAAATGAAGAAATGTTCTACATTTCAGTACTACTGAATTCATTACATGGCCTACAGGCACTATTGTGATCATCTTATCTGACCTGCAGAGCACAAACAAGACCTCACTGAGTTCAATCTTGTCTGTAATAGAGAACATGGAAGTTTTACTTCCACAAGTCCCTGGTTTTACCACAGACATTCATAGAGCTCTTGGAAGCAATGCGAGGAAAAAGAGGAGTGACATGCACGTAGACAGTTGTCACTAGGCGTATCTGGAGCTGTCATTCTCTTTAAGCATACACAGGGAGGTATCGTACACTTACTTCTTCAGAATCCTGGCCATGGTCTGAACTGGACTCTCACCATTTGTCATAAAGCTAAGAGAGACTTCTGAGCAGAAATTCCAAGAAATTAAATATGACCTTCATTATATGGCATTTATATACCTAAAATTATGGTTTTGTTTTTTCATATAGATCTTGCTTTTTAAAATGCATTCTAAGTCCATCCTCCTTTTGTAAAAATAATGTAAAACTGTTAAAACAGTGCTTATTAAAGTAATTGCTTCTAAGCAATTAATATAATTTTAAGACAGTATTTATTTTTTGTGTATATTTTTTAAAATTAAGGTTAAAGTGAGTTTGTTTAAAATTAAGTGATATCATAAATACAACTCTCATTGGATTTAACTTTAATTTATATTCTCTTTTTTTTTGTCTTCAAATTATTGTCTTCTATTTCCTTGTCATTACCTTGGTAATTTCCTCCACTGCTTGATTTAGAAAATGGTATTCGGGAGGGCAGTAGAGGATGAATGGGCTAAGATAAAATAATTCTGTTTATTGTTTTACAGATTACAGGGAGCAATTTGTTTTGTGAAGGAGCACAGAACGAAACAGGCACTATACTGGAAATTAAAGGTCTGCCAGTGTGCTGTACAATTATCTTCTGAATTAAAGATTAATTAAATACTTTAAAAAAATCAAAGTAAATGTCAGAGGCAAAGAGCTTAAATTAAAAAATATAAAGTAACTATTACAAGCATAGATAAGACAAAATAATTTGAAATATTATAATAGATAATGAATAATAATGTCTGAAAAATAATCTTCTCTTTTTAAGGTCCAGGATTTGGTATAAACAGATATTGATATGATAACAATGATATGTTGTTTTGTACTTATTTACTGTGGGTTCAGAACTGAGGATGCTGTTTTCCTCTCATGTATATTAAACTACTTATGATTTCCACATAAACAATAAAGGACTTTATTTGTGTAAGTAGTTTTGGTTATTGAAAGTCTTCTAGACCTTTGTTTCTCTTAAGGAAAGAGCAAAGAACATTAAGGTTTTAAATTGAAAAGAAACAGTCTGAAATCCTATAAAAATTGTCAACTATTAATGCAAAAGAGAGACATCATAAATGAGATTTTTCTCCTATTAAACTATTTTTCCCATTACCCTATGCTTTACGTACTGAGTGCTGTGAAAGTTAAGCCTTTTCTAAAGAAAAGGGACCAGACCCAAGAGTGACTGGAAGGCTTCTTTTCAATTTGCATTTTGGTAAAAAGTATAACAGGAGGGGAGGAGAAGGAGTGTTAAACATTAAATATGCAAAGAAACAAAGAGAAGCTGCTTTCTTCAGCCTTCTTTTCCCTTTTCCTTCCCTATCCTCATATATACATGTATTATTTCATTTTGTCGTCTTCTCAATTTGTTGCTTCACAGTCCAGCACTTCTCATCTTCCCTTTTCTCTTCTACATAATTTTGTGCAGTCTTGTAAATTCTGTAATTCTCCTGTTATAGCTACCCAATTGCAACATACTCTGTTTAGCTAGTTAAGATGTTTAAGAACCGCATAAAAACATAAGCTCCTCCTTTGCTTGAGAGCTCTTGCGAGCATAGTCCAGCTGGCTTTGCATGACCTCCCTCTTAGGCAGAGAGAAAGGGACTCCTTATTGCTTCCTCTTGCTCAGACAAATGATGACTCATCTTCCTCCTCGGACAGGATTTTTACTTCTTTATAGTTGTTTATCATCTCTAGGTTCTGGTCAAAATTTTCCCAGCACTCTGAAATGCCACCTGCCCCACTTAGTAGGCTAGGTAGCATAACATGGTGACAGACAAGACTAAATCGAAGGCCCTGCGTACATGAGTATTAAAATATTTTACCGAACCTACAGATGAAAGAAGGGTATTCGAGTCATTGAATACACTCTTCAAAGAATTTTAAGCAGCAGAGGGCTGGTTTTAGGAAAAGAGAAAAGGAGGAAATCAGATGGTGTAGTGACTTGTGTTGATTAGAAACTCACTGAGCTTCTAAAGATATCTTAGATATTCATGTGAGAAATGAGTATGTGCATTATATGCATCAGACTTACTGAGAACAAATTCTCACTGTGAATTATCATTCAAGCATCTCAGTTCTCTGTATATGCGCACTTACGAATTTGCATTTCAACAGAATATGAAGCTGAATTATATGAAATCTATTTTAGATAAAATACTCAAGCTTTGAGGGAGAAAATCTCTGGAGCTACAAATCTATCATTTTTGTCTATTTTATGCTTGCCATTTTACAGACAAAGAGAGAAGCTTACTGCTGGAGGTAATTCACTGAGTGGGGGAAACAAGCAAACAAACAAAAAAAGAATAAGCTTTATATTAATAATAAGTTTTATGATTTGTTTATTTAGATATTTCAAGGGATGCTGTAGTGTGTGTACTGGCATGTGTGTGTTTTATGAAACAGATTTATAAATAAAACAATGGACATCAATTTTTAGATAGGATTTCACTGACGTGTCTAATAACACATCCAGGAGGGTCTCTAAAGAGCTGCCTATCAAAGAAGATGACCAGAAAGGAATTTTAACATTTATGTTGTCTTTAGTTGTCCATTCCAATCGTCAAGTGAGCACAAAGCTTGCATGGCTTGAACTGATTTATCAAAATATGAGAATACAACAGGAACAGGAGGGAAAGGGAGCAGATAACTGACTGGATGTGTTTCTATACCTGTCATCTCCTGATTTAACGCCTATAAGTCATTTTTGAAACACCTTCAGAACCTATCAGGGGAAATTGGAGTCGTGCTTGCTTACCTCCATTCATTTATTTCTGACTTATCCATCAAGGTAATACTGGTTAATTGTGCTTCACCAAATCGCAAAATAGTTGAGGTTGGAAGGGACTTCTGGAGCTCATCTGGTCCAACTCCCCCTGCTCAAGCAGGGCCACCTTGACCTTGCTGCCCAAGGTGGTTTCCAGGTCACTTTTGGACATCTTCTTTTCATCTGACTTTCAGGTAATTCATTTTTATTGAGCTACTTGATTTTTTTTTTTTTAATTTAAAATTGTCCTTTTGTACATTACTAATAAAATGGTCATAGTTAACAGCTGTGATAATGAAATCTGATGACCACATAAACTAACAGGAAATCCCATCCCTGATCTTATAGTAAGGCAGACAGCTATTAAGCTTTGGGGAACTTCACTGACCTGCAACTATTTGGCAATTTTCAGATGAAAAATGTTGATGCTTCGATCTTGGAAACAAACATTTCTGTTTAGTGCTCTTTTCTTTTTTTTTTTTTTTTTTTTTTTTTAAATTTGTATTATCTCTTGCTGTCACTATTGTACACATCACATGTTTTAGTAGTCCACAAATATTTGTATCATTTGTTCATTATTTCATGTTTAAATAGTTGCTGAACTTACACATATGCTTCGTGATCAGCTAACTAAATTCAATGAAATACTCTCAGCTGAAGATCTGCCCACACATCAAAGAGATTACAATGGATACTGGAACTCAGGAGGTTTGAGGCTTCTAACACTATCTCTGCTATAGAGATAACAACAAAAATCTCTTTAGTAAAAGCAGAAAAACACATGACTGTAGATAGGCATCAAGAAATCTGAAAGCATCTCTAAAATTCTTGTCAAGGTAGATGAGAACCAAACTCACTGGCAAACGCACAAAGCTTGCTTTCCATATTTTTTCAGGCTGTTTGGATGTTTCAGAAATAATATTTTTTCCATTGCATTTTTACTTTTTTCAGCTATCTCAGGGAGATATGGAGGTATGCAAAACATACCAGAACATTATTGATACTCACTGAACTGCAAAGCGGATTTGAGTTGTGCTCTACTTCTGTGAGTTTTCAGTAAGCTTTGACTTTATCCTAAACACTCCACACAACTCCTCTCCCACTGTATCTGGTGTTCACCAGGGGGAAAACATTCCTTTACTTCAGTGGGTACTGAATCTAGCTCTACGTAAATGTTTCAGACTTGACATGTGAAGCTGTTTGCTCAAAAGTATTTTCAAGTTGATCCTTTGATCTTGGAAATAATTTATATCCACTACCACACAGTGATGTTTCTAACTTTTTGCTAACAACTGCTATATACTTATGCTTTCTTCTACTCCCGTTATTTTTCCTAGTAACCTACCTGAGACATGAAAAGAATTTAAACAGTTAATATATGACAACAATGATACAATAGATTTCCAGCTATGCAAGTGTGACAGATGCGAGTTATTTTTTACACAAGAATAAATCACTCTGCCCTGTAGCTGCCAGGCTGTCAGCTTCACCTGTGTAATTTGGAAAGAGCATTTCCTCATTTTCATAAAATGGCATATTTTAGGTCCACAGACTTCTTGTGAATAATTGCTGGTTTCAGGAGAGTCAATGCTCTCCTTTCATAATGATCTTTAACATCTTGGGAATTAATTCTGTTTCATAGAAAGAAACCTCAACACTTCTTCAAAGTCTAGGTAATTAATCGAGTCCATAAAAGAGAAAAAAATGTAAGAACTGAGATTTTTGTTGTGCAATTTTTAGTTACAGCAGATGTTATAGAAGTCTTATTTTTATATAATGTCTTTCAGGAATATGGTACAATCAACTAAGTTTAGTTACCAAGAAATCTGTTTCTAGACACCTGGGTATTGTTCCTGAATTTTACCTCTCATGCTAAATTCACACAATTTGTATCTCAGATGAATTCAACCAAGATAAAACTGGGCTTGCTTTTTTTCACCTTTCAGATATGAGATGTCTGCATCACAGGATATTACACGACTTAATTCTGTTATTCATTATTTTTCATTAAATGCTTTGAGATTCTCAAATGAAGGATGCCAGAAAAGTGGGATTTTGTTTGTTTTCCATCATGACAGTATTGGATACCTGAAATGCAAGGGCATGTGGTTTTTGAGGGTATCTGGTTAGCAGCTATTCAACATAAGAATCAAATATAAGTGACTGGAAAACTAATAAATTAAATACCGAGGTACACAAACTCTAATGAGATATAATGAAAACAATAACAAAAACGAGAATGCTTAGGTCTCTGATTGATGGACTCAAGAGAGTAGGAGTCTGCTACTAGTGACTGCCACCTAATTGGCTGGAAAGGACCAGGCAGTCTGTGCTACTTGTGTGTTTGTGAGTGCTGGTGGGTGTTTCTGTGGGTGACAGAAAAGGCACTGATCTGCCCATACTGGTCTGTGAGGCTGCCTGGAGAGCTGGACTCATTCACACAAATCAACTTGAATAGAGGCAAATGCAAAACTTGCTTAGTTCTTGTTTTCCCCAAGAAGGTAATCATAACTGTCTCAAACGCAGGTTTGTGGGCTATGTTATAGGTTGCAGTCAGAGGAGCCTACAGACAGTCAGTTCATGTATCTTAGCACTGGCTTGACCAACATCTGTAACCACCTCTGTCCATTGACAGCAGAAGAAACCCAGGTGACTTAGGCAAGCAAAGTAAATTTTAGAAAGCCAAGGCTAAGTGGGAGAAAATCTTGACCATAGGTTGTGAGAAAAAATAGAAGGCTGTTTTTCTGGAAAGAAAACAGTTTAGACATCATGGAGCTTAGAGTGTAAACCTGTAATTACTGTGACCCTGCACGTGTAAATAAGGTGGAAAGAATTAGAGAGACAGTCCTTTTTGTACACAATGCTGATCAATATAATAGGCTGTTACCAACAGAGTCTTCTTAAATAATTTGAAGAGGGTGCTGATGAACTAGAGATTGTACAGGAAAAACTATGAAAAATCAGTTTAAGGGCTCAGTATGCATTTGGTACATTTCACTTCAGGACATCTTCACATGAAATCCTAAGGATCTCTGGATCTCTGACATACATTTAAATGTATTTCCGAAACATATAAGGAAAACTGAAATATTGTTTGATTTCTCTTTAGCCTGATTGTTCCAAGTTTATTTTTCCTGTATTACAATAATGGTATACACAAAATTCTATAAAAATGTAGTTTTGAATGTCAGTCAGTCCTGAGATTTTCCAGAAACAAATTCCATACACAGTTCATCATATGAAATCAGTGTTTACAGGATTCATCAGTTTGAAAAATCTTGAGTTATGACACAGACTTCTGTCTCTTGAGTTCCTGAAGTGATTGATAGAAGTAGTTATCATCCTTTGGATGAACAAACCAGTAAAAAGGATAAGATACTAAATAATTTTGGTTTACAGGTTATACTTTTGGCAGGGGAAATATTAAGACTCAAAAGAAAAAAAAAAAAAGACATGTGTTGTAAGTAGATGGACCTTGATGCTGTTCTGAGGCTTTCCTGTAAAATACTCCCTTATGTCCTACAAACACAGGAGCACCATAAAGAAGAAAAAAGATGTCTGTGGCATATGGGAAAGGAAATCTAATGCAGAACAATGTGGAGCTTAAGAGGGAAAGCATTTCAAGCAAGTAAAAGAAAGGGGGCTTTTCTTGGGGATCCCCTAGGAAACTGGACTCCTTGGGAGGAGAGAGGGTCATGGAGTAACCTGTGGCCAAGCAAAGGGGGCTTGACTATGTAGTGCAGAAGTATTTGGAGGTCAGAGTATAAGAGCACAGGAAAGTAAGGATGGGGAGTCCAAGATGGGACTGAGAAAGGAAGGGGAACTTGTGTGTGCCCGTGGGGAGTGTCTCTAAATCCGCACACCCTGTCCCACATTGATTGCTGAGCAGTCTCTTCTCCAACCTCATCTTTCACTGTTGTAGGTGCTGTGATATTAAGCAAAGAATTTCTTGCATGTTTGAATGGACCTATGTAATAAATAGATGGATAGATCCGTAGCTTTATAAGACCTTTATAAACTCTCATGTTAGTAGATGAGTGATTCATGAGACTGAGAATGCTAGACAAATAAAGACTGAGAAAAATAACTTTGACTGACTCAGCTTACATGAAAGTTTGATTGATTTTCTTATGTTAAAAGGAAGTATTTCCTTCTGTTTTGTGGTCCACATCTCCACATTTTAATGCATCTTGTAAGAAAGAAATCTTTCATGAGCACTTTTCACTTTGTGAGGGTTCATGTAAAAATAAAAGACAAGAAAATTTTGCATGAGATCACAATACAGCAAAACAAGAGGCTGAAGAAGACTGTCCAACAATCTGTTTGGTGCAGGGTTCATGGACACTGGCTAGAAGTACATAGGTTGGTACAAAAATAAAGCAGGATTCTCCTGGTCCACATCCCACTCCCATTCGCTATTGTTGACTATGCATATGCAAATGCAAATACTTCTTGGTAACCACAGACTGTCCCACCAGCTCTTCTGCCTCTGTGAAGGGCCTGTGATCTGATGGAGGTGACAATACCTTTCAATGTTTACTTGGCTTGGACCAGGTTTCTGCCTTGTAATTTGGCTATTGAGATATTTATTGAGGTGCCACTGATTTCACCTCTTATCACGGGGTGTGCAGAGCCTGGGCGCGGGACAGGCAGATTTTGCAGCATTACCGGCTTAAGGATGCATTGCCTCTCTTACCCAGCAGCAAAGCCAGACCACTTTGGGGTGCAGTCACTAAGATTTGGCTCAATAATGAGTTCCAGATGGTGCCTTAGTCAATAACTTCTTATTTGTTAACTAGGTAAACTTAATCTCACTGTAAAGTGAACATTTTCAGGTATATGCAAGTCTCGCTGCTTTCAAAGAAATGCATGTCTGAGAACATTAAAACCCCTAACACTGGGATTTTGGCTTCTGGATGATTCAGAGACTTCCATTAAAAAACTAAATGTGGGAACTATGTACCTCTCCTTCCCATTGACTGAGACATTAAAATTCCAGTTCTGTTTTTGAGAGTAGTTATCTGACTTAGGCACTTTTGTTACAAAGTTCCTTTCTAAACTATAACATATGTTCATTTTACAACTCTGAAAGGTGCACATATTCACATTACCACCTGCACTGGATTTGGATATAAATATTTATTACAATTCAGTCTTCCCTCAGAACATCACTCACAAAGCTGTAGATGAAGTAAAGTCAGGGTGACAGGACACAGATAAATGCTAATACATTTGAACTTTTGCTAGCAGTAGTCAGCTTTGATATTAACACAGTCCCTTCTTTTGTCATGCTCAGTATATTGAAAAGTTATTTTAGCTGCCTAAGTCTAATAACATCACCAGTCATAATCCATTTCAGAATCTGAGGAAAGTCATTGACTTTTTCCCCTCTCAGTCATCTTCGTCATCTGCCTAGACTGAACAAGACAAAATTATTTTTACTTACCAGGGATTTCATAAATCACTGATACTGTAATAATTGCCAAGTATCACAAGAGTTCTGCTGGTGTTTAAAGAAGTTTAGCTTGAAATTCATGCCATTGATCAAAGAAAAAGACATTTTCAGACACTGTTTTTATGCATTTTTCATCAGATCACTGTCATATCATGTTGACCACAAAAGAATAAACATGATTTAAATAATATATTACTTTATATTACTGAATGCACTGCTTATAAGTTGGTATTAAGGTGAGTATCTGGGGAAAATTTAAGAGTATTTAACAATTATATTGTAATAAATTCTGCACAAATGCTCTGTTATGATTCTGTCTGATCTTGTTTCCTGTTTTTTGCTACTAAGACAATAATGTTTACTACAACTCCTTTTACAGCTTGTCAGTTTTGTCAATAACTAGTCTGGAGATGCCTGAGAATTTCCATCCACCTTTTTCATAACTTGCTGAATGTTTGCAAAGCAGGTGCACCTTGCAAAAGATGTAGAACACATCCACCATCACGTCCCTGAAATTTCACAGTTTTCATATTGATCATTCAATATAGATGAGATTTGATTTTTTTTCCTTCAAGAGCTCTCAGGATATGTCTCTAGTCTCTCAAATAGCACAAAATTTTGGGGTGGCAAAGCATGTTAAATAAGAACATAAATAACAACACAGAAAAACAGTATTATGAAACAAAATATTAATAAGTGGGCAAATAAGAAGATTTCAAATGTCACAATATTTACTTAATTCATTAAAGTACACTGTCCTCAACATTAGAAGTGCACTTTACCTTGAGAAAGCAAAAACTCTGAGTAGCCAAGTGCATCACACCATGAGAATGCATTAAATCACCATAAAGATTAATACCAAGGAAAACCAACCAGCTATTAATTCAGATGATAAGTGTTAGCAGATCAGTTCACAAGTAGGAGTCGATTAGAAGTCATGGTGTTCTAAAAAGACCAAATAAGCCTACAGTCTTTCAGTAAAACATAATCAATTTTATTAAAAATAATCCTTGATCAGTCACAATTAAGATTAATCAGGTAGTTGTGCAGAAGAACACACTGACTAAGGAATCATAATTTAGCAACAAAATTTAGGGGAAGAAGAAAGGGGTATATCTAATTTTTTTTTACAGTATGTAGACAATAGCATTACTGCCATGACTTAAATTAGAAAATTTGTTCCCAAGACACAGAAAGGTAATCAGCAAGTATTTGAATGAATGGAACAATAGCTTAAATTTTCTTTTACTAGCTTATGCAGTTATCAGCTGCACCGTCTTAAAAACAAAACAAACAAACAAAAAAAAAGTTTTATTTCTAAAAAACATCCAGTAAATTGTGAGGTGATATCATCAGTCCTAATTCGAAATAGTAAGTACTTCAAAATTATAAAAACCTAGTTCTAGACTTAAAACAGAAGCAAACAAATCTTGAAATGATTTGGAAATAGGCAGTGAACAATACTAGATGCAAACAAATTTCTAGTAGGAAAATGGGTGGAAGATCTCACTTTTCCTGTGCTGAAGTGCAGAACAGCCTGGATGTAGCATCCAGAGTTCTGACCCTGGATGTAACTATTTCAGTATTAATATTTGATTATACATAGAAATTTCTTATATTGATTTCATTTTAGGTCCTCATCAGAACTAACAACCAGATAAATATGAGTGCATTATATGATCAGTCTACATTTCTAAAATAAAATTGAAATTCAATGAACAATGTTATTGATTTAAACGCAGGTGTCCAAGAGCAGTCTGTCAGATATTATACATGCTTGTGATGATGAAGACAGGTGTAGTTTGATAATAACTCAGTGAATAATTAACAGGTTTGTTTTTTATTGGGTTGAATAGTATGAAACTGATAACGGTTACTAGCCAAGATAGAAATAATTTTTTCATCAGTGTTTTTTTTCAGTATCCACCATTTCCAAGTCTTTAAAGGAAGTTAGCTGCTGTCGTCTTCAGCTATGTTTGTATTAAACCCATTATGTACTTGTATTCCTTACTTAGTTCCTTCTGCTCAGACTTTTGTGATCAAGAGTGACTTTGGTGGGACTCTGTGGCAGAAATCTATTCCATGTTCCAAAAACATGCCCTTAATTGTCCTCTGGATCAAAAGTGCTCTCAATACATACTTTGAACATGATGACAGCTGTAGCAGAACTCCAGCGAGGAACATCCCGGGAGCTGCCGTGTGACGAGCAGCTCCCAGACACAGGCTGACTCCTCAAAGTGCCTGCTGGGTCACGCTACACCGTGAGCACAGGTGCCTACAGCTCTGCACAGTGTTTGCTGCAGTTGTTTGTTCGATCTGAGGGTCACGACAGGAGCCTTAGTCTTTCTTCATTATTTGGTTGTTGGGTTGTTTTGTGATTTGAACAATAAAGTGAAAAGTCTGGTCTAGCTTTTAGTTTAATCCTCACTGTCCCAGACTTCATGCGAGCCAACATCAGCCACTGCAATGGGAACAGGTTTCTGTGATGATTTCAAAGTGGGAAGATTTTTTTTCTTTAAATCAGAAAATCAAAGGTTACATAAAGTATCTGAAGCACTTAGCTTTCTAGGCAACATTCCCAGCGATTTGCACCAAAGAGTCCACCTTCTGGAAGGCAAAAAGCAACAAAATTCCTACCCAATAGAGGTGGTAGTGATGAGCTGCTTTTATGCTACTGCCATCAAGGAAAGCACCAAGCAGGGCACGGAAGCTATTTAACAAATAAATAAAATTGCTGTGAATATGCCATTGTTAAGACAAAGTTAATAATTCAGGGAAACTCTCAAAGGTCTGACAACCCCTTGAGTATTCCTTAGTATGGTAAATAATTAACATCAAATGTAAGCCTTGCTACATGACAAAAACAAATGGAGCGTAATAATACTGAAGGCAAAATAATATGTCTGTATTTCTTTTTTCTTGACAGGTGCAACATTATTTTGCTAACCTGAAAGTTAGGTGTTCAGGATAGCTAAAAAATTTTGAAATATTTAGTCCCTCAGAAGCATAACCTCTCAGAAGAATACATATCCGTAATTTCAGCTTTCACTTAGTAAAGGTGACTTATTTTAAGCCTAAATAAAATTTTTGCGATTACCTAAATAGAATGTGTTCAAGCCTTTCCTGCATAATTTCTCAGTTACAAAGTAAGATATATATTAATAACCTAGGTGATAATTTGGTTGCTTTTATTTCAGAAAATGATTACTTTATCTTTTGAACCAATTATGGAAACTAATTTTTTTTTTTCCCGAGCTTCTCTCCCAACATATATGTGGCCCAGATGGAAATATTACATCACTAATGCCCAATAATATAAAATATTAAAAATATAAATAGTTGTTAATATTAGAGCTATTATTGGCCGATAATATTAAAAATAAAATAAATCTATGCGTATGAATTTATTGCATTTCCCTCTTTTGGCTAGCAATAATCACAATGCGCTGAACACACAGTAATGGGAAGAGCTCCTAAACCCCTGATTAACTCAGTTGGGCGTGAAGCACTGGTCTGTGTACAATCACAGAAGACTGAACTTGGTCTGTCCAGATCCAAACCCTGTATTGTGAATAATCCTAACCCTGCATGTGCTTAACATAGTCAGAAATGTCATTGCACTGAGAATCATTCTCAGCAGTCACTGAGTAGTCAGGTGGACTAATCACCATCTATGCGTAAAAACGTGCTGATTTTGGCAGTGTTGTCGTAGAGCTGATGAACCTTTACTTCTATAACAGAGTATACAACTTCAAATACTACTTTGGTGCAGCTGGGCAAAAGACCTCTGGCACTGGGGCATCTCTGTGCCCTTTGCCCTCAGCTTGTGGTGGCTGAAGTCAGAAATAACCAATCCCTACTTGTATATGTTGGCAAGTATTTCCAATAGCACTGAGTCAACATTTCTGGTGATGATAAGACAAACCAAGTTGTGGTTATGAGTTATGGTTGCTCTCCCTTTTTTTTTGTAATGACTCCTCAAACTGCTTCTGCACTGGTAACTTATTCTAGGCCTTTCTTCTTAGAACAATATCCACAACATGGTTGTCCTGGTCAGAACAACTGAGGTGGAGGCCTACTGCACCGTGGAGCCCTAAATGTATACAAAAATTTCACTGTTTGAAGTGGTAAACGCACCTGTCTAACTTCAAAGGCAAAATCAACAAGTTCACATTCATGTTCTTTTCAGATCAAACTTCTCTTTCACTCAGTGTCACTGAGCTCCTTCCAGCAATTCATAGATCTAGGATTGTAAAGTGAGTCTTTAGAGTAGGCTCTGTCTCCTCCAGTTTGGCATGGGACCTACACAAAAAATGCAGTTTCCTGACTTTGCTTTTCCCTCACAAATCCTAGAATTCATGTTTCGTTGTTATGATTCCACATTGTGTGAAAGTAAAAAGCCCAACATGTTGCTTCTTGTCAAAACCCATAATTATCAAGTGAATTTTTCATTTATTCCAACCGAAGTATTGTAAGTAATTTTGGTATCTAGTACCTGAAATCTGCATAATAAACAATACTTATAGTTGGGCAAAACATTAGAAAAGAAAAATTAAAAATACCCCCAAATCAAACAGATGAACTTTTATCAATATGAGCAGAGGTGACAAATAAAACAATTCTGTATATGTACAGACAAAAGATTTCTATCCTGGGCTGCCTTAGCAGTGATAGAGAAATACGATATTGCAGATAGGTGGGAAAGTTTGAGAGAGTTCAAACTGACTTAGATATTTTTTATATCATGAGTTGAGTGAGGCTCCAAAGTAATTTTGGCAATTTTGAGAAATGTACGTGTTTACAAAAAGACTTTGAGAATTGGCTGATGATTCAGTTTTCTTTACTTGTAAGTTTATGGTTTGAGACACCTTATGAAAATCTCCAAAAAGCTCAGAACACATTTCTTTGAAGGCAGGCCTTCTTGTGATGTTTTACCTCCACAAATTAGTAGTGTCTTCAAAACCACTAGTCACTGCTCTAAAACACTGACTATAAAGATATTATCTATCGATCCCTCTTTCACTTCCAGTTCCCAATTGACACCAAGGAAAATGAACAAAGAAAACTGATGCTTTGCTATCTCTTGAGTCAAGAAAAGTACAAACAGTGGAGAATGTGCAACTAAATTCTCCTTATTCTTGTTTCCTACACACTTAAAATATCACAAAACAGTAAGAATAAATGCTAAAACAAACACCCCCACCCAAAAACCCACTACCCACCGCCCCCCCAAAAAAATGCAAAACCAAAACCAACAAAACAACAGCAAACCAAACAACTTGGTTTTAAAGAATGAAAATGTATTACATTTCTTACATACAGACAAGTTATAAACTATGGTTACTCTGCAGTGTAAAATAATACAAAATAAACACAATTTATTTGCAAAATAAAACAATACCTAGTGGAAAGCAAACGTGATGAGTGGAATGGGAAGAAGGCTCTGCTTTGTGCATGGCACATAGACTGGAGCCCTTAGCTTCTGTTAGCAGTGAGTTTCCTTTGGCATGTGACACAAGCATTGAATGTTCAATGCTAAGCATCCTGCCAAAATACTGAAGCTCTTAAAAGTCTTTTATTAACAGATTTACATTCATTTTTTAATTTGAAAGCTTGACTCTTGGACCTTACAATGTAAATAAATTTTAGTTTAAATTTGTTTGCTGCCAATTGTTACTTGAGTGGATTTTGGTACTATGGATAGGCATTCCTTGCTTTCCAGGCGATTCTTTAAAATACTTCAAAATGTTAAATGTAAGGCAGTAATACATAAGAAGCAGGATCACAGAATCACAGAGTTGCAGAATCGCAGAGTCGCAGAATCGCAGAATCACAGAATCACAGAATCACAGAATGGTTGGGGTTGGAAGGGACCTCTGGAAATCATTTGGTCCAACCCACCTGCTAAAACAGGTTCACCTAGAGTCCTTGACGCAGGAATGCATCCATGTGGGTTTTGAATGTCTCCAGAGAAGGAGACTCCACAACCTCTCTGGGCAGCCTGTTCCAGTGCTCTGNTTTTTAAACTGGGAAGTCCAGAACTGGACTCAGCATTCAAGATGCAGCCTCACCAGGGCACAGCAGAGGGCGAGGATAAGCTCCCTCAACCTGCTGGTCACACTCTTTTTAGTGCACCCCAGGTAGCTTCTTGGCCACAAGGGCACATTCCTTGCTCATGGTCAACCTGTTGCCCACTAGGACTCCCAAGTCCTTCCCTGCAGAGCTGCTTTCCAGCAGGTCTGCCTCTAACTTGTACTGGTGTCCGGGGTTATTCTTTCCCAGGTACAGGACCCTACACTTGCCTTGTTGATTTTCATCAGGTTCTTCTCTGCCCATTCCTCCAGCCTGTCCAGGTCTCGCTGAATGGCAGCACATTCTCCTGGTGTATCAAACCTTCCTCCCAGTTTTGTGTCATCAGCAAACCTGCTGCAGGTGCACTCAGTCTCTTTACCAAGTTGTTGATGAACAGGTTGAACAAGACTGGAACAGATGAATCTTTTAGTTTACCAGATACAAATCCCTTACATTAAAGTCTGCTGCAGTTTATAATTACTTTCATTGTCCTGAAGGTTCAATAGGGGTCGCTACTCCTTGTGTCTACCAGGAATACTGTTTTAATGTAATTTATATTACAATGGCTATGTATTGGCATAGCCATTTTGAAAAAAAAGCTTGATAGTTGCCCTGCAATTGACTTTCTTTCCTTAATCTCATCATTCTCTGCCTTTTCTAATCAATAAACTGTTTCCTCACGCTAAAAATTTCCATAGTCTTTGGTTAAGTTCTTGGGCAAACGAACATGTTCACTAATCAAGTCCTCGGAAGCAGATTTAGAGCACTAATTACAAGCAGCTGGACCCTCTAACTACTTATAGTTATGATTACACAGCAAGTTAGTCAAGGAGCTTCCTCTCTGATTTCTGCTAAAGGTTAACCAGGACCTATTGATACAACTAGATATTGTTGATATAACTAAACACTACATACAGGGTTTTGGACAGTGTAGTAGCCTTGTTTAATTAAGTTCCTCAGAAGACATAAAATACTTTGGGTATGAAGACAACAGTTTTGCAGAAGGTTTATAGTTTTTTCCTTTATTTTAGAAGATCCCTTATAAAGGCAATTAGTCTTTTTGCTGTTAAGTAGTTTCTATAATACTTAGATTAAATAATTGAAATGAGAATTCTTGAAATAAAAACAGTGACTCTTCTTTTCAGCTTATACAACACACTTCAATCTGATTGTCCTTTCCTCCTAACTAATTCTTTTCCTATGAAATTATTTTTAAGGCTCTGATGTTAGATATAGCTCATTACCACCCATTATTTACCATATTACTGAAAAATTAAGATATGAGAGATTTTGATTTTGAGTCATACTGTAGGTCTTTCACTTTTCAGCAGCCATTTTACAGTGTCCGCCAGAACTGACCGTGGAAGCCCAGCCATGAGTTCACGAACATCAACTTAAGGTAGACATAGGTTTTTAATACATCAACTGTCAATAAAATTGTCTTGATCTCTTATTCTTTACCCACTATCTTTAAGTGCATTTCACGCACGTGGATCACTGACACTGAATGATCATCTAGAGGGACAAGAAAACTCTTTCTCATGCTGCCACTCAGAGAAGAGCAAGGCAGATAGGTCAGGGCTACATTTAAGCTTAAAAGCAATGAAGTTTCTGACTGAGAAGATAGAGAGCAGCACAGAAAGCTTAAGGCTCGGTGTGTTCTTGACTCACCTAATTTCTGCAAGGAAGCAGGATGCCAGATATGGTTTCATTTACAAAGGCAGAACACTTATTTCAGTCGTAACTTTACGATTGTTGAAGATTATCTCCTCCTATCCAGTAAAAAAACTACGCTTCACAAAATAAGCATTCCTGATTTATGAGAAATTTTCCTCTCCCCGAGCTGTTGTTGTGCAGAGAATAGGAATCCATCAGTCTTTATCCAGATCATTCAGTATCTATCACCGAACTGCTGCACCAAATAAAATCAACTATAGAAATGTGCAGTTCCCTCTATGCACACACATAAAGTCTGAATCTTCCTTATTTTTAAGCAGGAAGCTGCAAACACAAAACAAAAGAATAATTTGGAAAAAGAATACACATGGTTTTCCTGAGATTTTCTTCATGGCTTCTTGCATTCCTGTGCTGCCACAAGACAGCTTTTTAAAAGAGAAGGATATTTTCTCTTTATTGCCAAAAAATGGCTCTCCTGAGTAGTGGACTGTGGTACCCAGCCTTAAGTCAGTCCATCCTTGTCAGGAGGAGGGAAGAAAGAGATACGATTCTTGTTCTTCAGCAAAGGCTACAGTGTCTTGGCTATTTCCTCAGTGACAATTACCTCTGTCACTCTGGTACTGTATGAGGGACCCAGTCCTAACAACGCAACACGGGTACATAGAATCTGTGCTTACCAGAGCAGGACCCAGACAGTGGTTTCTAGATCTCATTCAGGCTTCTTTAAGATTACAGATTTGGATTTCAAATTCTGAATTTATATAAATGCATAAAAGTAGGTCTATCCTTGAAATTTCACATATGAAAAAAAAAAAAGAAAAAAAACAAACAAACAAACAACAAAACAGAACTCATACTTTCCTGGAATTATATTTTCTCTGTCATAGCTGTGTAACACCTGTATATGCAATATTAGCTTGCGGTGATGAGAACAATTCATACAGACGCAGACAGAGACGCACAGGCACAGAGTCCTTGTTAGCAGCGAGAGCAGAGCCCGTCACAGCCGAGCCCTCTTTTATTAACAGTCTGCAATTTATAGGTTTACAGATATGGGCCTGGATGTCTTTTCAAAAAATGTGATCCCAAACACACCACACTCATCTTGTGACTGTTTTCAGTCTCGTTCCCATGCATATCTTGTGGGTGGCGTTCCGACCCACTCATTCACAGAATCACAGAATGTTAGGGATTGGCAGGGATCTCAAAAGATCATCCAGTCCCACCCCTCCACCAAAGAAAGAACACCTAGATGAGGTTACACAGGAAGGTGTCCAGGCGGGTTTTGAATGTCTCCAGAGAAGGAGATTCCACAACCTCCCTGGGCAGCCTGTTCCAGTGCTCTGTTACCCTCACTGAGAAGTTTCT
>VWYH01001484.1:37648-110370 GCA_013399365.1 Pampusana beccarii
CTACACTGCTCTCTAATAGTTCATTCCCCAACCCATACTGGAACCTGGGGTTGTTCCTGCCCAGATGTAAGACTCTACACTTTCCTTTGTTATATTTCATTAAATTTTTCCCCGCCCAACTCTCCAGCCTGTCCAGGTCTCGCTGCATGGCAGCACAGCCTTCCGGAGTGTCAGCCACTCCTCCCAGCTTGGTGTCATCAGCAAACTTGCTGATAGTACACTCAATTGCCTCACGCTCAGGCCCAACATTCACACATCATACGTATGGGGGCAGTTTTCCGACCCAAGATATCATTCTCACTGACCTGGGCTACCACTCCTTACACTCATAAAAAACATACTTCTGTATAAGCTGTCCAAGGCCCTTTATCTGGAACTGCACATCCTGCCATTCCCACATAGCTTACATGTAAACTATTTCAGCTTAGTCCATAAGTATAATAGTTGTATTTGAAAGAATATGCTGTTTATTCAAGTTAGACAATATGGGTTTTGGCAAAAAAATGTATTTTATAAGAAATATAGAATTTTATCTCATTTTTTTTTTCAGTTTCCTTGAAATCCTTGCAAATTCTATTGTAGTCAGTCAGAGACACTATGTACAGTAAAATAAGTAGTAAAAGGAAAAAGTTAAGTATGTCTATAATATTCCTGCTTCTACTTCTGTTGCAATAAGTAAGAGCTTTTTTTTTTTTTTTTTTTNTTTTTTTTTTTTTCACTTGCCTGGGAGCATACCAAGCATGTTGTTTTCAACCTTCTGTACACCTTACTCCTGTAGGAATTCTACTACAGCAAACATTCTTTATGACATTAACACACACTTGTCTTATAGCATTTTATCCAAATCAGTGCTATGTGGCTTCCTGTAAAATTTTGTGTTTTAACCAAACTAAGCAAGCTGAAATAAGAACTTAAATAAAAGTTGGAGGGGCAAAGAAAAGGGTGAAAGAGGATCTTTGAGGTAAATATTTAACAAAATTAGAATCAGTTATTGATCTACACAGAAGAATGTAATGGTTTACGTTCTGTCAGGTATTTTCTGGTTGCGTTAGGGTTGTACTTAAAGCAAGCAGACATAAACTATATCACACAATATAAGTCAATGGTTTTATTAAACCTCTTTTCCAGTACTGAGTGACACAGTAATATATACATGGCCTGGTAATTAGCCTAAGTTGAATCATTCGCTCTTCATTAAACAAATTTGAAATACTCCCTTAACACAACTTTCAACAAAAACGAGTTTTCAGCAGAACTTTAATTTTGATTTATTCCATCATTTTGACTAAATTAGGACTTTTTGGGGTGTCATTTTGAAAGAAGTAATTTCCACTTTCCACTTCTGTTCATCCATCTCTATCTGGAAAGGGTGAAAAAACTTATTTTAATGTTTTTCGTTTTTCAGCTCATCAGGAAATGGGAAAAGTTTAAAAGGTCAAAGTTGCTTTCAGTCACTGGAAAAAAAAGTGTTCATCAAAGAATAAAAATACTTATATTTTCAAAGTTACACTTTTATAAATGATTATATATTATCTGTATTTCCATTTATTGTGATTATTTAAAGTTCAAAAAGAAGCCATTGCAAAATTAAAATCTCATCTATCTTATATGTTATTACAGTTTAATTAATTGATTAATTATGGAAGCATTTTCCTAGTGTTTTTTGTTTGGTTGGTTGGTTTTTTACGGAAATAGTTGTTCAAGATAGAAAATTGTAGTAAAAAACTTTAACTACCTTAGCTTCTGATTAGGCCGTATGGAAATGCCTGTCACTCAAATGTGCTTTTCTCCTGTAAGTGACCTGACATGGGTTTCCCTAGTCTTAAATTTATTAACTTCTGTAAGCAAACATTGACATGAAAAGTCATTAGAGAGTTAAACCTGCTTTTTAACTCTGTGGCCCTTCAGGGGTGAATCCCAACTCTTCTGACTGTTCTATTGATGCTCTACTACCTTTAGCTGCCTCATTGCAAAGTGGTGCCTCTAGACAGCACAGACCATCATCTCGCCCACACCAAAATACAACATTTTTACTGGACACATGGATCTGGGCCTTTGTTTCCCAAAAAAACAGAAGTTCTGTATTTAAAATACGAGATTATATGCAGAGATGGAGCCTTTCCTTGGCCCTGGGCCTGGAACTGTTGACTGCCTGATGAAAGCTGCCGCAGCTGCTAGGCCACACCAGGGCAAACTAGAATGAGACATGAACCCATTTCTCCAGGAAATTGGGAAGGGTTATTTTCAAAGAGTATTTTTAAAATACTTTAGAGAAGCATGTGTACCTCTACAGATAACTGTATTTTTCTGGGAATCACTGACGTCTATTTGGACAACTGTTAGGATTCAGCCAGTTGTCTCTTGTGGCCAAGAGGCTCCCTACCTGCCAGGCCTCTGTCAAAAAAATCCTGAAATAACTTCCTCACTCTTAATGAGGTTACTGAAAAGATGTGCTTTACTCCTTTCTTCCCCATGTGGTCTTCAAATCCTGCTCCCCTGAATTTCCCATTCGTAACACAAAACATTGCTGGCTGACAGCAGAGTCACCAAATGATGGCTGTTCACCAATTTTCCTCCCTCCCCTTGTCCTTTGTCACATCTTTTCCCACTTCTGAGCTGTCACCACCTTTCCCTAAGCTACGCCAGGGAGAAGAGGAGAAAATTAGTTGTGTCATTTTCACATAACGTCTTTCTACCATCATAACCCTGAAAATGTTATCTCCTTGCAATTACAGGGAGTTTGCATGGGTGTAACTTCATTTTTTTTTAAATAGACCTATTCTGATTGACACATGCAAGTATGTGAGGAGAATCTTGGCCTGCATCTTTGTCATTTTGAGTTATTTCAAATGTAAAAACTTTATTTATTACTTCAGTTAAATAAGGATAAATAAAAATAGACATGTATTGCTGCTGCCACTTCTCCCCAAAAATACAGGATTAATGAGCTCTGACCAGACAGTCTTGGCTTGTCTCAGGTTGGTTTGGTGAAGGTTTTCAGGGCAATATGGGCATAGCTTTTTATTGAAGGACAGTTATGGGTTATTTCTCAAACTATACTGAAATGGCATGAAACTTTTGTTTTGCTAGAATGCTGCATTTCAAATCTGACCTGTGGAACAGCGAAGGGTTTTTCCTGGTGCTTGTCTTGTTTGTGACTGGATCCATTCGGTCCTGAAGGGCTCTCTCAGATTGTGTAGTTCATTTGTTCCTTTTTTGCATTCAAAATCTTGCTAAAGAAATAAGGAAATACACACAAAAGCTGTGAATTATTACTATGTGTATATGAAATCTTCACAGTCAAACTGAATAATTATTTCTAATTTAAATCCAGACTGGATATGAAAGAAAGAGAAGGAAAAAAGAAACAAGAAAGAGAATGCCACTATAGAAAAAGTATCAATAATAACAATGTGGTTAAAATTGCTATACTCAGGCTTTCTAGTATCTACAACTTGTTGTAGTGTTACACCACCCAACATCCTATGTTTGTTGGTTTCAGCCCAGGCTGTCTGGGGGCTGTACAGCATCCCCAGTTCTTTACTAGGAGGAGAAGGACTTTAATACTGATGGTTTCCTGCTCCATACTCTAGAATCATAGAATCATAGAATGTCCTGAGTTGGAAGGGACTCACAAGGATTGTTGAAATTTACTGTTTTACTCTCTCAACTGCCATTCTTTCTCTTACCTCTGTACAGTTTGCATCAGCTGACCTACTTCAGTTTGTTCAGTCTTTGTAAGTCAGAAAAGACAAACAGTATTTTACAATAAAAAAAATCAACATAAGACTGCTGCATTGAAATGCTCTTCTTCAGCCAGGTTCATAAAGAGGTTATTGATATGAAAATATACAGAAATTGGCTAATATCTGTCATGTACTCAAAATTAAATCAGTATCTAAGATTTTTTTTTTAAAAAAAACAATGATATAAATTACCAGTGAGTGAACTATACCTTCAGGATCAGTATCAGGAATGCAACAGATAAACCACAATACTAGACACACAGAAAATGTTAATAAACATTATAAGCTTCTAAGCACCTTTCTTGTAACTAATATCTTTTCTAATCACATACACACAGGGTAAAGTGCACACGTGTGCCTTCTCTGTGGCTGTGTGGGATTACACATGCACCCACTCTCCTGGGTTCACCCCTTTGCACATTACACACTTTCATCTCCCACTGTAGATGTGCACATTCCCCTGCAGCTCTCCACAGCCTGCTGGGGCTGAGGTTGGTGCGAAATTTGCTCACAAAGTCCCTCAGGCACATGGAGACGTTGGTCCCCACATGTGCCCCACACAGCCCCCAGCTCTGCACAGGTGGCTAGTGGTGCTCCATGGGAAGACTGAGACAGATGTCACAGGGCAACTCCTGGCAGTGGCACATCAGGCCTCGGCTGCTGCTGTTTCCACTCCAAGGTCTGTTCTCCTCCTACAAGTTTCTGTGTTACTTTCCTACTTCTTTTCCAGCTGGTCTCTTCTTTGTTTCAGTCTCTTTGAAGTTCCCCGGTTACCCTTTAATCATTCCGTGGTTATCTTCCACTTAAAATGGCCAGGCTGGGGCAAACACCCAGCAGATAGTTCTCTGTATTCAACCTATATCCAGCATCTGCATTCACAGCCTAACCCTTGCAGATATTGCTAGCCAGGCCACTCACGAGTGGTGACCATGCAAGCACCCATAATGTCTTTCGATACTTCAGGAAAAATCTAATTTGCTCTTAAATATCTCTCACAGTCCTCCAGAAAATGTTGTTGCTCCTATTGCAGTTCATACGAAGGTGCATGCAGTGCTTTAAACAAAGAAGTAATAGCTTTGCATGTCCAGCCTTCACACTGTATTGATGTCAGTCGTGTTTCTATCCCACCTTCCAAAACAGACTCTCTTATACTGAATACTATTAGTAAATTTAAAACCTATAGCTGTGTTTATAAAAGCGCTTAATGTTCGATGTTGTGTGTATTTAGTTCCTGATTTTCTATAAAAAGGCAATTTTTTCCAGGGATCAGAGAATTTTTTTTTTTACATTTTTTTTTCCTAGATAGTGAAAACTAAGTGTATGAAGGACTGAAAAGAAGAAAACATATTATATATTAAAAGGAAACCCTAATAAATTAGAAGATAATCAGTTTTGAATTTCAATAGTTACTTAGCAATAATTAGTATTTACGGAACTGTCAGTACTTTTTCTTTTTAAATCCTTGTGTTTCTTGGTCATTAACTAGTTATCATATGCCCAAATAAAGCCAGAAACTTCTAGCAGCTGAACTGTGGTTCCATGTAATCTGTATTTTAGAAGGTTTTTTACATTAACTTCTTTTCAGAGTTGTGGTTTATTTTTTTTCCTAGCATATTTTAAAATATATTAATAACAATAATTCTGATACTGTAAGGTTCTGTGCGTTTTTTGCCTAGTTCATGCAAAGTATCCTCTTAAAGAAGCAGCCTGAATCAGGAATAAGGCCCAGAACCTTATTGTTTAAATTCCTGGGATTTTTTTTTGTCTTTGTTATCAAGAAAGTGTTAATTCTTCGTAGGATTGGCTGTTGTCCTGGTTTTGTTAAAAACAAGACCAGTTCTCTTTTAGTGATTTTTCCTTTCAGCTAAGTTCTTCTAGGTGGCTGTACTTTCCCGAGTTTCAGCCTGCATATTTTTCCTCGGATGCTGTACTCAGTGCTGATAAGAAGACCAACGGAATGCTGAAGAAGCTCATGTTTAGATTTATTACTATGGTAGTCAAGAAAGACTGATAAGTTTTCCCACGTTCCGTTGTGAGAGGAGTGTGTTTGAGGAGGGGTGGATGGAAGAGGTGACTAGAACTGATGAACCTGAGTATTCCATCCCATAATCCTCACACCCCCTATATAAGAGGGTGATCACGAGGGTTAAGCTCTCTTCAACCATGGCTGGCATCTAGAGAGGACCCTGTCTGTCTGCCTGTGATCTACAGGGCTCAGGCCCTGCAACCAGTTTCTAGTTTGCTGTGAAGTCCCACCCATGACTTCCGGGGGCCTGACCTGCACCTGCTGGAGCCACACCAGCTCCCTCCGCCCAGCTCCGCTGCTGCTGGAGTGATGCCAGCTCCACGCCGAGCATTCAAGATTGGTTTTGTATATTTTGTATATATTCTCTATTTATTAGTAGCATTAGCAAACCCTTTAAACCCTTCCAACTTGAAGTCCGTCTCTCTTCCTTCCCTATTATCTTCCTTATCATCCTTCCGATCTAAAGGAAAGGGGTGGTAGGAGGTAAGAAGGTAACAGGGAGCATCTGCCATGGTTTACTGTCGCCTTGCAGTAAACCTTGACAGCTGTGCAAATCCACACAGAGTGTGAGAAATCGGTCACAAGGATGTGTTTGCAAAAATTCTGACTGCACAATTAAACACTGTAGTGACATTCTCTGATTCTTTATTTTAGCCATATTTCTTATTGGGCTAAAAGGGACAATAGAATGTCAAAGCATATTTCTCTCTTTACACCAGGAAAGAGCACAGAACTTTGCTTCTTAACTGGGAAAAATTGTGTGGATTTGAAGGATAATGAAAAAGAATTCTAAATACTTACGGCATTCATTTTAATATGAAGTGTCTTCTCTCTGGAAGAAAAAAAGCCTGAACACTTAAATATTTTTTTACTTGGGAGTTCATTTTTAATCAAGTCTAGTTTAGATTTAGAAGATTTATTAGCTTTAGTCAGTTTAGAAATAATTAAATCATATCCCTCTATTATTACGTCTGGATTGAAAATACTCCCTTCTGTCTCCATTAGGCATGTACCCAATTGCTCACATTTTTCCTCACTGGCAGTAATTGTTTCATGCAGAGAGTCCAGCTGTTAGGCCATAATATCATTGTCCCAATCTATCATATTCAATGGGTTCTAGAATGTTAAATCACTTCTGATGCCTAAAATGAGGGGATATCTAAAGATAAGTTTGCATATATAGGACAAGATGCCTTTACTGATTAAAGTCCTATTTGTTCTTTTTTTCAGCAATTCCAAAAGCTAATTTCACAAAAAACCTCAGGGGAAAAAAAAAAGAAAAGCACCTCTTGCATCACTTCATGAAAACACTAATTTTATGTTGCACCCATGGAAATGGATACTTTTCTTCATTTTATCTGCAGGAAAATTTTGTCTCTTTTACTAAAGAAGGTAAGTCTTTCAGTATTTGCTGAAGTCAGTCAGCCATATTGTAAGGTATATTATAGTGAGAGGTCAAAATCTGTAGTGTTGACTGATTTTATATATTTTTGACTCAAACTTGACACATTTGCACATTTGAAAAATTCTTATTTTGATATTCAGAAATAATATATTTTATTCATAGTTAATATTGTTTTTTTATCTCCCTAAAATTATGAGTTTGTTGCTAATGTTGTAAGTGAAAAACAAAACTCTAGTGGACGGCAAAATTTGGATCTTAGAGAAAGTGACTCCTAAAATTTTGACTGTAAAACGTTTTGAAGGGCTTTATATTTTAAAAACTCATGAACATACAAGTTACTGTTTTTATCATTATTATTAAATATCTTTAAGCACTAGATTTTAACTGCGATGATGCATTATCAGTTTAGAAAAAATGTCATATCTGAACCTTTATGGAACTAGGAGTTGACATGATGCTCACTTACTATTCTTCACTCATGCTGTTGAAGACCTAAGGCAGCTTGTCATCTGAGGTGTATTAACCAGCATGACAGAGACTATAGGGATATTTTGACATCTGTCAAATCAGGGTGATAGCTATATTACCCAGTCAGCAAAAGGAGATGATTATGAAATTCTGCTGTAGTGAAAACCTGTCACTACCTGGAATAGAACCTGAATTTTTAGAGAAAAGTTGGGTTTTGTTTTTGTATGTGCAAATATCTTGTAAGGAGGTATTATCTATAACTCAGCCTAGGTATATCTATATTTCAGATTTTTATAGTAAAGAATTTGTTGCCTGTGCAAATGTTATTATCCTTTAGAAAAAGTAAGAATCCTGGTTGGATGATTTTCCTGAATTTATAGTGAGACATGATTCTACTGGACTGCTATGCCTTAGATATTCTAATGGAATTGCATATGCATAATATTTGCATGTTTGAAACAGTTTGAAACAAATGCAAAGACCCCAAAAATGTAATACTGGGGGCTGCTCATTTATAGAGATGATTAATGCTGTTTTAAGTTACTATTCAGATGTGTCTACTCATAACAGGACAAATTCACCGTGTCCCTACAACCAAAGTAACCGGGGCCAATATGCAGGTCCAAGAGCTACTGCTGAGTTTTCAGGGCTGTTGCACATTCAGCGAGACCTGGAGCTGTGTTTTGGCTGACAGTCGTCTGTCAACACGGTGGAGGACACGGTCGAGCAAGGGACCACACCAACCAGGCTGCCCTTGCAGAGCTCAGCCATCATGTTGGGCAGCTGTGTGGTCACCGGCAGAGCCATGGCACAGGTGGCTTCAGAGGCAGAAAAATCTTCCTGGCTTTTACATTTACTACTAGCTGCTGTTTGGGTTGTGTGAATGCAAGGGGAACAAGACAACATAGCCATATGTAGACTGCTTTTTGCTGTGCAGCTGCCCTGCTATACTCACCCCATGCTGTAGCCTTCCTGATGTCTTAGAAATGTCTTAGAAAACCATAAAACACTGAGTCACAAAGGCAGGCATCAAAAGAGCAGATGATGAGATAGCACAAAGTCATTAATGTCAGAGACATGGATCACTTCACTCTGAAAATGAAGGGAGAAGGGACTAAGGACTGTTGTAAAGTAGTTTAGTTCGAGCTGGTTATGCTCTGTAGCTCAGGTCACTGATACTGTATATGCTACTCTAAGGATGCATGGATGCTGTGACGGACCCTCTCATAAGAAGGGGCTGAGTTCTCACAAATACCATCTAACAGATAAAAACGTGATCACATGAGCTCTGGTTACAACCCTGCCCATAATATAGCTGTAACATATTTTCAGAAAACTAAAGGGAGAAATAGTAGTCTTCAGTCCTTAACATTTCTGTATACATCCATGTCAGGGGAATTTGTATTGAAAATTGCCATTTGCTGTATGAACACACTCGTTTTCCCATGCAGACATACATTAACTAGAAGAAGGAAGGGAAAAGAGTTTACTCCAATATATATTCCTTTACCATGTGATGCAGCAGAAAGACAGCTGAGCACATTACACTGAGGTGGCATCCACCCCTACATCCTGCTTAGCCTCTAAAAAAATTTATGATTTGCTTATGCTACCTGTGGTGTCCTTATTAAAATTCCTTGGAGAAAAGCCCTCTTCTCCTTCATTATTACATTTGTATGCAGTGACAATTAGTGAAATGACAGAATAGAGGAGAGACGGATTGCAGTGTGGGCTGGCTGGAGAACGTCTCTAAGGTAACATCAAGTATGAGGTATGGAAGACAGAGTCCTTGAGCCAGAACTAGTTGGACTTCTTATTTACGGTATTTTGTCTTTTGATTGTCACTTCAACTATTAAAATGAAGTAGCTAAAGAATCTCAGCAATCTCTCCCTTACTTTTTTCCTGAGAATACAAGACACCAGCAAGTATTACTTTGTCCACATTACTAAAATGAATATCACATTCTTTTGTTCCAGTAACTACTCTGTTAGTGTAATTTTAGCAAACAATCTTCTGCCAAGCTTCTGTTTCCTATAGGGCTTTGAAAATCCTGCTTATATAAAGAATGGAAAATAATTTGCATTTAAGATTGTTATTAGTAAGTCCACTCATTAGTAGAACTTTGGAACCATTTATTTGGGGCCAGCTAGAATTGCACTTGGCCTTACAAGTTATCACAGTAGCTAATATACAATGTAGGTGGAAATCTGGCCCAAAATAAATAATTCCATGTACTGAATAGCAAAGATTTACTAGCAATAAACTAAAATGCAAATTATTGAGCTACTCACATGAATAAATGGTACTCGACTTGAGTGAGTAGGAAACTCTGTCCCCTTTAAGTGTCAGCATGGCAGAAAATAACTAGGGAAACAATATAAATCAGTGAGCCATAGCCAAAATTATTAAGGGAAAATTGATTTTTTAAAATACTGAAAATAAATCTTAATAGCTGTGTATGCCACTGAATTTAGCAAATTTCTCCAATAGAATAAACTGATAAATCTAGTCTACTTCGCTGCCAGATGTTACTGACACTATTTCAGGATCTATAAGCAAGAGTGGTTTATGCATAATCACATGTTGTCATAAATTTGGCAGCTACTCTCATCTTCGCTTCATTGCATTGCATGGTTACCATTTGTCATTTAGTGTCACAAACCCTCAAGCATGAGCCATTAGTGCGCTTCAGCTAACATGCTGCTACAGTGGTTTAAATGAAGATCAGAAACTCGCTTTCTAAATGCAGTCCTCAGAGACAGACACGTAAGATTACTCACAAATGCCTAACAGAGTTGATTAACAGGTGTGTTTCCAAGACTCATCTCCTTAAATTAGACCCCAAAAGCGCAAAAATAATCACACCTTTATCAATTAAGCTAATCCATCTATTAAAGGTCTCTCTTGAAATGGATATAAACCCATTTAAGGATTATTATTGTACCTTTCTTTCATTCTACTTTCTATTTAACTTGTCATTAAAGTCTTTTATGTCTGATTAGTTTTGAACCCATTAATTACAGGGCACTACACTGAAAGAAACTGTCTCTGCAAATAAGTAGGTAGACAGGGACTTTTTGTCTCAAGGCAGATTCTAAAACAAAAAAGATAAAAGAAATATTTTGTTTGGTTGTTTTAATTTCTCTAGGGACACTGTTAAAACAAAAGGCAAAAGTTTCAATGCTTTTTTTTGAGATGGACTATCGAGTTTTAGAATGCAGTTTGTAAGATTGTCTACAAGGACTTTTTTCAGCAAACACATGCCATGATTTATTGGAGAAGAAGAATCCCTTGTTTATGATTTTAATACTCACAAACTCCCATGTGTGGTCAAAACATATTTCAAATAGAATTCACTTATGTTTGTTTACACACACATTCATATATACAAGAATTTGCTGCCCTGTGTTTGTATCTCACTCTGCAGGAATGGGTGCAGAGCACTGCAATACTACAGTGTTTCAGCAGATGGTGAATTGTTTTATTCTTTTTTTTCTATCCCCATTCCTGGTATTACTCTTACAACTTGTACACAAGTTGTTATGATTGTGCCATGTACCCTCCCTTCTTCTGCATCATTTTGTTTGTTTCAGTCATCCTCTCTTACCATTTGACTAAACCATCAACAGTCTTCATAAGCTTGTTCTTCTTCACTGTTTTTCCATTTGAAAGTACTTGTCAAAAGTATGAATTTCTTACTTCTAATAATTAGAAGGAAGCTAGACTTACATACCATTCACAGCACCTTTTACATAAAAAACTACTATAACTATTATCAGACATGGTCATTCAGCCACACTGAATTCACTGATTCACTGTCATTTCTCTTACAGCTGTGTATTTCTGGTAATTTAAAAATATCTTATACAGCAACATCGGTGTCTGTTCTGAATTGACTTGCATTAATCACAATTTTCAGGAGATGTACTCCTGATTTACTGTGGTATACATAAATGTCATTATGTCCCTTATTTTTTCCTTATTCTTTTGCATAATATCCATATTAAACCATTGCTTATGCTTTAGGTACAAAATGATATACTACATACATTTAAAAAAAAAACCAAAAAAAAACTATATCCCAAACTTCATTTGTGTTTATATCATGCAAATAAACTTATGCCTAATTCCATTAATCATAAAAATAACTGCTCTGATTCTTTAAAACCTCTAAAACCTCTAAAACCCAGAGCAATGTTCATCATTTCTCCTCCTCTTACTTTTTGCTGTTTGCTCAGCTGAGCAGAGTTTTATACTTACCTGAGCTCTATGGTTTTCTGCAGAAATCAGATACAATACAGTTTTGCAGTGGCAAACTTTGCAAGGGAAACTGTATATTAGGAAAACAAGAATATATTTTAACTGAATTCTTACATACTGTGATTACATATATTTATATACACATGTATGCAGGTAGATATGTATGTACAATATATTGTATATGTATATTTTAATTCTGAGGCGAAACTGTACTATAAATAAATACAAAATGAGTAGAGTATGTAAACTGTAGTGAGAGTTTATATGTTACAGAAATAAATGAGTATTTCAAGCTCTTTTTCAAAAATTAAGATACTATGGCATAGTAAATACCATCTCTTTCATACAAAAAGATCTGTAACACTTTGAACAGAGCTAGAATACTGTAGTACATTTCTCTTAAAGAAAAATGTTACACCCCAAGTGGTTCAATAATGCTATTACAACTTTGTACATATAAGGATAACGTGGAATTAAATAGACAAATAATTAGTGGATCAAAACTCAGAGGTAATGAATAGCTTCACTTTGGGGGCCTTTGGAGGCCTCTTGCTCATCACAAAATCAGCAGCTCTCATGGTTTGTATAAGGTGTAGATGAAGTGTGTGCTATGGAATAAAGTCAGACAGAAGAAAAATCATAACCTGTAATACAATGAACAAGAAATAAAAGTGTATTTTCTACACTATACCACCACAAACAAACTGGTGCATTTGGATAAAAGACACTAGAATTTCTTCTGTTCATCATTCCTGGGAATTAAGATCTCAAACCTGCAGGTGTGCAGTCATAGCTAGAAGGCAGTAATAGCTAAGTATCTGCCAAGAATGCTAAATGCCATGTAAAAATAATCCAGTTTGCTCAGTCACTGTGAAGATCTGCTGTTTCCACCTACGCTATTTAAAAAGACAGGGGTTCCCTTTACTGGTGTATGCATCATGTATGGTATGTGACATCATAGAGGGCATATCTTAAGGGATATTTATGCACATCATCTCACTTTCCTTACAAACTAGTTTTGGCTTGCTCTCGTGTACTCTTCCTATAAAAAAAGAGTTTCTGCCACTTCTCATCACCTCAAGAGCATTGCCAACAAGTCAAAGACAGTGATCCTTCCCATGTGTTCAGCCACATTAAGAGACATCTGGAGAGCTGTGTCCAGTTCTGGGTTCCCCAGGCCACGAAAGACATAGACGTACCGGAGCGAGTTCAGCAAAGGGCCTCAAAGATGATGAAGGGACTGAAGCATCTGACATATGAGGAAATGATGAGACAACTGGATGTTGGACTAGATGACATCCAGAGGTCCCTTCCCACCTCGGTCATTCCATGAGTCCATGTCTCAAGAAGTTCTCTTCTACTTTGATTTTTAAATGTGAAACACTCCTCACTGTAACTAGCACATCTTGCCCCTCAAGGACCTGCAAAGAAGGATTAGTGAACTACTTGGCAGCTGATAGTATACAGTGCTGAAAGCAGAGGAAAATATTTCAGAATGATACAGTCGAAATTGGAGAAGCACTTCAAGAAAAAGTTGCAAAGTTCTCTGTCTACACGTAGTGTGACTTTATGCAGTATCGTTACTACAGTCTCTGAACACCTCACGGATTTTTAATATCTTTACACAAGAATGTATTTATCTTCAATGTTAGAAATAATTTTGTTCTTCCTACACTGTCCTCCTTATTAATTTTCTTGTACACTCCCACTCCCAGTACTCATCCACACAGTTCATTCATCAGTTTTCCCCATAGTCATTATTCCGCTGTCCTCTTATACATTTCTCATTTATGTGGTATGACTTCCATGTCTTATCTGTGAGACTCCTTATTCCTCATTAAACGTCACTCATGGACCTATTCTTGCAGTATGCTGCCTACAAAGGAATTAACATTATTCAAAGCACTAATATTAAAAGATTAATATGACAGCTCAATACATGTTCCCTAGTCTCTAAACTTTGCCAGTTTGTCTACTTATCATTCACAACAAAATTCTCAAGGAGCAAATGCCTGTGCCTGAATAACAAGTACCAAACAGATATAATACTAAACAGATATAATAATAAATACCAAACAGATATGAACCAGTGCTAAATACTGGGTAGGTGTAGTAGATAAAATGAGGTTCTGATCTGTATGGCCACAGCAGAAGCTTGTGACAGTGGCTGAACTTGTCTTATCTCCTACTGTAAGGAAGTTCACTGGATTTTTGTCTTTACTATAGAACACTGTGTTTATGTGAAATTTAAGATGGTGTTCTATGAAAAAACTGTTACCTATAACAATGAGAAATAATGGGAAAATGTTCCTTTACATTTATATAACTTCATAAATTTCTCATTTGTTAAGGTTCAGACTAATTTTTTGGAGAGTAGCTTCAAGATTGTAAGGAATTTCATGGAATCAGTGAAGGAAGTTCATGCCAGTCTTCCCAATAATGTTCCCATACAACACATAAATGTTTGTTTACATATCTATTTAATTATATTGTAGTTATAAGAATAGAGATTTTGTAAGTAATTAATAGTTAAATTAAAGAGACTTTTTATATTGATTAATTTTCTTGCTTTGTCGCTATCTGCTGTTCACTTCATCTGTAAAGTATAGACATCTGACAAAATGACACGACAGTAGTCTCTCTTCGTAGCATATGGCATGTATTAGAAGTCTGCTTGAAGATGAGTTTAGTATTGCCACAGAACTTCTGCTTTATAAGTGTTGACAATAAAAGACATACGGACAATTAGCTCAGATATAAGCCTCTGCTACGTACCAGTCTGCCTCCAGTAATAAGAATATCTTATGCTTTAGCAGAAGCAAAAAATGCGGACTTTTCCCTATGATTCACTTCATTAAATTTCCAGCACACTGAGGAACCAGTTTAACAGTTACTGGTGGTGATTATTTCAGTGCTTGCTGTTTGGAGAGCAGGCTGTGACAAGAAAGGCTGACAGATTGGTCCCCATGGTACTGAATGGTTTTGAATTTTAGTACGCTCTGCAATTTTCTCCCTACCAAATGACATTAGAAAATGAGGAAAAGATTTAGTTTATTCTATAAAGGAAAAATCCCTGGAAAATACGCAGTTCATTTTGTAGTAAATGTGGGTAAAGTAGTTGATAAGCATGTGGATACAGAAGGTAAATGTCATTGAAATGAGCAGTACCTTAAAATAATGAGTTTTTGAGGCTTTAAAATAGTTGGTATTATCAAAGGATGCACCAAAGATGTATTATTTAATATAGTTCATCTTTCTGTTTATCATCATGATAAGGGCATAGCAGTTATAACCCTCCTAAGAAAACTAGGCAGAGGATCAACGATTTACAATACCAGTGAAGACAAGGCACAAACAACAGATGTTTCTATTACTTTAGGAAAACTATTTCAATTTATATGTGCTGTATTTTATTATATTTTCTAAATTAATATCTTATAAAGGTGAGCTGAATACTTGTGAGCTTTAGTAGTGGGTTTTCACTGAATTGCACATAATTATTTTATTCTGTTTATTCTGTTTTATTAAATGATCTGGGAATCTGAAAAACTTTTTATATACGATTTGAGGGGACTATTATTTCATCACCAAGAAAACAACCCCAAGAAAAACACGAACACATGAAAAGTCCGCAGTGCACTCACAACGAGTGATTAACCCATTTTAGAGGTTTTATCCTGAATAGCATCAAATGATCTGGGAATCTGAAAAACTTGTGTAAACCTTGCCTAGCCGACCCTTAAGGGCTCAAGTCCTAACACTAGCTTGGTGTCCTCCAACAAGTCTTTCAGTAATGCTAGAGTGGCAGCTGAAGCAAGTCTGAGCCCTAATGAGAGATCCCCAGCCTCCATGCCAACGGCCTTTGCCTACCCAGTCCCAAGCTTATCTGTACCTATCAAAACAAATATAACTTAGATTTATCAGTCTCTGCTGACTCATGGGACAATTCTTGTGCCCATGTCCACACCAACACTAACCACAGTTTAGTCATTCTTACTAGATTCATACCAAACACTCCTCCATCAGTCCTTGATGGGTTAGACCTTGACCTAATTCTATCTGGTTTACAGGTTTGTTTCTTCTCAGGTTTAAGACAAACTTGGTTGCCTGGTTTTTGTTTGTTTGTTTGTTTTTCTGAAAGATGCAACCCTTAAGGTACTGCAATGGTTCTTGTTTGGTCAAACCCTGTTCCTGATCTCAGTCCTACCACTGTCTGATAACATGGTAAAATATCAGAACCACCATAACTTGTCAGCCTTTCCAGTCTCAGCTCAGATCTGGAGACCAGCCTGAATTCAACATTATCTTCCCCAACTGGAAAAACTTTTGATCCTTGCCACTGTGTCATCACCAAACAAAGCTCTCCCTTGACCCCTTCTCTAATTCTGTTTTGTAGATCTCTCCCTCTCTTTTCCTACAATTACTTGATTAACTGTTAATGACCCCAGTCTTAAAAGACACTCAGGACTCTTGAAGTCAGATTCATCATAGCCTCAAAGATCACACTGTCTGGCAGAATCCAGGTAATTAAAACTTTGTTACTAAACTCTTGTCCTAATCTTGAAGTTCCTGTAGTTCTGTAATCCTAATCCTGTAGTTCCTACTCCTGAAACCAACCTTCTTCAAAAAGCCTATGTTCTGGGTACCAAGTCAATAAAAATGTCTTTTTGCAACCCAAAGTGAGGAATATGAATATTAAATGTAGTATATGCCATGCTGTATGCCTTACCCTTTTGGTTAGCTGTAGAGGCTTTTTTGCTTGCTGGTCAACAATGTGACTGCTCCGATTCCCACTAACATGTGTGAGTCATCCACTGCATAGGGACTAAATGATTCCTAGTTGTAGGTTCTACCTCTTTGGTTGCATGAATCCTTTACTGGCACACACCTATAGTGATATAATGAGGCAATGATTTATAAGGCATATATTTTAACTGTGGGATATCTGCACCTTTTCATTCACAACTATTAATGAGGAATAGAAGAAAATATCATTATATCTAGAGTTTAGAGATTATTTATTAAAGTTGGTTTAGAAATCATTCAAGCCTGATAAGTTCCTAGTGGTGCTTATGAGAAATTGTATTCAGAATAAAAATATAATGATTTCATATTGTTGCTGAGAATCTTTCTTTCTCTCTTAATAGAATTAATTTTTATGCTTATTAGGATCAAAGTAATCATTCTTCTCACCATCTTATGTTGGCTAAAACTGTGATATAAAATCTGTTTCTGGTAACATTAATATAACAGCAAATAGATTATGGTCTAATTGATGTGTCACAAAAGTGTCACTGCTTCTACTTTAGTCACAGGTTATCAGGTTCAAAGATGTGGCTCTGCAAGTACTTCAATATAATTTTTCTGGAATTGTTCTGTGGAGTAACTGACGGCCTCCATGTGACAATACTGTTACCCTTTCTTGTGATCCTCCTCCCACATTCCTATCATACATAATTAATTGACAGCACCATAAAAGTAATTCTTAGTCCTTTCATCATTTTTTTCTTTTGTGGATGGTGACACTAAGACTTTCTTACAAGAGTAGTAGTGTTGCTTTATAGATGGCTGATTAAGAGCATCCCGAAAGAATAACTTCATTCTCACATCGTTTTGTTTTAAGGGGTTTACTTTTCTCCCTGAATGTTCCATGTTGAGAGAGTTTTCTCACTCACTGTTAAAATCCAGAAAACTTAAGGAAGAAATTGATGGCTGAGATATTATCTCCGTATTTTCTTAAGAAATTGAGAGCACAGTTAAAAAACAAAACAAAACAAAACAAAAACGGAAATTATACTAAGTAAAAAAGTGTAGGGAGAGTGCTACTTGTTCCTTCAGAAATTCTGTCCAGATGAAAAACGTAACAATGAAGAAAATATTTAGGGAATAATGAAAACGTATATTTGTCCTAAAATGCTGGGAAATATTCTACACAGAGCATGCCACTGAGGTGCCCATCCTCAGTTTGTCAGTTAGACTCCTCCTACTGCTTGTGTAGAGAGATAAATAGCCTCAGAAAATGATTTACCATCTATCTTAAATATTTATACTAAGCTAAGGTAACTAGGATAACTAGGCTTAGGGTTAGGGTTAAGATTCAGAGAGCCACAGGGCCAACAGCTCTAGGGACAATGGGATGCAAAAGGCGTGCCAAGGGGAGCACGGCACTGCGGAAACATGGATTCCTCCACACCTTTCTCATCTGGGCCACCCATGTGCGTGGGGACCTGAGCCCAAGGACCAAGCTGCCATTGGAGTTATGGTTAGGGTTACGTTTAGGGTTCTGTTTCTGCACTGTTTATTACACTGCTGTACATGTAAGTGCACCCAGCACTTATCCCAAAGGTCATGACTGCCCTAGAAAGGGAGCAGGTTCTCTGAAGCGTTGACTAACTAGTAGATGACTTTCAGTAACAGGCTATGACAACCTGATCTCTGGATTTTTAGATTACTCAAGATGTGATAATTTTGGTGAATGCAAAAGTGCAGGTCCTTTAAAAGACTTTTACTTTGAAAGCCTGGATAAATGAGGCATTTTATACTTTTGAAGTAGAGGCCACAGAACAAAGAAAATATTAGCAGAATCCACTAGTTTTGATGCCACACATTTCTGATATACATTTTCCTTTCTTCCAACATTATAAGTCAGTTGACTACAACTAATTGCAAACCAATAAGATGAATGGTACAAAATATTTCAACATCAGTATGACTGCAAAATCATTTTTATGGATTTTAGGTATATAAACCTGTTCAAATTGACCTGAAATAATGCATTTTTGTACCTAATTAATGTGATCTATGTATATTTTTCAAGCAGTGTCTTATGTTTGATGTACCAAACCCAATAAAATATATGTTAGTCATCTAGTTCTGGTCTGCTTCTGTAAGTAGCTTTCACAGACACTAGAAACAAGCTTTGTGATGCTTTACATAACAGAAACTAGCTGTTCCTCTCTAACTCTTAGGTATCTAAAGCCAGGCAGTATGAAGCTATGTCATTTTTTCTAAGTGTATTTGTTTTCTTGAAGTATTTAAGACTGGTTAACAGGACACAATATAGTAGGCATAGAATAAAGAACTAACAGCAACATAATTTGCAACAGGACAGGAGAGGGCTTTTCCTGGGTCATACAACACAGTTTCCAGCCTAGCTCATCTCAGTATAAAATTCCCAGCATCTACTTTAATATATGCAGGTTGGTTCCTTGTCTCCTGGTACTTGGAAGCTACTCCAAAATTCACTCCCATGAGGTTTGGAATCAATCTTCTAATTTATAGTCTGTACTAGGCTATAACTACATAAACAATATGCAATGAGAGCACAACCCTTTGTTAGAGAAAAATACCAATTTATAATTCCACCAAGTTATAAATAAGGGCTGTGGTTGGCAGTGGAGGCATTACATCTCCTATAATACCTGTGGAGACATTACTGCTCTTCTATTTCTCCTTGTATTATTGCAAATTTCCAGAATAATTTCTAGGAAATATTGTCTGCATGACATGATTTTAATGCATACGAGCATTTATCTCCTCTTTCCTGTAAATATCATCCACTTCTTTTTCCTGAGTAAAATGTATGTAAAAATGTTTTAAGTTTCTGGTTGGATAATTACAGTATTTTTGATTCTTTATTACCTTCCCCTGGAAAACTGTTATTATGGTATGAGAATATTAAGAAATTCAACTTGTCTTTTTACCAAAAAAAAAAAAGAAACAAAACACGCAACAACAAAAAAATCAAAAACCTAAAAACAAATTAAAACCCCCCCCTCAACTATGTCAGAATTTGCTACATTTATAATTTCATTTGTGTAAAAAATACTTAATATTTAATTGATCACCCTATCTTATCTTAAATTCTCATTCTTGAAATAGAAATGCATCAAAACTTCAATCAGATTATGTATCATAATTCTCCCTAGAATTCTTTGTTTGGTATGCTGGCATACTCTCCTTCTATGTCAGGTCAAGATCGAACATCAGACACTTTTAAGACTCAGCTGGACAGGGTGCTGGGCCCTATTGTCTAGACGGTGTTTTTGCCAAGAAAGGTTGCATCAGATGATCCTTGTAGTACCTTCCAGCCTGGTATTCTATGAACTTTGAGGAAGTTTAGATGATTATTTGGGCTTATGTTTGCTCAGACAGCCTTCTCACTTTCATTTTTACTGAGATTATTAAAGTTTATAGGTATTCTAATCTCCAAATGATAATTCAAATATTTTGTTTTATTGTGTCACTGAGCTGGGAAGTCAGAGATATCATATCCTACTCTGAAAGGCATCTGATTTGGTTGGTTTAGATTTATTCTATGTGTTGTTTCCTCTTCCTTCATCACTATACATTTATTTGAACAAAACCAAAGTCTGAGAGAACCAAGGATCTTTGCATTGTTAGTAATTTCCAGTTATATGCTGTTACAAGCAGCACAAACTCACAAAAGCTCAAGTTGATATAATTTTAGATGGAAACTTTATAAATAGATGCCAAAAAAAAAATTAAAACCACCCTCTAGTATTCCTCCTAAACGGGCACTTTTATTTATTCTAATATTGTCCTTCCACATAGGAGAAAAGGGGATTAGAAGAGCTGGACAAAGCTATCACAAGACTGGCAATCAGGAACTCTTGATTCCTCAACCAGTGTTCAAACTACTGAGCCAGAAACTGCAGGTTTAATTTAAGCTCCTAAGCAAATCTTAGAAACTTATTGTTCAGCATTATCATCTTGGACTAAGCTTGAACTAAGCCTTGTGAGCAATGTGCTGTCCAAGAGATTCATTCTGTTACCTCAGGAGATTAAAAAGCTAAAATTAAGGCCAAGGAAAAAAAAGCAAAGGATAATGACTTATGAAGGTTATTTAGTCAAATTGCTGTTCATGGGCCAGGAGATAATGGGCATTCCTGGATAAGAAACTGAATATTCTTTGTCTTATCAAAGCGCTTACACTGATTCCTTTATTGAACTGAAATGATCTGTGAAAAACTAATGCCTGGAAACCCCGAGATTGCTGAAAAGATTGTGTTGAAATGATCCAAAAATATTTTTTTTCTTCTATGGAAATATTTTCCTGCAAATGTAAATTTATGACAGTTTTCCATAGATGATTTTGGACAGAATATTGAACTGTAACATTAAAAAAGTTGACAACTGAGCAATGTGATTTAAAAATATTGCAGCAACTGTCATATACTCCACTTCTATCTAAGATCAGATCAGAGAAGATTTCCTCTTTCCTGAAAAAAATCCTCATGGGACGTTGAAATATTTCAATTCTTTCGAGCAATGGGTTTCAACCTTCCCAGTCAATATCTTCAAATGCAGTTTTCACAGAATTAAAAGAAATACACCTCATTGTATTATTTGATATCAGCCTTTCTATTGTGTGTTTTGTTCACAGGAAACCTAAGATACTCAATTCTGCTTTTATGGGTCATTTGGTGAGGTATATGCCTCACACTTTCACCAAAAGAGCTACATGCATGAGAGGTAGCCTCCTGCTTTCCCTTGCTGTGTTCTGTGTTGCACAACATCAGTCAGTTTTGCTCATTGGCTTTGACAGCATCAGTTCCTACTCACTGGCACAGCAGATCATTTTTTAGCTGCAGTATCCCGTGCTGTAGAGCTAATGCCACACAGCTGAAGATTTGCATTTAGCCCGTCTGGTTAACAATTCATTGGTTGACCTCTCAGCTGCTCACACATTTTAAAATAAGAAAATAACTCTGAGCAATCATTTTTCTGAGATAAGCATCAGATGCTTGGACCAGTGTAGCTCTGCCCTGGAGGAACACTGCCTCGGTATTGTTTGGGATCATATTGTGCTATACATTTTAACACCATTAAAGGCCGAAAGATAACTCATGTGGAACTGGCTGGAAGGCTTGACGTGAAAAGCATTCATTTGTCCAAGTATTGCAATCATAGAGAAGAATGGTAACAAATACACAGTACAGAGTAACATTTGTTTGAAATCAAATGCCCTTTTAATTCCAGACATGCTAATTTGATGTCTAAAAAGCTATACTAGCTTTTGCTATCCTCTGCGTGACTTCATCGTCAAGAGAGGTAGTCAGAGAGGATGGTGCCAGACTGGCAGAGTTTGCCTACGGATTTCCATACTGTATTGCCAGTGCATATGGGTAGGAAAGGATTGTGGTTTCCCTCATGCTGAGCTGCAGGTTGAGATGCTCAATGATGCAGACAAAACAGACAGTAATGAGGTCTGCAGCGTCTACCAAGGTGTCATGGTTTAACCCCAGCTAGCAACTAAGCACCACACAGCCGCTCGCTCACTCACCACTTGTGCTGGCAGGGACCACTCACTCTGTGGCCTTTAGGTCACCTCAGAGTCTCTGCACATTGAACATGCCACCATCTACACTAAAGGATGTGCGGCTGTGTGGCATTGTGCCTAAACGTAAGAGGTAGTTTTGCCCACAGCAGTCTTATATTAGCGGAACAACAGAGCCCTACTGAGGCCCATGTGAGACAGCAAAAGACTCTGACTCTGCTGGTTATTTAAAGATTTTTGCTGCTGTGCCATTCTGAAATAAGTGAACAGCCTGAAAGTTAATCTGGATAGCTGAATGAAGTGAAGGTCTCTCCAAGAAATCCTGACAGATAGTCACAGGATAGTCATAGAGTCAAAGGCCTTCACTGACTAACAAAGATCACTCACAGACCTTGCTTTTGTTCTGCTCATCTCCCTTGGATCTTCATAGCTTTGAAAGTCAGATGAGCAGTTCTCAAAACTAACTTTCCAAGTTTCACTTTCAGCCTCAAGCTTGTAGAGATCTACTGCAGCAAACATTTCCCCAACAGCTAACAGAAATTACATATCCCACTCATTATCATACCATGGTGGGACAGATTTCAGTTTGAGGAGGTGGGTGACATCTCCATCTTTCAGCTACTGTGGACTCCTGTTTATCATATAACACTGAAGAGCTGCAATCATTTATTATTAGATCCTAGCCTTCAGATTTGTTTCTTTTGGCAGAAATGTCAACAGTACTTAGCCTTGCACTGTGACATCTGTTTCATGGTTTTGAAAGTCTCCAGCACAGCGGAAGGTAGTGCAGTTTGCTGCCCACTGGATTTCGATTGTCATTCCACCAGAGACAGAAGATGGACAGTTGCACAAACTGTCAAACGTTTCTGCTGGGAATTCCTCTCACTCACTACTGTTACAGTATTTGACCGTATTCACTGTGGAATGGCGTGCTACCATGGGGTATTAAGGACATATACTGACTTCAAGCATTCCAGGAAGTATTTGACATTCTAATTTTATTAACAGTTTCTTGAATCTCCTCCTTGTTCATCACTCATCTTCTAGTACAGAAAACTTTTCTTGTGCTTCCTTGAACTGTGTGTTGAGAGAGTTTATAAAACTATTTTACCTCACCTTATGAAGTACGTACACATAATAGTGAACTGATGGACCTGCCATTCCAACAAACCCATCCCAAGAGCCATCTTTGACAAAGCAGAGGTACTTTCCTGGGGCATCCTATAGCTCATCTTTCAGACCTTTTTTTTCCTATGATTTTGTATTTTAATAGATGCAATAACAAGTTAACTTTTCAATCACTTTCTTTTTCGTGACTGCCATGTTGAATGACACAGCATTTAGTATTTCAAGGAGAATTTGCTGTCTGTTCTGCCAGCATCAGACAGCTAGGGATGCTGCACTGCTTGCTAACTGATGATCTGACCAGCAATCTGCACTGACTGTGGTCTGAGAAAACCTGATGTCATAAACAGGAACGTGCTTTACTTGGACACTACTAACAAGACACCACCACTGTTATCATAAATGATTGTCTAGCACTTTGCCAGTTTGTTAGAAAACTGAACACTATCTACTGCCAATTTTCAGCTCATAACATCAGCAGCAGTGGTGCTAAAGTTTTTTTAATTGGCATAGATGTGGGACCTTTCACTAAGTCTCTACAATATATTCATGGATTTATTACTTTGTGGAATTAATTAAATCAGATTTGTTAAGCAAAACAATGACATAGTCATTGGACTGATACTAATAGAGGTGCTTGGTGAAGCTATAGAAGAACTGTTTTGCATATCAACTAAAGCATTGTAACATTAAAGCACCTGCATTGTAAAACCAGCTATAACCCTCCCCTTCTGATTACTTATGCTTTGGCCTCTTTTATCATGAGTGAAGAAACTGTGCAGAGAATGTACACAACAAAGCAATTATGTATTGGCCAACACAGACACAATAGATAGTTATGGCTAATGAGCTACTAGGCTTAGAATTAATATACTCACCACTACCGATTGGATGCTAGATGAGGATTGCTGGGCAGAGAGCTGTCAGTCAGATGGGGAAGGGTCACCCTCTGCTGCCTTTCAGAAGAGGCTGCACCTTGATACTGCAGAACTGCAGTCTCTGCAGATTGTCTGCTTTTTTGTCGCTTTTTTTTAACTTGGGGTTTTAGACCTTTTCATGTCAGAACATTTTTTATCATACCCTTGAGCTGCTAATTATGACTGCTTAAACTGCTACACTTGTATCACTTTTTCTTTTCTTGTATGATTTTCAGTTGAATTCTATCTCACATCTTATAAACTCTTTTCTCGGTAAGATTCAGCCAATGTCACAAAACCATGCTACTCCAAATGTGGTGCTAGATCACAACTGAGTTCCTGTAGTAAGGAACACAGATCCCCTTCTTCATGGTGCAAAGTCTTTTGATCATAAATGCTTGGCGTGAGGGTCTGGCACCCAGCCTGAGCCCTCACTTAATCCTTTGCCTGCTGTGTTGTAGACATCAGCAGCTGTTTTGCCAAGACCTACTCTGTCAACCTGTTACAAACCAAGTTCATTGACCAAGAAATGCTGTACCCGTTTCAGTTTTCTTACGAGTATCGAGAACACTCTAAACATTTTCTGTGCAGTTCAGTGTGAAACTAAATGTATTTGCCTGATGTAGGTACAAAAGTATGTCCTAGTTGTTAAATGTCCCGTTACAGTCAATGAAGATCTAGTTGACATGGGCAATGGAGCTCGGAGAGTTATTCAGCCAGCCAGCCAGCCAGCCAAGGAGAGGAACTTGTAAGGAAATGCAGGTGAGAATGAACATTCAACTTTTTGTTTGTTTGTTTGTTTGTTTGTTTTCCAGTGACTTAAAAGGTGAGAAATTTGGTATATTATCCTTAAGAGTGACAGATATTACTAAAGATTAGCATTAATTTAAAATTTTGCATGCTCCATACTGGTCTGTGACAGCTGTACCAGAGGCTCCCAGGGGACTCTGAGAAAGCAAAGAACAAGGGGGACAGGGGACTAAAAATTAAGGAAAAACAAGCAGAGAAAGGAGACAGAAGATTACACACCAAAGCAGTTTTATTTTTAAAAACAAAATGACTGTTTCTTGATTTTGTATCTTGTGTGAAACCATTTTGCTAGTTATGTTACCTTAGTTCAGTTTTCTGGGAATACCTCTTAAAATTAATACACATGCTGTCAGGTCTCCACAATATGCAATTTCACTTTTCTCTTACGTATCAAGTCTGTGTAAGAAAGTTTTATCCAAGAGAAAAACACTTAATGCAAGAGAAAAACATTTTCAGTGATGTGCAGGGAGAATAAAGGAACTGATCAAACTTATGATCTTGAAAGACAATATTCATGACATAGTGGCAGTGATCCTCTGCTCCATTTTCTTTATAAGCCACTAGGAGAATATTTGATACAAAGAAGTTCCTTTCAAGTGTTTTCTTTGTACACCTGTTACGTGCAATTAGTGAAGTCCCACAGTCGTGTGATCTGACTTAGGAGGTTTTATTTAGTCCCTTCTTTAGTGAATTCAATGGCTGCTGAATTTTCCTTTCCCTGTGATCTCCAGCTGAGAAGTCTACATATCCATTTCCATCGGGTCTAATTTACTGCTGTCTCACTCCAGTTCTGTGCTGACATAGCTCCGTAGACTTTTTTGATAAGGAAGAACTGGAAAGAAATCAGGACTTGCCACCTGAATTATTCCCAAGCTGAACTAGTGAAGAAGAGCAAGAGGAGAATCTAAAACCAATACATTTTGTCAAAGAAGTTTTTTTATAAACTACTCAAAAAAAGGAAATGTATTTTTTTTTTATTTTTAGCAAGGAATTTGCAAACAAAATAAAGCCTATGAGCCCAGATTTTAGAATTAAATATATACTTTATGCAGAAATATTTTTAATAGTTTAGATTATTTCTTTTTCTGAGCGCAATAGCCTGAGTGAAAGTTAACCTTGAATTCTGATTTCTGATTCAACAGAAGCTCTAGCAAGTAACCCCTACTGTAAACAAATATCTTTACATGTCCTAACTGTTTACCAGCTTTGAAAGAGATGTCACCGATCTCAGCTGGCTTGATTTTAATTCAAGTTATGTGTTTGTGGCAGTACATCTTCCCTTTCTCAAAGAAACCAGGAGAGGTACCTGCAAAAGCTACTGTTGCATTCCTGATGGTTTGTGTGGAAAAGACGAATATATTTCAGCCTGAAAGTCTGTTAAAAACCAAGCCTCATTTACATGGATTAAAGAGACTTTAATAGCTGAGTAGCCCACTCAGAGAGGAACACATTGAATATACAGGGCACAACAGGGTCTTGCATGGAGTTGCCGTGGTCTCTTAGTTTCTGATGGTAGTAGTATAAACAGCTACTTGATTGTATATTCTTTCCTGAAATAAGTGAAGAGACAGATGAACCAAAATAAACAGAAGTTTACCAAATTATGGTGTGGAAGAACAGAGACGCAATCCCTTTTTGTTTAACTGTAGACAATGTCCATTTTTCCTTACATTTTAGAAATAGTAATTTCTATTACCTTGATTTACCTTTCAAAACATGGAATCCAGCTACATACTGGATTAATTTCTTTGGAAACTTAGTCTCTTAAAAAATACCATGTTTGGTAAAATTATTCGTATATATTTACATGTTATACCTATTTTAATCTCATGTAACCAAACTTGCTTAGTTCAATTATTTTTTTTTCTTAATTTGATGGATTATATACTTTGAATATGCTTGGTGTAGTGATATGCTAACATTCCATCTCATTGATATAAAGCATAATGAAATCAAGGGAAACATAGACAGTATATGGTTAAGTTCAGTGAGCCTGTTAGAATGCTGACTGTTTAAAAAGCTCTTGCAAGCACAGGGTAACAAATGGCATGCATGGATCTCTGCGGTTTTAAAAGGGGTCTTTCTCTAATTTTTCATGGCAACTGAGTGGATGGGTAACATAAAATTAACATTTCCCCTGCAAAACTAGAAGTTAGAATTAATTTTTATCAACTCCAACTGAGAGCAGAACTCCAGGAATTTTGTCTTTGGGATTTATGTTTGTACTAAAACACATAAGTAACTTATTTATAAGGACAGAATATGAATGAATACAGGATTGGGGACTTTATAAGCACACTGAGCATATTACTACTATCTTGAACTTGGACGAACTGTGTTTCTTGATTTATAATAATTTTTAAAAAGATATCTTTGAAATCAATAATATCTGAGCAATTACTAGGGACTATGTCATTTTTTTTTTCCTGTACTCAGAGGTGGAAAGCACTCAGAGCTTTGAGTGTAAGCAAAGCAGGTATTTTCTATAGCAGTGCTATTGCAGGTGGGACTGGATAGATTCAGAGGAGGGCACATAACAGGACTCACCATTGCCTGTCCCACATGCTGACAGCAGCAAGCAGTAGATGTCTGTGCCAGCTTTACTTTCTCCCACCTTGTCCTGAGCAACCCAACTCCCGCTCCTTTTTTAACAACAATCTGTGCAAGGGAAGAAACCCACTGGCCAGTCTCAGCTGCCTCAAAATTTTATTGACCACTCTCTCCCATGTTAAATACCTTGAATTTACAGGGATCCATGCCAGGACCATTCCCATTGACCTGCCCCTGACGTCCCTGACTCCTCCTCTCTGACCTCACATCTGCTGTGCTACAGCTGCATAATTAAATGCCTCTGAGTGTTTTTATTTTGTTGTTGGCTTTTTTTTTTTTTTTCTTCCTGTCTGAGCAGAAGTTTTCCATACAGACTCGCTCCTGGGAAGTCTTGAACTGACTGCTTGGTATTTTGTAATACAGCAAACAAGCCCTTCAAATTTGCACACTAACTAGCAATGTCTTTTCTGTCTCTTGAATGGAAATCAAAATAATTTATTCTGGAAGAAAAGGGCAGAAGAGATAATACACTCACTGTAAACAGCTAAGAAATTTTGGCCTTAAATTTTGGAGGTCTTGAAAGCGAAGGCCAGAGGCCTCCTTAGTTCTGTTCCTTCTGGGAATTTGTGTTGTGAACTTTTGAGGAGAGGGAAATAACTTCTATAACCAAAAGACTAGAATAAAATAATAGCACTCAAGGATATATTTTCTGAATATATTTTCCTCATTTTATACTAGTTCGATATGAACAAAATAAAATAATACAAAATGCTTTTCCAACAGTGTCAAGTATTTCTTTCTCCTTTTCTTTCTATGACAAGTATTAGAGAACTTTGGACACAAAACTGATCATTTTAGAGGGGCTGTCAAGCTACCACACATGACTATGTAAGAAGAGAAGATCCAGCCCCACTGCTTGATGCCCTTGCAATACTACCTAGAATGCAGATTTATTATATTTTGTGTAATGTTGCAACAATTGTAAATGTAATATTAGAAAGAAATTGTCTTCTGCTCAGAAGGTTTTCTGTAGCATACTCTCTGAATGTGTTACCTAAGGGCTTTCTAGAAATCTGGAGATCAGAAGAAGACTGAATATTAAAGGAAGATAATTTCACATATATCTACTGTAACTTACTTGAAGGTTTCTAAGAGACACCTAATAAAGTTTAGCCAGCATTAAATGTAATACCAAAGCAACCAGACTGTGGGTTTGGTAGAGTGTGGCAGTTTCCACTGGCTAATTAAAATAGCTGAACCAGGACTTAGCTTAACCATCTACTGTTACTTGATTTCTAGACCTGTGGGTAATCTGTAAAACATTTCGAGGAAGAATTTTTATTCTGTAATTTGTGCTTAAGAACCACATATACAATTCTTTGCAAGTTGACCTATTGTCTTGTAGTATCTAAACTGGAAGAGACTGTCAGGTATGTTAGCCACAATTCAGACTAATAAAATTGAGTTTTGGAGGACATTCCTAATTCTGTCATTATTTCTTTGTTCATTAGTGTGAAAGATTTGAATACCAGCAAGGAAAGTTATGGAAATGGTTAGACTTCTGCAAAACCAAAGCCTTTTGACATCTTGTCTAGCTGCATAAAACAGCATCCAAATGCAGTTTCTTGGTCATAAAGCTTTGGGGAGTACTGCTTAGGACTTAGACGTTAAGAAGTAAATATGGTTGGGTTTTTTTCATAAAAATGTGTAATAGTAGTTTAACCGTAAGGATGGCTGCACCATGTCAAGTCAAAGCTCCATTTAGCCCTTTATTCATCTAGCCAGTATAATTTGTCCAAGGATGTAAGAACCAGATAGTCATGAACAATACATCCAGGTAGGGAATAAAACACGTTATATCTTATCAAGGACGTTGAAACTCAGCTCCTGGTAACCTTAGTATTCAGATGCTGGTTGCTTCTGGTTACCCTTTCCAAGTATTTTTTCGGTATGTAATACACTGAATAATCAGAAAAAAAAAAAAAAAAACTTGGACCACAGGAAAAAACAATCAGAAACTAAGGCTTTTTGCAGATTTTGCTTTGGAAGTCCAGAAGCTTCCTATGCACTTCCTATGAAAAGCCAACACATCTTTCAAGTAAAAACAGAAAATTCTTGTTACCTGCAGAGAAGAACACTGTGAAGTTACAGTTAGAATCTCATACAAGTAGAATGTTTACATGTATAGGCATACTACAGTGAGCTTCTCCTTTCTGATTAAAATATGGTAACTGACTGTGACCTATAAAGCATAACGCATTTGTGTTAATTAAGAGCTTGAACATCAAAATAATATTTGAGCATTTGAATGGGACAAGATTGGCAGATGATTTCAATGAACAATATGCCATTGTTTCCTTGAAGGCACACTCCATTTAACTGGAACCTTTTGTATGGAATATATTTTATCCGCATTACTGCTTATTCTTTTGTAATCAGTAGACTCATACTTTCAGATTAGAAATAAAAACCAAGACACATTTTTAAGAATTTAAATAAGGATCTATCAGAGATTATTAAACTACATCTAACAAAGAAAACTGAATCTCTTACAAGTGCTCTAAATGTTGTGAGGTTAAAGTACAAATAAAAGCAATATAGCAAACAACAAAATAAATGCTTTTAGCATGATATTTTCTTTCTTAATTAATACTGGCACAAATACTTTTCTTTACTTACTCAGACTCTTTTTTTTTTCCCCTAAAAAGAAATAACAGAAATTTACTATTTTTATTCTGAGAAAGTACTATTTAATAGGTAAAGTATTAGTAACAACAAAACATTGTCTTAGAATCTTTCCATCTCTGCTAATAAATTTGATTAAATCAAGCCTTGGCTTATGGCCATTGTTCAGTCATGTCTAGGCTTTCTGAATACAGTAAACTAAATCACACGCAGCTGTTCACTTAACAATGTACCACTGACCAACATAATGGAATTATCATTATCTTGCCTATTTTGTTTGCACATTGCTCACAAGTCAGACTTGCTGTGGATGTAGAGAAATTTTCTTGTTCTTTTCATACGGATAGTTTACGATGATCTAGAATCCAGTAATGTTAGAATCTAACTTCTATTATTCCAAAGTGCATTGTTAAGGACTGGTCAAAAATTTACTGGTGTTTTAATGGAAATCATAGAATCATAGAATCATTTCAGTTGTAACAGACCCTCAGGATCATCGAGTCCAACCATAACCTAACCTAACATGTCCCTAAGAACTTCATCTAAACACATTTAAACACCTCCAGGGATGGTGACTCCACCACTTCCCTGAGCAGCCTGTTCCAATGCCTGAAAACCCTTTCTGTGAAGAATTTCTTCCTAATATCCAATCTAAACCTTCCCTGGCACAACTTGAGGACATCTCCTCTTGTCCTATCGCTTGCTACTTGGGAGGAGAGACCAACACTCCCCATGTTACAACCTCCTATCAGGTAGTTGCAGAAAGCAATAAGGTCTCACCTCAGTCTCCTTTTCTCCAGGCTAAATGTGTGAATATATGAAATGTGAAAATACAGGTATCCATGTTTTGTGGAAAATTTAAGATTTTTTTATTAAGCTAAACAATCTATTTAATCAAAACCCATTTATAGAGCTGGAATTCTCTTGCATTTACTCCAAATTAATGTAATATCTTTTTTATTGAGCTAACTTCCTACAGCCACCCTGAAGATTTTAATGTCTTTTGAAGCATTGACTTAATTCCTCTCTTATGTACATTTTGCAATTTTCTGTTCATCTGCATTTGCGTTTCATTTTTAACATTTTGTCATAGTGAGCAAGCAAGTCCAGCTCCATTTGTGACTCTTAGCCACTCTCAGATCCATGCCAACATTTTGTCCCTCAGTCCAATTACTTAGTGTCCTTAATAGCGTCTTGTGGCATATTTTATCTAAGTTTTGTTTGACAAGTGTAATAAATTAGCTGCAGTACTTGCATACATTTGATAGGAATGTCGATCATTCTTCTTATTTATATATTCTATATTTAAATATTTGTTTTATAATTAACACAGAGAGAAACAAATCTTCAGCTACTCATTTCAGCCTCAGATTATTAAAAACTAGATTGTTGAAAAGAATAATCAACAAACTTGTCAAAAGCATGCAAAACCACCATACTTGTAATATTTGGAAAACTAGAATTATTATTTAAATTTTACCAAACACTAAAACATACATAAATCAATCTTCATTTCTAAGTAAAATATGTAATATTATTTAATGTTTGTAATCCTTGTAAATTCCATCGATTTTAAAGAAAAATGGCCAATGTGAAGCCTCTAGAACTGTTCCATCGCTTGGTAGAAATACGATTTTTAAAATGTGCAATTTCGACCATCTGGCTTTCTGACTAAGTCAGATATTTCTATTTTTTCAAGCAGAAAATATTTTTGTAAGGATCTTTTATCAGCACATTTGCAGGTTAAGCTTTGAAATTTGATTTGAAGATTATAGTGTGTTCTTTAATATTCCAATAGCTGAGAGAAATTAAAGAGCACATAGGTAGCCAATTTTAACTCTACTTGTTAAGTTTGTCATTTTATTGTGTTTTTAACATATTTCATGTAAGTCCTGAGTGTGTCAGTGAGGGTCTGGTTTGCACAATAAAACCTGCGTGAGTTTATTTCTGTGATCATACTGCTTTATGTAGACCCCAGTATGGTACTTGACTTCGTGGAACATGTTGTCTGTTCTCTATGCTATCACTAAAATTTAACTTACTAGTGCCCAAGTTTGCATTTCTTTGATGACAAGTAGTTGGCCATTGATGAGTTGTTTATAGTTCTGAGGCAGTTCTAGGGTCTCCTCTACTAATTTCTAGTCTGCTGCAGTACCACACCTCATTTTTAATTTTTTAAAATAAAACCATTGAAACTGCTATGTAGGAATGAATATATTTCTGTTCTGCAGAATTACATAAATATATACTTTATATATCAGTAGGTCCAGTTAACATATCTACATTATTAAAGTCTAAATATGTCTTAGAAAGATTTTTCTACTTTCTGAAATCCATTATATAATTTCCCATTTTACCACAGGTCTATTTTTTCTAGTCCCTGGTGTTTACTTATTTGTGTGTTGGTTTTTTTAGTGGTCTTTTTTTTCAAAAGCAGTGCTTCCAGCACTTTTCCAGTTTTTTCTCTCTCTTTCGCTGTTGCTATGCTTGTCTTTACTGAAGGATTTCAGAGCTTCTCAACCACATTTTGTAATAAAAAAACTAAATGCGCCAGACTTTTGTCCCAAGGTGTAGGTGACTAACTTCTGATCCCATTATAATTATCAGACTTGTAATAGGTTTCAGATAAGTGAGGGCAGAAAGGCAGGTCTGATGTGATATTACCCTCTGTTAAGACAGTCAAATGAAGAAATACTCTCTCCCTATTTCTGGAGCCAACTTTCAGCCTGTCAAACCTCCCCATCTAATTTCTACAGCAGAGCAGACACTAAGTGCAGTATTGGGTCAGTTGATTCATCTTTTCTGCCTAAAGACACCATCCAAAAAATTGCAGCTTATCAAAAGAAGCCAGTGCTGTAGAGGTAGTATCGATCCCTTTTAAGCCACCAAAATTACATGACTGGAAGGACAGAAAAAACTTCTCTTTTGTATTTTTCAAACATGGGCAAGTTTCCACAGTTGCATTTTTTTTGAGACATTGAATGGATGACTGAAGGCTGATCAATATAAAACATTCCAGAGATTCCAGAGAAACTTTTCTTCACATGAAAGTGCCTTGAAAATTCAGTAAAATGAAAAAAAGAAAGCAAAACCAAAACTATACCATAACAAAAAATCAGAAAGATTTATAATTGTGAGGAATTAGTTCATATCTATGGCAAGTAACTTGTGTATAAAGCATATTAGAAAAAAAGTTTATAAAATCTGCTTAACTAGATATCACTTTCTTACTATGGGTTATATGAACCCTCTGTGGGATGTATGAAGAGCTTTCTGAGAGTTTAAGGTATACTTAAGAAAATACATAATTGAGTAGAGCATAATTTTTCTACTTTTGTATATATATAATTTTTCAATAATTCTTGCTTGGGTTCTTCATTCTTTGGTGCTGAAAATTTCCATTTCACTTGGAAGCATATTAACACGTTACTACCCAGACTGTCATTACATTGCTTCACACTACAGAAAAGGGAACACAACTTGAAGAGTGTCTGCACCAGTAGCATGATTCTCTGCTATATATTCTGGACTGCACAAATCTCTGCCTTGGGTAGTGTTCAACATTCCAGCATTACGAAACAATAAAATCTGAGCTACAGATGCTCAAATAAGATACTGCTTGTGGGGACAAAACAAACAAAAATAATCCTGTTTTGTAAGAAATACAGATTTCATGTTTTGTATCAAGTACTGCAACCATTGTTGTGCCGAACAACAAAGTCAGCTAAGATTGTTCTTCAGCTCTCAGTTTTGAGAAAAAAGAGATATAGCCCTAAAGAGATATGCTGGAAAATCTGAGCTTCACTGTAGATAAAATGCACTATCTAATGGAGGAAAAGTGCAATCACAGAGGATAAAATAGAGTCATTTTCCTCAATGTATGTGTTTTTACAATGCCAGAGGACAACTCTCCTCTTATTCAAGTGTAAAATAATTTAGAAATCAGGTTTTCAGTGATGTCCACATAGAATGAGCTTTGAATAGAAATAAAAATCCTATACATATTCTGGCAAGCATACTCTGCATAGGCTACAGGATAATAAAATAGACCCAAGCGGACAGTCTGGATAATGAAGTGTATGATGTATTGTTATTTTTGCACACAGAAGAAAAATAAGGAAGGGAAGTAGAAAACTATCATTCTGATAAGAAACTTTGCATCTGCATTTCCCAAGTATAAATGTCTACATTACCCAGAAAAGAACTTTTATGCAAGGATATCTCTGATTCATGCAATTATTTCTGGAGCTGCCCAGCTCATGAGATGAGGCTGCCTGGACTTTGAAGCCCACTGCAGAGCCCCCTTCCCACTTGTGCACGCAGAGCCAATAGTGTGTGTCATCATTATCGTATACCCAGCAACAGAAGGACAAAGTGTTCCAGGATGCTTCTTAGAAGAGGCTTAAATCACTGGCCAGGAGGAAATATTAGGCAACAGAGATTGATTTGGAGTTCGGGTCATGTGCAATCAAAATACAGGCAGCAGGTGCTGGATACTCCCAGGACCCACCCAGCTCAGGTACAGTGTTCAGTAAACATGTCAGCTTTTATGTTCTCCAGCAATTCCAAATAAAACACTCTTTGCGCCATCATTGAAGCACTCTTGAAATTACTTTGCATGTCTCTCAGATTTGAAGTCTTTTCCATTCTATGAGATACTTTACACATTTTCAGTTCCTATTAACACATAACCTGATCTTTAGTTTCAATCACTATTTCATTTGTATGACACATCATTCCTATGTCAATGTATTATATTGCTTACCTCTGCCTCAGGTAATCTATGTTACTTTAACAGCACGTTTGAAATATATGCAAAATAGAAGTTACAAGGTATCCAGGGTGAACTTTCATGATTTTCATCCCCTCCAGAGGTATCAGCCATTATAGTCACAAACTGCACCCAAACAAAACTTTAGAATACATATAGGACCTGCATCCCTTCATATTCTCCTAACAGTACATCAAATAAACACAGGGACACCCACTGGAGAGGGGAAAAAAAACAAAAACAAACAGAAAAAAAGTTGCAGCATTAAATTACTTTGCATCTGACAGGTGCAGATTCTGTGTCATAAACTGATAGATCCTAAGAATTATAATGAAGCTACAAAATATCTAGGAAAAGAGGTGAGAGTTCATCTACCTGCAATCTTTGATGCACTTATGTTGCCCTTTTAGCTCGCATTTTGTAGCTCATTTACAACTAAACACAAAACCTGTCTTTATATTAACTACTAACATGAAAAGACAAGAGGATAATACACGCCAGAAAAAGAGGAAAAAACCTGCTTTGTCTGATAAAATCAAACCTGCCCTGCATTTTTTTTTCCTAATGGAAGGTGAATTCATAAACAGTGATTCCTGACTGTGTTGTGTGTCAGTAAAATGGAGCTTTCATTAGGCTTTTGCCATTTATTTATGTACTACAAAGCACTTTTATACTGCATACTCTGCAAGTGTACTGTCTACAGTGACTAAAAAAATGCATACTTTCTTATTAAAGTAACATACTGAAAGATTCAAAAACATACTCATTACAGGAAATAAAGATTCATGTAGTAATATTTTTTTTCCAGCTGAATTGAAAACAGAAGAAGGTTCCTCATGTGAGATTAGACATTTTAAGAGATCAGTGCAGAAAAATGAGTTGCTAATCATGAATGAAGAGACAGGTAAGCAGCCAAAGGTCTTTCCTGTAAGTAATATGGAAAAGAAAGGTAGTATTGTAATGGGGGAGCAGTGGGAGGAGGCGAAATTACCATACTCCTATTAGAGTCAGTGTAATTGGGAGGAAGTATTTACTTCTGTCTAGGTACTCCCTTGAGAGTCTGGTGTAAGGAGAATTTACCATTCATTCTCCTTCTTCTAAATGTGCAGTTCATAGGGAAAATACTCCTGAAAAATATTCTATTATACATGCAATTTTATTTTATTTTAAATATGTCTGAAGAAAGAGGAGTAAGGAAGGAAGAAACACCAAGTTTTCAGTTAATAATTAGCAATGCTGTTTCAAACTGTTGCATGTCACATTTTATTCAGTAGTTAATAATTTTTTTTAGAGACACAATAATCCAGAACATGAACAATAGCTTGGATAAATACAATGCCATTTCTTGGTTCTGGAAACATTTATTACAAACAAGGCTGTATTGTGCATCCCCTTTTCCCCAAACTATTTTGACACTGAACATAAAGTATTGAAATAAATGGCACACAATGCCCAAAGCATTGAAGTGTCAGCTCCTTGAGTTTCATACATAATTTTATTACAATGATTTGTATTTCACTGGGTTTATTTTGAACATAGGAGAGGAAAAAGAGTAAGCCAGTGCAGCTAAAAAATTTGTTGGGAGAAATAAGTACCCCAAAGAGTTTGAACAGTTGGGAACAGGTATTTGAAGGTGACTGTCAGGAGCTCAACTTTAAAAATAGCTTGTATCTGGAAGCCTGTGAGAGGCTTGTTTTTCTTGCTATTCTGGATTATAACTTCTCTCAGCAAAATCTTTCTCATCGGTCTTTTTTTTCATTATCTTTCCTGTTATCTGTGTGCGTGGAAAGCCATGACTGAGTCCATTCTTTTTGTCATTAGTTCAAGGAATTTTCACAGTGGACATTAGGCTAAAGCAATGTGTTTACCTTTCTTCCTTCATTTAAAGCACCAGAAAACTGAAGATTTTAGCTAATGATGGAAAAGTACACAAATTTTGTAGTCCAGAAGTCTGGAAAAAAATGACCCTGAACTACTGTAGTTCTAAAATTAGATGCTGATAATGGAAGGGAATTGTGAATACTGGAGCAGGTAAACATCCTGAAAATGTAATGCACATGAAAATTTTAAGTGGTAATCTAGTCTCAACATATTTTTTTATACATCTTTTACTTTATAGTTAACTACTTAAATTTTTATACAAATATTTTTTACTTTAAATTCTACTCTTTGTCCCTTAAACATTCACAAAGGCAAATAGCTTTTTGGGTTTTGTTTGTTTGTTTGTTTTCCATCGTGTTTGAAACATCAGGCCACCTTGTAGCTAAAGCAATCACATTTGAGCAGTATGAAAAATATTTTTCATGCCATGTCAATTTCATCTTGCCCCTAAATGGAGAATAAACTTATGTCAAATATTTAGAGAAGTCTTAAATCACACCCAGCACAGCCATTAATATTCAACATTCTAACTGGATGTCTTAAATGCTAGGTCAAGAGAGGATGCAGTCTAATCAAATAAGGGTAGCATTAAACGAGTCATAAATTGTTCCTATAATTGAAAAGGTAGAGGAACAAGACTGAAAGGTCTTGTTCTAATTTCTAATTCAATATGTTTCTCATGATCTTTCTAAATGAATGTGATGCCAATGAAAGACTTAACTTGTAACTCAGCTATAGTTAGAAATTTTCTGCTATTAGGATTTTAAATGAACCAGCGACAGCTACTTTGGATGGTACTGCACTATATGTGTACTTACCATGACAACACAGGGATCTGCTAAGAGCTTTTCTAGGTAGGGTACTAAAACTGGTCTGAGCTCCTTATCCTTCTGTTTAGAAGGCAATCCTCCTTCCCTGTCTGTGGAGGAAAGTTAATCCTCTGAATGGAATAAATTATTTATTTGTTTCACTTCCAGCTTTACCTTTCTTTCCAAGCAGAGAAACAGAGAGAAGATTTTAATTTGGCTAGACAGGTCCATATTCTGCCTTGATTTTCACCTTAGGCAGCCTAATGGAGAGTGTGCTGAGCATAAATCCAAGATTACAAGCAATATTACCTATTTACATGTCTACAACTTTTGTTTAAAACAGTAGAAAAACAACCTGGTGAAGTCTTCAATCAGCACAAATAAAAAAATCTTAGGGCACTTGATCATAAAGATGTGATTTTATTTTGCTTTTGTTCCAAACAGAAGCAGGGTTATCAAACATCTTCTTATTGTGTACTTGAACAAAAGTCATTCCAGGCAAGAACTCTCTTTTTATTAACATTTTTATTATGTCAGACTTGAACAAATGCAGCCAGTTCAATAGACAAGAAAAAACACAAGTGTCCCAGATCCTTCTACATTTCCATGTCTCAGAAGAATGCTACAGTTTATGTCGGTATAGAGAAAAAAAAGGAGACTATAATGTATGCTACTCTTTGAAACAAGTGAGAACTCTCTGCTGAAGACAAGTACCAGTATAAGTTTCCAGAAGAACACTTACAGTTGTAATGATGCAACACACATAGTTCCATGAAAAACAAACAAACAAAACCCCAACCAACCAAACAAAAAACCCACCAAACACAACAAGTATAGCACCTGTCTATTTCTTGTCTTTAGCAAAGATGGTGTAATATTCTGCTCTTCCTTGACCCTCTCGCCTACTTTATTTTAGCACCCGTTCTTTAAACTGGGTAGACAAAGACTGCAAGGACACTGATTTTTGAGCAGTTTAAACCTCTCATTTAACTATGCCAAGGAGAGATGCCTGTAAATATTTGGAGTGCTACAGCAATATTTCTGCTATACATATACTGTATAACTATAGTATATCTTCTAAAATTCAAGCACTTATATTGTCTTGACATCTGCCATATCTCATAAAGAATGAGGTATGAGCTACTTTGAAAAGACGTCTCTGTGGCAGAAATCCCTGTACATCGGGTGAAAACACTAAGTTCAATTCTTTCGGCATACCAGCTTTTGATCTATGATTCTAATCATTCCCTGCTTGATTTTAGTTGCTCAGAGTAATAGCAGATTATGCAATGCACAGGTTGTTCCTTTGGCAGCTAGCTCTGACAATCAAAAATACATGCTGCATTAAAATCTAGAATTTCATTCTCAGTCTACCCAAGAGCAAAATGTGCTCTGTAAACACATGCAAAAAGCTGGCAGGCAACCATTACAAGAGGTGAATAGCTCAAGGTGTCATGCTGATCTCTTTGAACTCCTGTTGTACCTGTGTGCTGTAGGTCTCCTGTTACTTGTTCTTTATCCATGTTTCGGTAGAAGATCCTTTTAGAACAGGGGTGTCAAACTAATTTTCACCAGGGGACACATCAGCCTCGTGGTTGCCTTCAAAGGATCAAATGTAATTTTAAGACTGTATAAATGTTAACTGCTCCCACACTTACACAGTCCTAAAATTACATTTGGCTGTTTGAAGGCAACCGTGAGTCTGATGTGGCCCCTGGTGAAAACGAGTTCGACACCCATATTTTAGAAAGTTACTGAGACCCCTTATTTTGATTTAGGCTTGGGTTGATTATTTTGCTTTAGAAGCACTGACAAGGAAAGTGTCATTAATTAAACTGGACAGACTTCAGCACTAGCTGTGATTGTAATACTACATGCTTTTTCCTGCATGTTGGATATTAAGCAGGAATGTAAAGGTTATGTGATTTGCCTGCTTGCAACGCCTGATTAATGAGCCACAATGCTGAAACACATCCCAGAGCTCTGCACTTACAAGTGCTACCAAAATTTTGCACAGATGCATAAGGCACTGAAACACACCTTTTTTCATCAATGTGAATATTCAGGATGGTTGCAACTTTGACTCACTGCTGGGCTCCATTGCTAAATGCTCACGGTAACACAGAGCTGTCCCAGGCTGCTGCTGCAGCAACCCCGTGCTGCTCTCCCTGACAGATATCTGCAAGCCCTGGAGCAGAAGCAAACGACCTTCTAGTCACATTTGGTTTTTAGTTGGTGGTGTTAGTTACCCTGGGTTCTCTCCAGGGTCGGAGAGGGACAAATATCATCTTTTCCTCCAGCACGATGACCACGAGCCAGCACTGTGCCCTTGTGGCCAAGAAGGCCAATGGCATCCTGGGATGTATTAGAAGGGGGGTGGTTAGTAGGTCAGAGAGGTTCTCCTTCCCCTCTACTCTTTCAGGTTCCACTAAAATACGAGAAGAAACTTCTTCATGGTGAGGGTGACAGAACACTGGAACAGGCTGCCCAGGGAGGTTGTGGAGTCTCTTTCTCTGGAGACATTCAAAACCCACCTGGACGCCTTCCTGTGTAACCTCATCTAGGTGTTCCTGCTCTGGCAGGGGGATTGGACTGGATGATCTTTTGAGGTCCCTTCCAATCCCTAACATACCGTGATTCTGCAATTCTGTGTGATATGGCCGTGACCTATTTGCTCACCACACAGCAAATTACAGTGATACTCTAAGCTCCCTCAACTTTATGAAGTGTATGGGGGTCAAAGCCTCAGTTCAGCAGTGGTGCCTGGCAGGGATGAGTAACTCCTAAGCAAGCGTCAAAACACTTCCAGCAGAAGCACATCCAGCATGAACTGCAGCTCCCTGTGAAATCATCGATTTGAAGCGATGGCTGGCATCCTGCACTGAGAGTTGTACAAATGGGCAATGTGTCCTTCTGTTGAACCCTGCTGATCTGCATGGGGCTTAGGACAGACACAGCTGTGCGTTCAAATAGACCATAGGGCAGAGCTGAGGCTTCATAAGCAAAAATCAATTTGTTATATTTAAAAAAAAAAAGGGGGGGGTGCATATAAAATCCTTCATTTGAAGCCTTAAACCAGTCACTAAGTAATAAAGGTTAGATTGAAGACGGCTTTACTCTCATGGGCTGGGTTTTCTAGCATGTTCTTTTTCAGTGTTTGCTACAGATCATCAGCGGGAGTGAAAGCACCCGGCTACCCTGATCTACTCCAGCAATTCCTATCTTAATAAAGGAATGCAACCATCAGTACAGATCAAGCTGACAGTTTTTATATCAACCCAGAATGACAGTAGGCAATATTTCAGAAAAGAAAGAAAAGAAATATCCCCTCAATCAATGTTCTGATGGAGAAATACATACATTTTAAAAAATAGTTTAGGATGGACAGAAAAGTGGAAACTGTTCCTTCAAGAGGGTCAGGGTCTTGATTATATATCTCCTCCAAGAAATGACATTTCTTATAGAAGATTAACTGTTTTTTTCCCCTTTACTATAGCAAGGCATTATTCTAGCACCTCAATATTCTTCTGTGCTCTCTTGTCCAATTAGAGAAAAGGTCAGTCCAAAATAAGTATAAGTTAAGTTTATAAGGGCTGACAAGAAGATGGTAGGGGATGGTATGAATGCAATCGTATTAATTCTGGGTAATGCTTTTCCACATATTAGCAATTCAGCTGTTGTGCTCAGAATGCTAATTAAAATAAAAATTGTGAACTTATGGCAGTAAAAAGTAAAACAGTACATCCAATGGCAGAGAAGGAAAGCATAACTGTAGTGTACTGCAACAGCACTCTAGTATTACCAAAAATAACAATACATGAAGAAAACAGTTGTTATCATTGTCAATAATACAGTGCAGCTAAGACCTTGGAGGAAGGCATGACGTTCCCTTGCAGATTTCTAAAGAGAGCATTGATTCCCTCACTGATGTGCTTTTGTTCCCTGACCCTGGTGCTGCCAGGCACCTGCTGCACATATACTCGGCCTCTCTTAAGTTCTCTTTTCCCCTTAGGGTGCTGTCATTGTTAGTGTTGCAGGTCCACTCCCTTTCAGTTTTTAGTCAGCTACAACCAGTGAAGTAAAACACAAGCAAGACAATAATGATAACTGCCCCCGTGGTTATTACTTTTTGTTTTTCTGACAAGTCATTGAAAGCAGCATGGGAAAGAAATGTATTTTCTTGTTATTTGTACCTGCATAAATGTTCTGATCCTGTCAGTAGTTTCCTTTATTTCAGTAAAACAGACAGCTACTGTGAGCTTATTTGGGGTCCAGTTACTACAAGAAGCAAAGAGGGAGGCACAAGCCCCCCCAGCTGTATTCTTCCTAATAGCTGAGAAGTCATGGTCTCTTTACTCCTATAGACTGCATCTGTACTTTGAGATGTCAGCAACAGAGTAAAAAATTTAAAAAACCTTCTTTTTTAGCCCAGTATCATGTTTTCAGCATTGACCACAGTGGATGCTTAGGGAAAGACTATGAGAATATTTTCTTTCTACATCTTGAGTCAATGAGTTCCACCATTAACTGTATTATGTGCAAAAGCACTGCTTTTAGTGTATTTAAATTACTGCCTTGCAATATCTGGTTTCCTTTTGTTTATTTCTAAGAAAAAATGAAAATTATTCCCTCCTTATCTTCTCTATACCTCTCATGACAATGAGCTTCTGTTATTCCCCATTCAGTTGTCTCTTTTCCAAGCTTTATTCAGTTTTCCTCTCAGTGGCCTCCCATATTTCTCTTCACCCATCTCTAAGTCTTTTAAAGTTCTTTTGTAACTGTTTTAGGGCTAGAACTGCACATAACAGGCATGCCACCAACTAAATATTGGCATACTATACGTGATCTGTTGTGTCTTCTCTTCCTAATAACTCTTATCTTTCTCTTTTCTTGTTTGACCAGCTGATCTATTCACTGTACTTTTTTATCACAACTCCAAGATTTCTTTCCTAAGTGTTGAAAGCAAATGATGCCACTATCATTTGTCAGGTGCTGTCGGGGTGGTTTTATTCCGTGTGTTAAGCTTCATATCTTTGAATTTTACATGCTATTTGATTATATAATTAGTTAGCACTATGGGATGCCTCTGAAACTTCATATGGTACCAAGAACCTGTTCTGAAGTTGCTGAAGGCAGCAGAACTAGAGGGAGTACATTTCTATAGCTCTTTCCTGGCACTGTTGACTGATCATTACAGTTCTTATCCGAATGCTGGTGAGGGAAGGACAAGGCAGCTGGGCTTAGCTCTGCTCACACATACTACAGCAGGGATGTTCGCACCACGAGTAAACGCATATGCAGCATTTGAACAAATGTAGCATCATTTCACTTGGAAAGACAAAATACAGTTTAGCATAATGTACTTAAGAGTTTTATAGAGTACTGTAAAGTAAAAGAAATGGCAGCAGTATGAGAACCTGTCCTGCTTATAACAGGAAGGAAATATTTCGAATGCTTCCACTAGTGACATTAGAAGATGGAGAACCTTAAGAAATAATATAGCAGGAATCTATTAGCTAGAGCAGTCTGTAAGGTATATACTTTGTATTTAATTTATTGATAAGGTCCAGGAAAGAGGTTTTGATCCCTCTGAGTTAAAGGTAAGAAATATTGCTTGAGATTGTGTACACCAGGTCATTTAATGAAGAGATACAAATGTGTACAGAATATGCAAATTTTAACAGAGAAGATTGTGGTTTTGCTCAGAAATGTTTCTACTGTGCACCTGAAAGTCATCAGATGATGGACAAAAATACTTGATACAAGTAATGGTGAATAAACTTACCGCTGAACTATGGATTTGGAGACTATCCTCCAGAAATAAATGTTCCATAACAACTAAAAGATTACAGTCAAGACTTGATAATAGAAAAGTATGTGTAATGGGAAAGGTAGAAGAAGCGGCCTTCAGTATGTGGATGCTGACAGATGCTAAGAGCAAAGAACATGGGCACAGATATGTTGGAAGATAGAAAGAGGTGATTTGCAATCATTTGTGATAGTTTCTTCCCGAAGACTGCCTTTCTCACTTAGCAGGATCTTTTGACCTCTTTAGCCACAAACATAACTCTACATAGAGGCTTCAGCATTTCAGGTAATTTCATAAGCAGCAACAGCCTAAGATTTGGGTATTCAGCGGTTTGAGTCTGAAGTTTGACCTCTACAGGTCTCCTTTTATAAATCACACCTCTCAACTCCAGGTACTATATGCACTTGATAATTGTTAACTTCTCTTGTGCATAAACTAGCCATTAGTATGGCTGTGCCTGTGGCAAATATGTTTGGTGGATAACTCGTTTAAACTACAAGTATCTTGACTTTTTTTTTGTTTCAGCCCTTATTTATTCGAGCACATCAATAAATTCAGTGTTTAACTTCCATGCAAAGTTGCCAGCCTGAAGTTCTCTAATTCCACTCAATCAGGCCCATCCCAACAGCTGAACCTAAGAGTGGTCTTATAGCAGGCTATTTTAAAGCAACCCTGGGAAATCTTTGTTGAGAAATACTACTGGTTGTGTAAAGGAATACTACATTTTGCTCTATGAAAAAAGTTTGCAATTACAGGTAACACCACCAGCAAACTGAAGAAACTAAACATTTCACATTTTACTTGTATAAAGGACACATATAAATTAAATTTAGGTAGAATTAAGTACACAAGTCGAAGTAAGAGCCATTAGATGCATATAGAATGGACACTAGGTCTTCAACATCAGCCATTTGTTTTTGAAGGACTTCACCTAGTAGCTGCTCTGACAACTCCGAGTGTGGTGCAAAGCAGAGCAGGACACGACCATTCACAGTGAAATGCAGGCCCAACAGAGAAGTTTCGTAACACCTGCCTGCCACGTAAGAGCTCATGTCTTGTAATTGCAAGTTCCACTGAGCCTGGAGGAATGCAACCCATATCTCCATCCTCATATGAGCTGACTGGAGGATTTGATGGAGATAAAACACTGTTCAGCCAGGAATCAGAAAGAGTAAGGAACTGCATACACAAGCTGGTGGAGGGCCTGTGAGAAGGTATGCTCCAGGAAAGGGTGAAATCCTAGTTCTGGTTACTGCTCCAAGCAGATAGATTCAGAAAACTGACCACAGCAAAACTCTGGAGCAGTCACACCTTCCTGGCAGAATGCTGCCAGAGTTCAAAGGTCCTGTACAATTAAGACTTCACACTACTTCATGCAGTTAAAGAGGACTGCAACATCAAAAAGCTCCACACACACACCTGGCTGCATACAAATAAATAACAGAAAGTGATCTTGGCAATAGCTTTTGTTTACAGCCCTTTTTTGTTTACAGCCATTTTCACATACACAAAACTTATAACAGAAGGCCTGTTCTAGACCCCTAAAGAAAAGCATAAGAGTTTAAAGAAGTGCACAGTAAAGAGCAAAGATGTCTGATGAGGTTTACAGAAGTACACGTTTCAGATGGGGATCATTCTTGCAAAAAATTATGTAGCTGACATCTGGTCTACAGCATAATTTGACAAGGCAGTGCAAGACTCAAGAGAGAGAAAAACATAAGTACATATGCTGCTAGCATACAGGATTTGATAGGGAGAGAGGGTAAAATGAGACAGCTAAAGCAGAGGCAGAGACAGAAAATTTAAAAGCACTAGAAGACACTGATTTCCATAGGGGTATGGGAAGCTCTGCCACTGTCCCTGTACAGAGAGCATACTTTCAGACATTTCAGTAATGTAGCCCCAGTTTGATGTGCAGATTGACAGGCGTACTCCTCAAAGAAGGCTGGTGCTCTGGGGCATTTGGACATGAGAAGTAAGTTTATGAAAAGACTAAGTGTATGTGTGAGGCTAGTTACTGAACATTGGATACAGAATTAACAGTCTAGGTTGAAACGCAGCTTTTAATAAATAAAAAGGCATCACATGAGGTTAAATACAGGTTTTGTAGCATTTTTTCAAAGCAGAGAACTGGAATCCTACCAGCAGATAGGAAGTGAAACAGTTGGGAATAGCTTAACCAGATTTACAGTTATTATTACAATGAACAAACCAAAACTGATTTAGTGAGAAAGTTCTTTAAACTGTCAACACAATTGTTTCCAAAAATAATGCAGGTACAGGAGTGTGAAGCTACTAACAGCCATAAGTGTGCACAAAGGAGCAATAAACCTGTAATCTGTATGCAAAGGTTTCAGTACACATTTCTGCTGGAACCCCTCTTATACAATTCAAAGAACACATTTCTATTCCTCATTGCTTGAGATTTCAGGATATCTTGTAAGAAAGAGGGGGGAAAAAAAAGAGTGCTTGTGCATGCTAAGACAGTCATTAGCAACACACTGTCACTTTCACAGTCATTTTATTTTGAAAGGTACCTTAAAAACTGCATCTGCTACTGGAAGCCCTTGAAACCTTTGTCAGGAACCTACTGAAAGTCTGAATTACTACACAACACTAGTATATAATAAACGACACTGTGATGGGATTTCTTGGCTGCCTGAATGTTTCACCATTAAAAGCTGAATGTGACAATAAGTGACTTTTCCACTGCATTTTGTCAAGCTTCCTGTTCATCGATGACTTATTCACTAGTAGCTACTGATAAGTTTCTTTTAAATCATTACTAGAAGTGTAGGGTAGGAGTCAGTCTGAGACCAAGACCCCTTTGTCAGTGAAGACCTAAAGCTTGATTTAGCTGTTGCTTCATGCCATCTAACTAAGTAAAGTTATTCAGGATACTTTCGTAGGGCTGGCAGATGTGAAGAGATCAGGATCTGTGGGGACACCTTTTGGCTCAGAACTTAAACGCCAGGAAGTATAAACCCTAAAGCATCTCAGCTGGCAGTTGCTACCTATGTATATCAAACTGTATTGAGTTCTTGTTCAGTGTGCCCTATGGATTGAATCGGCTCTCAGCTAGTTTCTGCTTTACAAGAGTCAAACCACTCTGTAAGGTCCACCACTGTTTGTAGGCTTAGACACCTCATGCCTATAGGAGTCCAATGTAGCCATCAAGCCCATGTCTCAGTTGCCTAAAGGCTTCTCACATAAGCTAAATTACCTTAGAATATGAAATACATCCTCAGGGACAGAGCTACAGGCACAAGGCCTGTAGACAAAACTTTCCCTTCTGGATTGACTGCTGGAGGTCAGGCAAGATATCTCAAAGCACTGTTTTAGTCCAAACAAAAATGTTTCAAACAAATAAAATAGTATAAGCAAGTCTGTCCTTCAGGAAAATCTGCAAATCTGTTTGTTTTGTGGGTTACTTTTACAATTATACCACAAAGCATAAGTGATTTCTTACCAATTAGCCTTTCTGTTGTTTCCCAAGTTTGGAGAAGTCCAGTCCTAGCTAGAGAGGCATTTGAAGGGTATTTGTTTCATTAATCCAAAATGAAAAAATAGTCTTCTTGGTTTTAGTCAGTGGTTGTCTTTGTTTGCCTAATCTTTTTTCTCTTTCATTTTTGCATTTTTCTAGGCTCATCAATGACTTTTTGTCACTGTTTTCAAAGACTAGGGTTTTAAGCATAGAAAGGACTATTAAATCATCTGATTTCAAGTCTTGGAGAAAAAAAGACCATAGGATACCACTCAGTCACCCTAGCTGAACTAAGCCAGCAGGCGGTTTTACTTTTGATTTGAAGACATCATGGGATTTAAATATTGCTTCTTCCCTTAGCAGTTTGTTCCACAGGGAACTATACTCCCTAATGGTGAAAAAGCATGTCCTGTTTTTATTTGAATTGCCTTACTTTGTTATCAGTGATTTTATATTCACCTTCAGTCATTGACTGAAACAATTTAATACTAAGGAACCCCACTAGCTGAGCTTCTATGCAGTTATGATTCCCCACTGACACCTCATTTTCCAGTTCTATTCAACAAGGCAGTTCTCAATCCCTTTAAAAATGCTCTTTATTGATAATTCATCATGCATATTTTTTGCAGCCAATGTGTTATAAGTGACTAATAAAGAACCTATTATCATTCTTTGCTTTTAGTTTTATGAATTCCACTTCTAATGCTGTGAATGAATGAATGTAACAATGTTTCTTTCACAAAGCTTCTTTTCAATAATATTAAGTTGCCTGGTCTTAGTATATTTTCCTCCTTTCATTTTCAGCCTGGTTTCCTAAGGAAATGAGACACTATCTAGGTGTTTGCCTGCTTGTTAAACAATCTCACCTAAGAAATCATGAACTGACTGGCAATTTCAAACAGGGCAGAGTGATAGAAATTCCAGAAGTTTCATGTTTCTCTTTAAAAAAATGATACAACAAAAGAAGAAAAGACTTTTTAATGCACCCTGCTTTTATTAGACATCAGACCTTGTAGGTTCTCAGGTCTTGGCTTTCAAGTCTTCATTGTCTCTGCTGCTCATGAAATTTGCTGCTTGTTCATTGGATGCAGTTTCAGCTATTTCTTTTCATCTAGGATTCCTGTCTGGCTAAGCAGTCAATATCTAACTGGGTGAACAGCATGGAGTCCCATTTAACTCCTAAGTGGGGTGTTCTTCTGTAATTCTAGAATACCTCTGATAATCTCATATTTATTTAAAATTAGTATACTTTAACCACAGAATCATACAATCACACAGGTTGAAAGATACCTCCAAAGCTCATTTGACCATCACAGCCCTTAGTGAGAATAAGTTGTCTAGGGTTTTGTTCAGTTTTGTGTATCTCCAAAGATGGACATCCCACAGTGTGTCTGAACAGCCTTTTCCAATGTTTGACCACCCTCACAGTAACAATTTTTCCTTACACTGCATTGGAATTCCCTGTGCTGAACCTCCCAACCTTCTCTGTGCACCGCTGAGAAGTCTGGCTGCACCTTCCAATAAACAGCTTTTGATGGAAAAACAAACCCATTTCTTTCTGCCTCTCCTTGCACACCATCATCTCCAGCCCCACAAACATCTTGGTGACCCTTCACCAGACTCACTATAGTATCCTGTGTCTTTCATGTATCGGTTATCCCAAAACCAAACACAATGCTCCAGGTTTCACAAGTGATGAATACAGCAGAAGGATGCCTGCCTTGGGCCTGCTGGTGGCATTCTTGCTAATAAAGTCAAATATGCTGTTGGTCTTCTTGGATTCAAGACACACTGTTGGTTCATGTTAAAGTTGTTGTCCACCAAGACTCTCAGGTCTAAAAAGATTATCTACTGAATCTTACAAGACTTCTGGGCAAATCTGTCTGGTGTTTCTGATCTTAAATATTTCTTCTGTTATTGGTCTTTTATGATCTTTTAAATCAGTGGCCTGGAGAGCACTTTGTCATTCTGTTACAAGAGTATATCCACTCTTTAAAGAAAAAAATGCATAAATGAAAAGTTATTAAATACCATTGCTTTCCATCGTCATTTGCTTGTCTAAATCTTAAGGTAACCTAAAGTGGTACTGGCACTTCTTTTGTTCCAGATATACTTTAACTTTATCAAAGATAATACTTTCACATTACTATCGCCTTCACAACAGTTATTTACAGGAAGTTGTTCCTGCTATGTTTGGATTCCTGTATCTATTTATTTCTTATATTTATAACTCACTACATATACCAATTACTAATGATGTCATTTTTATATTTGTCAGATATTGTAACAATACTTGCTATTTCTTTTTGAGCAAAGTGGGGAACTTGGGTGACTTGAGAGCCAAAGTCATACTGTGAACTATAACAGAAAAAAGTTCATTTTGAATAAGTTCCCATTTCGTTTGTATTTTTCTGCCTTTATGATCACATGAGAGTCTTACAAAACTATCTTGACTATTGATTTTGGTAAGACACTCCTAAACCTTTTAGCAGTCTCTTGTGTCCTGGACTTCTCAGCCACTTTCATGATTTTCTTCTTTAAAGTGTATTATTTATGGCTACTGAGTGAATTGGATTTTTTACTCAATTCTCTTTCCCTTTGGCTGATTTTATCTGTGTGAATGTCATGTAGTAAAGAAGTGAAAAACACAGGAAACAAGTGTATAAAGCAAGAAAAAATTATAGAGGGAGCATCAGCCAGACTGACTAGCTAGCAGCTTCAAACAAAAGAAGATAACCTGTCAACCTCTTCATCATTGTGCTGATAATAAGGAGAGTTTCTACAGATAACTTCCCTTGCAGTAGAGCTTGAAACAAGCCAAATAAAAAGGAGAAATTACTACAGTAATTATGGGAATGTGGGCAGTAAGAGGACCTTTTAGGTCACTTTCTCCCACCACTTTTTACTCTTCACACTTTGGGAAGTTCTGGGTTGTTTGTTTGTCTGTTTGTTTTAAACATTCTCACCTTTAAAAGAAGTATCTAAGGAGTGGATTACTATTTTTCTTCCATGTCAAGAATCCAGACATCTGGCAAAGTATAGTTCTGGGTAGAACTGAATACACCTTCTGATGTGGATTTTTTGCAGGATTATTCACACTTCAAGAAATGCAAGAAATAAACTGTCATGATAGACACCACCTGGAACATGTTTTGAACACCACTGTAAAGTGTTTCATGCCTTTTCTGCGAACTATCAATCACCTTTGTTGTGACAAAAGTTGCAAGAAGGGGATGGATGCTTTCATCTCAGATTATTTTCTTCCCTCTTCTTTGTTCGCTTGGTTTCTCTCTTTATTTCTGTTCAGATTTCTGAATTCCCTGGAAATTATTTTCAAAGCCATGTAGGCATTTCAGGAGATTCCTTGGTTTGCAAGCAATGTAATGACAGTTGTCCTACCTTAGACAGAAACTGTTGTTCTGATTCCCTTGGGTACATCTACGCTTTGAGTACAGACTTACCCATATCCATATGACATGCACAAGTTCTGAAACATCCCAGCTCAGCTATCACCAAAACCTGTAACTTCCACTGAGCTAAACATTTTTGAAGGAGAATTTCAGGATGTCCATGAGGACTCCATGTATCCTTTTCCTGTATGCAAATTAATTGCAAAACAGCCTCTTAAGAAAGCAGAACCTTCCTTATGCTCCTCCCGCACACATACATGCACAAATGTTATTTCCTACTAATTTCTGCCCTTATGTTACTGTGTGACTGGCAGAAAGTCAGAACTGCCTACAGATTTTGTGCAAATGAGTGAAAGAGGGCCTGTAAGGAATACCATTTGAAGGAGGGGTTGCTGTGTGATTTCACACTTTATTGAACAACAGAAAGTTCATGATGTGAACGCAAGACACAAATCAATAAGAAATGAAGTCTTATTTATTCTGGCATTGGTGGAACCACTTGTCTGACCTGCTCCTGGCAGTGAAACATGTTCTGGTAGGTGCCCAGTCTAGGGCTCACCCAAGTACTCGCAAAAAAGAGGCTTGCTATGAGATTGACTCTTATATGCAATCTTACTGGGATGTTTGAAAAGAAATATAGTACTAAGCACAGAATGAGATAGGGCTAGAAAGGGAACATATAGGACAGGACAGTTAGAAAACAAAGATACAGCTGCAATGTGATAGGTACATTGTGCTCTTTTACTATATCAAAAAAGAGGATAAAACCTTGCCGATGACCAATAGAGGGTAAGTGATATCACTGTGTTTTGCCCATTGCCTTTTCACTGGTACATAACCCTTAACTCCTGTCCTGATAATCATTGGGCTAAGTGTGTTGGAACTGTGCTTGTCTCCAATAAATCTTAGCCACTGTAGCAGATCTATGGCTGTTCCGCAAATCAAGTCAGAGTGCTTAGATCTCTTCACTGTAGCTTTGCTGGCATAACAACGTTCAGGAACTTGCACCAACACATCAATAACTCCCAACAAAGGCAATATCAACAAGAAAGGATGACACTAATTACTGAGTCCAGTGACCGCTGACAACCTGGCTGATACTGGGAATTCCAGCTGATGATTCAGCTAATGGCAAACTGCCCCCCTTATAAGGTTGCAACCTCTAATGGCAGAGAGTTATGAAATCTCCTTCTCACTCTTTAATAATCCCCCCCAGAGATGGATTAATTATGGGCATAGAGAGAAAAGAAGAAAAGCAATCCACAAGGGTTTTTTAGAGATGCAAGGTTAACCTGGGAAGGAATTAAAAAATCTATAACACAATTAGGTTTGGGTTGGGGGGGGGAGGGGGTATTTTTTTTCTTTTAAAATTTTAAATTAAAAAAAAAATACAGGACGTTGCAGATAATGGGGACAGTTATGTGTCATCAGTGTTAGCAGAGACATCAAAAAGGGGGGAAAAGGAGCCAGACAAAACATTTCAAGTCATGGAGAACTGGAAATCTCAATCTCTACTAGCAGACAGCGAGCTACCCACATATGATATATTGCAAGAAGGGCAGGAATAGAACAGGAGTCTAGAATAGGGTATTGAAAATTTAATATAACTCAAAGCACCACTATTAACATAGCATCCAACATGCAGACGTAGAAATGGAAAAAGACAGTTCTAGCAAAATTAAAAAGAGAGATTATGGATGACCAGGCAAAAAAGCCTTTGCAAGCCTTGATATCCTGAGAGTGCTCTGCAACAAAGATAGGGAAGGATGCATAACTGTGCTTCACACCAGTCAACAGCCATGTCAGCAGACATAGTTCTATTTCAAGCGAGACAGCACTTTACAGTTCAGGGCTAGGGGAGCAGCTTTCTGCTCATGATTTGTTACAGTGTCATGGTTTGTAAGTGTTGCAGGATGGTACGCAGACTGTGAGAGGTTCAACATGAAAGTTGCCAACATGAGCATGCTCAGTCCCTGTATACTGCATGTGCTCAGGTTATACTTTAATAATGGGCTGATCTGGGCACCCTGCTTGTCCTGACATGCTTTGGAGCTCATGCTAAAGACAAGCAGGAGTGTCATTTCATATACACAAGATGAACAGTCATTAAGTTTTCACCCTAGAATTGGCTGGACATACACTTAGCACATAGCACAGAAACAGACAGAGAGGCTTTTAACAAGCTGTCAAGCACCACCTACAAAAACCTACACGCTGATAAGCCTCAGGTCTCAAAGTTGTCCCAGAACATGAGAACATTGCAGTCGGACAAAAGCATATGACTGAGATGTCCTGGCAACAAGGTGGCCTGTCACTGCCTGCAGAGCATGTGGGGTGCCAAAGCCAGACAACGATCCCAAAGGATACCACTGTCCAACCACATTCACATTCAGGATCTTGCAGCATTTCTCTCTTATTTCAGACAGAACCATATTCCTATCTCCTTGTTTGCCTTTTTGGTAATTACTGTCTTGGAAGACATAAACCTTAAACTAAGGGTTTTTTTACCCAAATTGTGCTTGTCATGCTCCCTCTTTTTTAGGTCTGCTAGCTGCAAGACGTCTTTCTTCACTTAATGTGAAGTCTGGAGTTTATAAATTTTGGTGGTAAAATGTGCCAGAAGTAAGACTTCCAGTATATTCTTGCAAAGTAAAGAAGTCCTCAGGAAAGCACAACCACAAGATTAATTTTCTTTATGTTCTTTGCTACTTATCAGTTTTTACAAAATAAAAGCATATTTGATGAACACCGTTTAACTAAGGATTTCAAAATTCTGTACCCAGCTGGATAAGCATAATTATCTGCATTTAGGACAGAAGTATACCTAACTGCTGTGAGAAAAATAGAACATATGAGCTCAGCACAAGTCTAAATCCTAACTAATTTTATTTAAAATTATTTTCATAAAAATAACTTCTAATTTCTTAAGATACAAAAATCTAAGAGATAAGTAAGAGTAACCCTGTTCTGAAATGAAGAACAGACAGCAGTAACTGCCTGAACTGCAGAGAAGGTAGGACAGTCTATTATACGGCAAAGTTATCTTGAATAACACTGATACCATGATTGGTGGCCTTTATACTCTCTCTTGCAAAACGCATTTTTATGGCTTTGAATCTCCTCTTCTTATAAGAATTCCAGACTAGAGTGCAAGACCTTTGACTTAGAAAAGACTCTGGCAAAGCCTTTGAAGCTTTCTGACAAATATACTTAGCATATATTTGTAGAAGATGCTATGCACGAAAGCATGTGCTATACAGCAAAAGACATTTTAAGAAACCTGCTAGCCTAAACTCNAACAAAGGCAATATCAACAAGAAAGGATGACACTAATTACTGAGTCCAGTGACCGCTGACAACCTGGCTGATACTGGGAATTCCAGCTGATGATTCAGCTAATGGCAAACTGCCCCCCTTATAAGGTTGCAACCTCTAATGGCAGAGAGTTATGAAATCTCCTTCTCACTCTTTAATAATCCCCCCCAGAGATGGATTAATTATGGGCATAGAGAGAAAAAAAGAAAAGCAATCCACAAGGGTTTTTTAGAGATGCAAGGTTAACCTGGGAAGGAATTAAAAAATCTATAACACAATTAGGTTTGGGTTGGGGGGGGGAGGGGGTATTTTTTTTCTTTTAAAATTTTAAATTAAAAAAAAAATACAGGACGTTGCAGATAATGGGGACAGTTCTGTGTCATCAGTGTTAGCAGAGACATCAAAAAGGGGGGAAAAGGAGCCAGACAAAACATTTCAAGTAATGGAGAACTGGAAATCTCAATCTCTACTAGCAGACAGCGAGCTACCCACATATGATATATTACAAGAAGGGCAGGAATAGAACAGGAGTCTAGAATAGGGTATTGAAAATTTAATATAACTCAAAGCACCACTATTAACATAGCATCCAACATGCAGACGTAGAAATGGAAAAAGACAGTTCTAGCAAAATTAAAAAGAGAGATTATGGATGACCAGGCAAAAAAGCCTTTGCAAGCCTTGATATCCTGAGAGTGCTCTGCAACAAAGATAGGGAAGGATGCATAACTGTGTTTCACACGAGTCAACAGCCATGTCAGCAGACATAGTTCTATTTCAAGCGAGACAGCACTTTACAGTTCAGGGCTAGGGGAGCAGCTTTCTGCTCATGATTTGTTACAGTGTCATGGTTTGTAAGTGTTGCAAGATGGCACACGGACTGTGAGAGGTTCAACATGAAAGCTGCCAACATGAGCATGCTCAGTCCCTGTATACTGCATGTGCTCAGGTTATACTTTAATAATGGGCTGATCTGGGCACCCTGCTTGTCCTGGCATGCTTTGGAGCTCATGCTAAAGACAAGCAGGAATGTCATTTCATATACACAAGATGAACAGTCATTAAGTTTTCACCCTAGAATTGGCTGGACATACACTTAGCACATAGCACAGAAACAGACAGAGAGGCTTTTAACAAGCTGTCAAGCACCACCTACAAAAACCTACACGCTGATAAGCCTCAGGTCTCAAAGTTGTCCCAGAACATGAGAACATTGCAGTCGGACAAAAGCATATGACTGAGATGTCCTGGCAACAAGGTGGCCTGTCACTGCCTGCAGAGCATGTGGGGTGCCAAAGCCAGACAACGATCCCAAAGGATACCACTGTCCAACCACATTCACATTCAGGATCTTGCAGCATTTCTCTCTTATTTCAGACAGAACCATATTCCTATCTCCTTGTTTGCCTTTTTGGTAATTACTGTCTTGGAAGACATAAACCTTAAACTAAGGGTTTTTTTACCCAAATTGTGCTTGTCATGCTCCCTCTTTTTTAGGTCTGCTAGCTGCAAGACGTCTTTCTTCACTTAATGTGAAGTCTGGAGTTTATAAATTTTGGTGGTAAAATGTGCCAGAAGTAAGACTTCCAGTATATTCTTGCAAAGTAAAGAAGTCCTCAGGAAAGCACAACCACAAGATTAATTTTCTTTATGTTCTTTGCTACTTATCAGTTTTTACAAAATAAAAGCATATTTGATGAACACCGTTTAACTAAGGATTTCAAAATTCTGTACCCAGCTGGATAAGCATAATTATCTGCATTTAGGACAGAAGTATACCTAACTGCTGTGAGAAAAATAGAACATATGAGCTCAGCACAAGTCTAAATCCTAACTAATTTTATTTAAAATTATTTTCATAAAAATAACTTCTAATTTCTTAAGATACAAAAATCTAAGAGATAAGTAAGAGTAACCCTGTTCTGAAATGAAGAACAGACAGCAGTAACTGCCTGAACTGCAGAGAAGGTAGGACAGTCTATTATACGGCAAAGTTATCTTGAATAACACTGATACCATGATTGGTGGCCTTTATACTCTCTCTTGCAAAACGCATTTTTATGGCTTTGAATCTCCTCTTCTTATAAGAATTCCAGACTAGAGTGCAAGACCTTTGACTTAGAAAAGACTCTGGCAAAGCCTTTGAAGCTTTCTGACAAATATACTTAGCATATATTTGTAGAAGATGCTATGCACGAAAGCATGTGCTATACAGCAAAAGACATTTTAAGAAACCTGCTAGCCTAAACTCTTTTTTTTTTTTTTTTAAATTGGTATCAGCAAAGTGTGATGCTAACTCTTTTTAGTTTGGCTAGCTGCTGTCAGGGAATGAAATCTTTTATCTAGTTGATCCAGGACATTATAAAATGGTAGGCAGATGTGACCAACAGTACTTGGACAGAGCTGGGCTCCCTGTAGAGAAAACGTTGCTGTTAAAAAGGAGACTGAAAGGCTTAGCAAATGGAGTACCATCGACATGCATATATTAATCCAGAAGCCTGTGACTACTTACTTGGAAATTCTGTTTGGAATTTAATGATTGAGAAAAAACAGAGTGTGTTTTGGTTACTCACACATGTGTTACTTAGTAGAAAGTAGTTTTCAGAGCACTTTCAACCTGGAAGTTTGAAAAAACAGAGAGGCTTTGAAATAAAGTGTTGCCTGGACATGATATAAAAAAAATCCTGAAGAGTTATTTCTTCTGTCATCTAATTTGCAGCTATATCACCACTACTGCCACTTTGGGGGCAATATGTGAATTCCATCGGGATGAGAAAGAAATCTGCCTTAAAAGAAAAACATACGAATCAGCACGAGTGGTTTAACACTGTTTCACAACTCTTATGCTTATTGGCATAGGAGATAGGAAATGCTTTTGTACGTCTTTGATTAAAAAATAATTTCTGCTTCTGAATAAGGCAATCTTGAGACAAACCTGCCCTTTGTAGCAATAACTTTCACCTGGAACCATTTTTGGCAACCACAGTACCTGTGGTGTCTTAGTTAATACAGCATAAAACCCAGCCTGAAAACTTCCTTTTAATGTTATTTCTAAAACCCACATCACTAGCTACTAATTAAAAACAGGGAAAGTTGGTGGCAGAAGAAATGAGAAAGAAGAAAAATGTGAGAAAGTGTAAGTAGAAGCGAACAGAGTGAGTAAATAAAAATAACAGTAGCTATCATTTTCCTCTTCTCTTTTTAGAGCATTTTGTCTCCTTTCAATTTTGTTTAATTATATGGAAACATTTCCTGTCTCCCCTCAATTTCAACATTATTATTTGAATCTCACAAACAGAATACACTTCTCCACTATTACATGGAAATACTAGCCACCCTGTAGTTAAGGTTACAGCCAGCTCCCATTATAAAGCTCTATTCAGCATTCATACGAATTTGGCAAGGGAAATTAGTCTGGCATGAAAATGACTATGTATGCTGCGAAAGCTCAGAAGTTTATCTCCAAAAAGTCTGAAGAAAAGCCATCAAATGGCTTTGTAGTGGGTGACTCAATCTTCCTGGAAAGAAGAGAAACACGTAAGAAACTCCCTTCAGGTTATACGTGATGTTGCATTAGGCCATGACACCAGACACAGAACCTCATAAAGAAACTGCCTCAAAAAGCCCTAATTAAAGTCAATTTTAAGTTGAAGACACTAATAGTCTCCTACTTGGTAATGTGGTTTGCAGTACATGGAGGAGAAAGCCAGAAAGCCACATGCTCAAAACTCTGTACCACATATAACATATATGGAAAAAAAAAGTCAAACATGGAATGTTTGTCTTGAGAGAATTCCGGTGGATCTATACAATACAGGTGAAGCTGCATGAGAGGTAATCTAAAGTACAATGCCAGTTACAAGATTTCTACGTATCTCAGCCATTAGCTGGATAGATCTGCATTGCAGCCGTCTCTCATGGGTCATTTATCTCATTCCCCCATTCTTCCCATGAGGGGAAACAGGTCAAATTACTAGAGTAATTTTGACTGTATCTGTTGAATTAGCTCATCTCAAACTATTTTGTCATTCATATGCCATTAATTTACACGCAAGTCTACTTTTTCAGTTATTTCTTAGTATTTGAAATGTATGGCTGTGATGCATGACTGTCTCTGGGATTATATGTCCCTTATGTTACTGATATGCCAAATGCTACAAAAGTTAAGCTGTGTAGTATGAACACACACCACTCAGCTCAGTCTTCTTACCAGCTTGCAAGAGACAAATTTAAATCTTAGCCAGAAACACAGCAGATCCAGGCTTTAAACCACTCAAATACACAGAGAAGTGAGCCCAAAATCATGGAACACCTAATCAACAACAACAGCCTAACTTGACTCCGAAAAGTAGCACAGGATCAATTGGTTGAAACATCCCAGTGTGCAGTCCAACTCACAAAGCAGACAGAGCATTCTGTGTTGCTTCCATCTCTGCTTGCTCTCAGACCTGGCACCATGAAGAGCCAATCGTAACACCCACATTTTGAGCTGACAGAAATGCAGGTAGCAGGGTCTGCAATGAAAAGGACAAGGGCCACTCATCTGTCTGAAGTCATGAGAATGAAAGCTGCATGGCCACATCTATTCCCAGGCCACCTCAATGTAGCAGCTTCCCAAAATTTCCTACCTGTTTTGCAAAAACTTTCATTTCCTTAACAGCTCACAGCAAGATATGTTCTGTCAGTCTTCTAGATGCTTCCTCCACTTCAATTATCTTTTTCTCTACTGGATTAAATCCCAGCAATTTACCTCATCCAAGCTCATCAAGGCACTAGGTACTTTGTTCTAATAATCATAATTTAAATGACATGTTACTATCTTTTTGTATGTCAAAACCTACTGCTAATAAATTGGTATTTAAAAGGATACTGACTTCTGACGAAAAGTACTAGAACATCAATTTGTTCAAACTGCTGTCCCTTCCTTCCAAACATGACCACTTATTCTTCTAACCAGTGCCAATTTATCTTCATCTATATAAACACTTATTAAATAATAAATGTTTTATTTACAGATTCAGATAATGAACTCTATTCTCTCCAAATGAGGATGATGAATAGATCATACTAACCTTGTAGGGACAAGGAAAATCTTTGTTCTGTCCTTGTATAATGTCCAGAGTAATACAATCCCAAGATACCAGTTCCAAGAGTTCTCAAAAAAATAATGCAGGAAAGCTTCTACTCCATTTAATGGATATAAAAGTAATTGCTGAATTTCCTGCATTTCCAATGGAGCACACTTTCCCTGCAATACAGGCACTGCTATCTCTGCTGAGAGTATTCTGGCTGCTTGGCCACACCAGGGTGGTGGCAGCTCTAGTACTGCTCAGAAGGGCCACCTCTGGATAGCTGAGGGACCTGGGGTTGCTTGACAGTGCACCGCTGTTGGGCAGCAACTTAACAGGACTTTTACAGTACAAAGCTGAGTCATACAATCATAGAATAATTTTGGTTGGAAAAGACCTTTAAGATCATTGAGTCCAACTGTTAATCCAGCATTGCCAAGTCCACCACTAAACTGTCCCTAAGAAACTCATCCATGTGTCTTTTAAATACTTCCAGGGGTGGTGACTTCCTTAGGCAGCCTGTTCCAACGCCTGACAACTCTTTCTGTGAAAAAAGATTTTCTTAATATCCAGTCTAACCTCCCTCACCCCCCAGCACAACTTGAGGCCATTTCCACTTGTCCTATTGCTTGTTGCTCAGGGGAAGAGACCAACACCCATCTCACTACAACTTCCTTTCAGGTAGTTGTAGACAGCGATAAGGTCTCCCCTCAGCCTCCTTTTCTCCAGGCTAAACAGCCCCAGTTCCCTCAGCCTCTCCTCATAAGACTTGTTATCTATACTCCTCACCAACTTCATTGGCCTTCTCTGTACTGTCTCCAACACCTCAATGTCTTTCTTGCAGTGAGGGGACCAAAACTAAACACAGGATTCAAGGTGCAGCCACACCAATGCGAAGTACATGGGGACGATCACTCCTCTAGTCTTGCTGGCCACAGTATTCCTGATACAAGCCATGATGCTGTTGGCTTTCATGGCCACCTGGGAACACTGCTGGCTTATATTCAGTTGGCTATCGACCAACATCCTGAGGCACTTTTGCAGCGGCAGCTTTCCAGCCACTCTTCCCTGAGCCTGTAGCACTGCCTGGGGTTGTTGTGACCCAAGTGCAGGACCTTGCACTTGACCTTGTTGAATTTCATACATTTGGTCTCAGCCTATCCATCCAGCTGGTCCACATCTCTCTGTAGAGCCTAACTACCCTCAAGCAGATCAACACTCCCACTCAACTTAGTGTCATCTGCAAACTTACTGAGGGTACACTCACAGGCTGCCCAGGGAGGTTGTGGAATCTCCTTCTCTGGAGACATTCAAAACCCGCCTGGATGCCTTCCTGTGTAACCTCATCTAGGTGTTCCTGCTCTGGTGAGGGGATTGGACTGGATGATCTTTCGAGGTCCCTTCCAAACCCTAAGATCTTGTGATTCTGTGATTCTGTACACTCAATCCCCTCATCCAGATCATTGATAAATACGTTAAACAGGACTGGCCCCAAGACTGAGCCCTGAGGAACACTGCTTGTGACCGGCCACTTGTTGTATTTGACTCCATTCACCACAACTCTTTGCGCCTGGCCATCCAGCCGTTTTTTTAGCTAGTGAAGAGTACAGCCATCCAAACCACGAGCGGACAGTTTCTCTGGGAGAATGCTGTGAGAAACATCGTCAAAGGCTTTACTGAAGTCTAGGTAGACAACATCCACAGCCTTTCCCTCATCCGTTAAGCAGGTCCCCTTGTCATAGAAAGAGATCAGGTTATTCAAACAGGACCTGCCTTTCAGAAACTCCTGCTGGCTGGGCCTGATCACCTGGTTGTCCTGTACCTGCCACATTATGGCACACAGGATGATCTGCTCCATAATCTTCCCTGGCACTGAGGTCAGACTGGCAAGCTGGTAATTCCCTGGATCCTCCTTCCAGCCCTTCTTATAGATGCATATCACATTTGATAACCTCCAGTCAACTGGGACCTCCCAGGTTAGCCAGGACTATTGATGGCTGGAAAGTGGNTGTCCTCTGTCTCTATGTTTGCCCCTGCATACTCTAAAGGATGGAGATTCACCTTAGTCCTCCTTTCATTGTGAATTTATTTATAGAAACATTTTTAATTGCTTTTTGTGTCAACAGCCAGATGAGGTTCTAGTTGAGCTTTGGCCCTTTTAATCTTCTCCCTATATAACTTCATGACATCCTTGCAGTCTTCTTGAGTTGCCTACCCCTTCTTTCAAAGGTCATAAACTCTCCTCTTATTCCTGAGTTCCCACTTGACTCCTGCTTCACACAGGTAGGGTCTTGCCCTAAATTAATCATTTGAGAAAAAACAGAAGAATATAGTTCTTGATAAATCCTGAAAGCTGATAGAAACAGAGAGTAGATCCAATACGGGTTGGAATGGCCTTCCTCTTACCACTTTTAAAATTCTGTATCAACTGAAACATTTTACTCACTGTTACACACCTCAACACTTATTTCCCATAACTTCAGAATATTAATTGCACTTACGTTCTCTGCTCTAAACGTTTCAAATCTTTCCAAGGAGCTACATGTAAACACTGAAGATCACAGAAGACAAGAGATCTCTAAGAATTAATTTTGTTCAAGACAAAATATTAATATCATTATTATCTAACAAAGGCATGAAATACTCACAAGTTATTGTGACTTGAATCAGCAATTTGTTCCCCATTATCTGAAGCAATGAAAGAATGGGGTTGAAATACTAAGTTCTTAATACTTTGTGTACAGGAGTTTCCCACTTAGAAAGAAATACAATGTTATGCAAACAGGAGTAAGTCTGGTGTTTTAAAGCATGTATTCCTAACGCATCTTAGGAAAAAGAAAAATATTCTGCTATGCCTAAAGTTTTCTTTTTGTGATTATATTAATTTGTCCATGGTTTATTAAAGAAACAAACAAACAAAAAAAATAGACATTGACCAAATAAACATGACTGATCTTTTTCTGTGTTTTACAGATTTCAAGTAATGTCACCTTCAGATTATTTTTGATTATCCACAGTCACAACAACAGGCATCATGGAATTTTACTTTATGGTTAAGCACTTAGGTCACGTCACATACAGGGCACAATGTATGTGCATATTCAGGCATTCACACAATGAAGACTGGATTGAAATCTTAAAGCCAGATAACATTTTTCTATGTCCTTTTAAAGAGCAAAGTATTCACTGTAGGTATAGACTGGAGAAAGTAGCACTAGCAAAGATAAATTTCTCCTCTTGCTTCTCAGTCAAAATAGTGAATAGACAGGTAGATACCAAACAATTACAGTTGGAAATCCTATTGATCAGGGAAGACACTGCGACTGAAAGATTAGATTATCTATTTAATACCAGATTAATACCTTTATCCTCAATGAATAGCTGTTGGAGTTTCAGTTACTGTAAAAAGTCAGGTACTTTACACATCCTGTGAGCAGTACCCTCTCAGAATCTCTTTATATGTATACAATCACTTTGCATCACGTTTGACTTCTCTGAGGCAATTCCATGGATTTTATACAAAAAAAAATAATGCAATTGGTGAGCCGACCTATGGCTTTATTATCAGGCTGTTATGACAGGGAGCAGAGTGGTGAATTGCCTCAGAGGCAATTGCTGGGCACATCTTTCCTCCAGAGAACAAAGGCTGGCAGGATATTTCTGTGGGTCCTGGAAAGACCTGCTGATTCTCAGGTCTGCACTCATGAAAAAAGATCAAGGTACAGCACATTTCCTTTCTGCACACAGAATGGCTGCTTCAGGACATGGCAGCCTGCCTCCTTGACGTGAACGGCGGTAGCTTCCTCTGGTAAAAAGAAACTCACCTAACAGAGGCAGTGATATATTGGTACAGGCTTTACCTTGCTCTTAGCATCACAAAGACATGAAAAAGAATGAAGTAAAACCCTCAGAAATGTTTCTATCTGTACTTTGCTCGTGCTTGGCCCATGCCTCTGCCAGACAGCAGGAAAATACGTAAAAATAGTGAAATCACAAGCAACGACTAAATAAATAAAATCGTATTAAGGAAAGAGTGTTCAGTCCTTATACCCTGAGGCATCTATCTCTTATGTGGTATTTGTGGCCGTGTTCCACTGATGATTAGGACTTCAGTTCTCAGTAAGTTTTGTGTTTGGGGTTTTTTTTGGTGAGGGAACAGATCACATCGCTGTTTTGCTTTCTTTCTGCACGTGCATATAAGCCTAAACTTATCACCCAGGGTGTGTTTTTCGTTTGTTGGCTCCAGATGGTGATTATTTAATACAATATACACTGTTTTACTGAAGTCACCTAATATGGATTAGTATTACGCAGAAATACAGTTGTATGAAACAGCAACACTGCTATCAGCCTCACAAAAAGCTGATAATTGCTGATAAAGACATACAGCATGTCAATCCTTTAATAATAAGGGTGTGGATTCTGCCTGGTTTAGGATGTTTATGCTTCTGTTGTCACAGCATCTGAACACCTCATTTTGATTACAGGAATGGAAGCGAGCACCTAGATCATCAATGATGTTTATTTCGCGAGGCACGAAGAATACTTACAAAACATAACAAAACACCACAGTGTGTCTAGATATGTACTAAAAGGCCACAAACTAGGGTTACAAAGTGGCATATAAGGAGAGCAAAAGTGCTTAAGAATGTTGCCAGGGCCACACAATAGCAAGAAATTTGTTAAGTAAAAATTTCAGCTGCTGTGTACTGGAACTGGGACAGCAGACGGAAGGGCTTTATTAACACTACCCTCAGATGCCGGCATGTCACCCTTGGGTGTGCCTCTGCCATGCCTGGTTTCCTCCCTCTTTCCCTTCAAATCTAGTTTAAAGCCCTCTCAACAAGCCCTGCTAACTCTTGCCCCAGGATCCTTTCCCCCTTTTGAGACAGGTGCATCCCATTAGTCACTAGCAGGCCACCTGTCATGTAAGCTGACCCATGATCAAAAACCCCAAAATTCTGCTGGTGACACCAGTCCCACAGCCAACTGTTTAGTTGTATAGTTGTTGCCAAGATGGCACTAACTGCTTTCAGAAACAGAACATGGACCTGGAACTGTTTAGTTTATAGTGTATCGAAAACCATCATTTACAATACTGTTTCTTTCCAAAATTATACTGAAGTAGTAGGGAGTTATCAAAAGTTAAAAATAACTTGGGAATTCAGGGGAATGCCAAGAATTTCAGGGATTCTACAAAGCAAATCCCATTGCATAACATACACATGGAAAGGAAAGAAAATCTGCTTTTTCTCCCAGTTATAACCATTCTGTTTCAGAAAGTGAAGGTGCATGGAAGATATTAATACTCAATGCTATTTAGCTTTTCTGTAGACCAGCTGTTTCAATACCATTTAAAGGTTCTGTAGAAATATTGCATTTTAGCCGCCTCTCAAAACCAAATGTAAGAAGTCCATGTCTGTTTTAGTGTGATAAGATGTTGCCAATGATTTGGTAAACAGCATTGCTTTGGTCTGACAAAAACTCTGTTCAACGTATTATACTTCACCTTGTTATCTCATGTCTTAAGCAATGCTGTAATCAGTTCACATACTGCTCTGCTAAGTCCATGTAAGAATAAAATAAATTAAATGATCTTTAATCTTTAAAGCAAAATTGTTTGTTATGAGTTTGCAAACTTCACCTCTCATTCCTACCAGTTAACTACTTTTTTTTTCCCTCAACAAAACCAGAAGATCCTAAGAAGCTCAGATTTAAATTATGCTGCAATTTACAGTCACAGAGTTTGTAAGATAACGTGAGATCTTAAGTATTGAGAAACTCATCTGGCACAAACAACAGCAATTAAAATAGGTAAAGCTGGGAGACATCTATGAACATAATTAAGGAATCAGAGAACAGGATTTCAATACAGACCTGAACAACTAATTTTCCTACTCTCTATGGAATCTTTACGATGTTGGTAAGAGAGTCAATATTTCTAAATCTGCTTTCCCTAGGGCAGGAGTTGGTTATGCACCCTCCACACCATCAGCTTAAGGTACATAACAGAAAAACTGGCTATTCATCTCTAATAGGCAGATCTAAATAAAAAGTAAGGCTTTGAGTGTCTAAGAAGGCAGACAACAGGAGAACTGGGTGGGTCTAACAAAAAGCCATGCCTTCATGTTAAGCAAAACACAAGAACAGGAATGCAGCTGAATTCTTCTCAGCCCCAGAAACACAGAAACCTGAGTCATGCACAGTAGATACCTCTCCAGTGGAGATCCAGAGATGCCTTCTACAAATGCATACTTAAAAGACAAGAACACCCTTTTTAAGGAGAGTGGTAAAGGTTTTCATGAAGACTTATTTGACTTTACTGAGGTCAAATCTTCCCAGGCTCCCTCTATAGACAGCAATGAGAAATCAGCTGTACTTGAAGGGTAATTTAGCACTGAGATGTAACGCAGCTGCTCTACACACATGGAGAAGACTCTCTTTCTACATTAACTACAGACACAGCCCAATGAGATTATCCATACTAGACGGCAGCAGTAGGCAGTAGGGTCAGAAGCATGGTATCAATCCAGAACACACAGTAGTAAAGGTATTGGCCAGGCCACAATGAGACGTAATCTCCAGTGCAATCTCAGTTAGTAACTAAAAATATCCATAAGTCTGTAAGTCTGAGTAGTCTTTATGAATAATCTTTTTTCGTGACAGACTTGTAGTCATAGCATTTACCCAGGATGCAAGAGACTGGGTTCTAGCATATCTTCATCCTAAAGGTATTCAAGTCTGCTAGCTCCTGTACCAAACAGTCACATTAAAAAATGACTGAATAAACATAACACAAGTGGCATGGGTCACAATCCAGTCCTTTTACTGCCAGCTGAATACAGTCAGCTCCAGAATCAGGTTGAGTTGCTGGCCTCACCCCTCTTTCTTTAGCTATATAGACCTCACTGTGTCCCAAAACATATGCAAAATGTTAAAGCTGTGACAAACTTGCAGATCAGCTCTGCATTCAAGGCTAGTAAATGCAGGGATATTAATAATCATGTGGTAAAAAAAAAAATTGTATATTCATAGGGGTCAAATGTCCAGGGTACAGTAGATTGGACTATTGCACACCTAGTGGCTATGGCTTACTGAAACATATTGACAAAGCACAGCTAAAATTGAAATTTCATCTGCATAAAACAGATTTTAAGGGTTCTATGGAAAGCGGTTGCAGAGAGTTACTAGCACCACCTTGTTTTCAGATACAATATTCAATTTAAAGAGCTATTTGCTGAAACTTTCCCTCTGCTTTACTACTGCATATTGCATGTAAACTCTTGGCAAAAAAAAAATAAACAAACAAACAAATTGTTTGTTTCTTTTAAACACATAAATAAAATTCTTAAGCTCTCCTCAGTAGAATAGCAGATTATCTGTCTTAATGAAAGTGACAAGAACTCTTCCAAGACACAACTGCCATTCATATTGTAAAACTATAAGGAAGGAAAAAAAACACAGGTTTCATAGATCTGCTATACACATAAATAGGTCATCCCACCCTCAGTCACACAGCTTGTCAAAACGGCTGGTTGTATTACTCAACAACTACAAGAACAGTGCAATTCTTTCAAGAGTAAGAATCCAAAACATAAGAATAAACTCTGCAAAATTTGCCTAGTATATTTGTGCTTCAAAGCTCCACATAAACATCCAGCGAGCTACATAAATAGTCATCTCCATTTACAAGTTCATGATTGCGCAAAGCACAAGAATTAATGAGTTTCCCTAAACCAAGAGTAAGCCAAAGTGAAAGCTCGAGTCTCTCTGCCCAGTGCCTGGTAGAACAAGCAGCACAAGCTCCAGCACAGTGGATACGAACACATTAAAGGGTTGTACTTTCAGTCAGGGTATAGGGTTCTTAATGCTCTGCCAGGACAACATTAAAACCATCATTCTAGAAATACTTAACACGATTTTTCTTTTGTGAAAATGAGAAAATAGGAGGGAAACTCATTTCCACTTTAGCAATTATCAAGAACTATAAATAATGGGATCAGCTCTTTGTAGAACACACACACAGAGCCTTTTCCGCAGACAGAAAAGCAAGAGCAAGAGCCTTACAAGTTACAGAAAATGTGTTCCAATTTAATTTCACTGCATCATAAAGAACTCCCTAAAATGCAATCAGTCATCCCTGAGATAAAATGTTTGAGTGATCTTTTTATACCCTGCGTTCTTAGTTCTATCTCACAATCCCAGCAGCGCAGACTAGTCATCTGCAGTGCTGCTTTGCGAAAAAATTACAGATATGATGAAAAATGGAAAATTGCAAATAAGAAGCTGACCATTGTAATTTGTATTCCTACAAGCTCTGTTATTTTTGTTATTCATTAATGAACCTAAAAATTTAAGAAGTTTGATCTTTTTACATTTTCTCACTTCCTTCTTCCCTCTTTGTGAGTGTTTTTTAACTATTATTGACTGTCGTTCGTTTAAGGAAAACATCACACAGATGAGCACCTGTGCATACAGCCAGTTTAGATTGTGTGTAGGAGAAACAGTAAATTCTCCTTACTAAAAATTACTAAAACTTTCCCAATAAATTGAAAAGCCCCTAAAAAAAGGTCTCCATGAGGGGGAATGATGCCATCCTCAGACTTGGTAATTAGATATTTCTATGAAGTATATTGGACAGTGTGCCCCACATCATCCATGTAATTGCCTGTCCCAAATGCATGTAGCAAAAAGGCCATATTCTGCTAGGAAATGGTTTAGTAGGACACATATGCACATATGCACTTTATTGATAATAACGCTGCTTATAGATATTGAGATCAGCAAGAAATAATAAGCTATGTCTGTGCATCACACAATACAATTTTAAATCAGCTTGCACAAGATGTAATAGAAGTACCTTTATACCAGGAAACATAGCACAATTGCTTAGTTATATTAATATATATATGATACGATAAAAAAAATGAACTGGTAGAATTTCAAACCTAAATAAAAGATAGAATGTTCCTTTATAAAAAATATTCATTAAAAAATTCTAGGCTACAATTTGTTGATTAGACGCTACAATAACAGGAATACAGATAGGAAAAATACAGCCTGATGGCAATCATTAAACATTGTTCAGTTCAACACTGAGAAATTCTTGCTAAATAGGACATCTGTGATTGAAATAAAATTTCTATGAAATAATCATAGTAAGATAACAAAAAGGTACAAGACCCAACCACATCCCATTTTAATATTTCAGATAATCTCTGATACTTCTCAAGATTCTGTACTTTATATGGGCAATGAAATTCATAAATTAATCCTTTAGATAACATGTTCATCTTCTGTTTAGTCTGCCCTTAATATTCATCTATTCACTTTGTATCTCAAAGCACTGAAACATTTCAGTTTTAGTTCCTTCATTTAATGCATTCTAGTCAGGAAATTCTTTTATCACCTATCAATATATTACTGGCTTTGTTTCTAATGCAACTCTTGTTTCTCATTAAACGTAGTTCAATATCAGAGGCAGCTCTATCACAGAAGCTGATACAATTTCTCTAGTTCCCCTTATACAATCCATTTCAAATTTACTGTTTTGTACTTTGAAAGACAAACTGTTCAGAGCCTCTCTCTAGAAGGAATTTCATTCTTTATCACTCTCAACACCGTTTTAAGCCATGTAACCTTCTGAAAGGTTATTTTGCAGAAAAGCTGGCAAAATGTTTTTAGGTGGTCCCTACAAGATGTCTGATAATAATCAAGGTAGAAAATTTCAGGAGTTTTACTAAAAGCTTACTGTTTCACTGTATTATATACAAAGTTTTGGTTTTATTGTGGCTTTTTTTTTAACAGCTAGATATAAAATTAATTCCAGTTCTTCTGAATCTCTTTGATGTTAATAACAAGTAAATATTCCATCACCCTCTACTGCTTCACCAGTATTCTCTGATGTTCTCTTTCTCAAGCAGAAATCCATGATGCCCACTTTTATGTGAGATAAATATGTCATCAACCTTAAAAGAAAAAAAAGTCGTAGCTATTCAGTGAAATATTGTAATTTTTTTTTGTGCTGTATCACAAGCTTCTTATTGCCCTTTAATGTCAAGTAGGAAGCAAGCTCCACAGTACCACATTGTGGTATAGAGTATTTCTTACCTGACAGGAGAATTAGTAAACACAGTAAAGATTTTTATGCTTACTACTTGACATTTTTACTTATTGATATTTTTACTACTTGGTATTTCCCTCTTTATAAATACCTTAGTGAGCTGACCTTCACGTAAAGAATTGGGTTTGTATGGCATGGTTTTTGCGACAGTGTGGCTGCAGGGGTGGCATCTGTAAGAAGCTGCCAGAAGCTTCCCCCATGTCCAACAGAGCCAGTTCCAGATGGCTCCAAGACGGACTCACCGCTGGCCAAGGCCGAGCCCATCAGTGATGGTGGTAGCACCCGTGGGGTAACTTAGTTAAGAAGGTGGGTGAGAAAATGACCTGAACAACTGCAGCCAGAGAGAGAAGTGAGAACACGTAAGAGAAACAACTCTGCAGACACCCAGGTCATCACAGAAAGAGGGCAGGAGGTGCTCTAGGAGACCAGAGCAAGAGATTCCCCTGCAGCCTGTGGTGCAGATCATGGTGAGGCCGGCTGTCCCACTGCAGCACATGCAGGTCCATGGTGGAGCAGAGATCCACCTGCAGCCTGTGGAGGACCCCACACCAGAGCAGGAGGATGCTCAAAGGAGGTTGTGACCCCATTGGAAGCCCACACTGGAGCAGGCTCTTGGCAGGACCTGTGGCCCCATGGAGGGAGGAGCCCAGGTTTGCTGGCAGGACTTGTGACCCCCTGTGGGACTCACTCTGGAGCAGTATGTTCCTGAAGGACTGTACCTCACGGAAGGAAATCATGCTGGAGTAGTTCATGGAGTACTGTCTCCTACGGGAGGGACCCCATGATGGAGCAGAGGAAAAGTGTGAGGAGTCCTCCTAGGAATAAGGAGCAGCAGAGACAATGCGTGGTGAACTGACCACAACCTCCATTCCCTGACCCTCTGTGTTGCTGGGAAGGGAGGAGGCAGAGAAAATCGGGAGAAAAGTTAATCCCAGAAAGAATGGAGGGAGGAGAGTAAGGTGTTTTAAGATTTACTTCCTATTTCTCATTATTCTAGTCTGATTTGTTTGGTAATAAATTAAACTAATGTTCCCCAAGTCTAGTCTGTTTTTCTCATGATAGTAATTGGTGAGTGATCTCTCCCTGTCTTTATCTTGACCCATGAGTCTTCCGTTATGTTTTCTCTCCCCTGTCTAGTAGAGGAGAGGAGTGACAGAGCAGCTTTGGTGTCACCTGGCATCCAGACAGGGTCAACCCACCACACATTATTCAAATTCTATAAAGAAATAATTCCACGTTACCTTAGATTTTTTTATCAGAGTGTGACACATGTACAAAGAGCATCCAAGTAAGTCCAGAACTAAAAGAAAAATTTTATATATATATATATATATATGTATATATATATATATATATAAAAGTCTGAAGTTCTGAGGCAGAGGGAAAGGAAACAGTAAGGACATCTGTAGCAAGTGTTGGCAAATTCCACTGTCTTATGTTATTGATTTTCCTGTTCATACTACAAGGATTGATGAAATCTAGAACTTTGGCTATCCACTGCTGCACAGCGCTATTAGCTCCATTTGTTACACTGAGCAAGCAGAGACAATCCAGGCATGTGGCACAGTGACTGTATGAGCTCCTTTCTCTGCATCTTCTTCTAGATAGTTGTGAAAACATGTTCTGATTAATACAGTCCTTTTCAGTGGCATTCAGATGGCTACTGTTTAATACAGGCTGTAAATTTAATGATGCTGCATGGTGAGCTGTTTGTGCAGATGACTGTTCTTACAGAAAAAAATACATACACTCAAGGTTGCTTTAAAATTCAATGGAGAGAGATTGTATTTCCTGGAAATATTCATTCTGCAAAGACAATCACTTATCTTGTTCACAAAAATAAAGTAAAAAATTAAATAAAAAACTTATTTTGTTATCCTTTATATAATTTCTGTTCAACTTGTGTAACAGCAAAATTATACGACTTCATTTAAAATGACTGAGTCAGAGTAGTATGGGATTAAACTCTATGGGGGATGAAAGCATTCTTTACTTTCATCTGATTCCCAGAACCTGAAGCACAGAATGATTTGAGATGACAGACTTTCAAGTGAACATGAGAAGGAGGAATGAAACATTGCCTGAAGAAAAGCAGTAATCTTTGTGAGAAAGTTAAGCCACTGCTATGTTTAATAAGAGATATAACTCAATTAGTAAGAGGAGAAAATAAAAAGCACGTATGGTATGTGATTTGCTTGTATGTGGTAGTCCTTAATTGTACTCCAATTGAAAAGAATAGTAAACATTCCCTTGGCTTTTTGGCAGCAGAAGAGTCAGTCATGTGTCTGATATGAAAATAAAATGGATTACTTAGATTGTTTTATCTTATAACCAAGCTAAAGGGTTTGTATTTTTTTTCCCATGTATCTCCTGTGTCATTGGCCTTTACTTGTCTGTACTCATTTCTTGGTTTAATCTCCCAAAAAAGGGCATTAGAGTGGGACCAAGATTAGTTTTTGGTAACTAACAATATGATTTCCAACATGGAGTTTGAAGGAATTTCCAGCACATCCCAGCTTTCAGCACTTTCTTATTTCAAATACTTCTTGCTTATGAATCACTACTGATCTAAACAACTCGTGTAGCTGATCTGACCTCTTGGTGCACAGTTCTAAGAATTACTCAGTCAAAAACATCTTTCATTTTTTTCTTATAGAAGAAGTAATTTCAAGCGAAGCTTTAAGAGATGTATTGCAATTTAGCAACCTTTCATTACAGAATAGCACATGCAGAAGAAACAGTTCATTTCTGTTGCACCTTTGGTCTTGATGTACATCCTAAACAGCCTATAAAGAGACAATGATTTGGCCTACAACTAATAAAGCATGAGATAACCTGTACCTACAGCAGATGCATTCATTTAAATAAGTTTGGATTTGTAGCATGGTGTGCCAAGTGTAGGTCTTTGAGTACTTCCTGCCGAGCATGTTTGAAAAACAAATGTCTCTTCAGTATCAGACAGTGAAGAGGTATTGGATTGAAGTTAATCACCGTTACCATTAATGGTGATTAGCAGATCACCATTTATTACATGGCGAGATGCCCCAAAGCTACAAAAGCCTCCGACTAAAGGACAGTTACCCCTTAGCCATTCCCCCCAGTTGAACCAGGGCTAGCAGGAGCAGTAACATACATGCACAATCTGAGTATCTTCCTGTGGGCTCAATATCACAGTGATATCACTTCTGATTGCAATGCTGAGCCACAGCTACCTTTTCCCTGTTTCTTAAGTCCAGCTGTGATATCATCCATTTTTAAACACATTTCATGATTGACAGTAGGCAGTCAACAATTCGAGGCTAAACGGTCTGGCAAGTTGAATGTGCTTATTTCATTTGAAAATACTGATACTATTCAAACATTTGATCAAACAGTTCAATCGTGGAGACAACATCTTTCAAAACCTTCCTGGAAAACAGCCATAAATGCTTGAAGCACAAAGAAAAATACATAAAAAATTATATGCTGGTGAATGGGTGAGAATTACTTTATTTCAGATGTGCTTCTCTCATGTAATTTTTTCTTATGTAATTAAAAATCAACAGAATTACACTATACATAGGGTTTACATTCTTTTTCCTATTAACTATTTAATGAAATGTGACTCTGTATAAAGAAAACTANTTATTCAAATTCTATAAAGAAATAATTCCACGTTACCTTAGATTTTTTTATCAGAGTGTGACACATGTACAAAGAGCATCCAAGTAAGTCCAGAACTAAAAGAAAAAAATTTTATATATATATATATATATATA
>VWYH01001484.1:111231-162543 GCA_013399365.1 Pampusana beccarii
GGCATTAGAGTGGGACCAAGATTAGTTTTTGGTAACTAACAATATGATTTCCAACATGGAGTTTGAAGGAATTTCCAGCACATCCCAGCTTTCAGCACTTTCTTATTTCAAATACTTCTTGCTTATGAATCACTACCGATCTAAACAACTCGTGTAGCTGATCTGACCTCTTGGTGCACAGTTCTAAGAATTACTCAGTCAAAAACATCTTTCATTTTTTTCTTATAGAAGAAGTAATTTTAAGCGAAGCTTTAAGAGATGTATTGCAATTTAGCAACCTTTCATTACAGAATAGCACATGCAGAAGAAACAGTTCATTTCTGTTGCACCTTTGGTCTTGATGTACATCCTAAACAGCCTATAAAGAGACAATGATTTGGCCTACAACTAATAAAGCATGAGATAACCTGTACCTACAGCAGATGCATTCATTTAAATAAGTTTGGATTTGTAGCATGGTGTGCCAAGTGTAGGTCTTTGAGTACTTCCTGCCGAGCATGTTTGAAAAACAAATGTCTCTTCAGTATCAGACAGTGAAGAGGTATTGGATTGAAGTTAATCACCGTTACCATTAATGGTGATTAGCAGATCACCATTTATTACATGGCGAGATGCCCCAAAGCTACAAAAGCCTCCGACTAAAGGACAGTTACCCCTTAGCCATTCCCCCCAGTTGAACCAGGGCTAGCAGGAGCAGTAACATACATGCACAATCTGAGTATCTTCCTGTGGGCTCGATATCACAGTGATATCACATCTGATTGCAATGCTGAGCCACAGCTACTTTTTCCCTGTTTCTTAAGTCCAGCTGTGATATCATCCATTTTTAAACACATTTCATGATTGACAGTAGGCAGTCAACAATTCGAGGCTAAACAGTCTGGCAAGTTGAATGTGCTTATTTCATTTGAAAATACTGATACTATTCAAACATGTGATCAAACAGTTCAATCATGGAGACAACATCTTTCAAAACCTTCCTGGAAAACAGCCATAAATGCTTGAAGCACAAAGAAAAATACATAAAAAATTATATGCTGGTGAATGGGTGAGAATTACTTTATTTCAGATGTGCTTCTCTCATGTAATTTTTTCTTATGTAATTAAAAATCAACAGAATTACACTATACATAGGGTTTACATTCTTTTTCCTATTAACTATTTAATGAAATGTGACTCTGTATAAAGAAAACTAAACATTTTAGGAGCTCTGTTGTGTAAATTTACACAGTACCATGTAGAGCCATACAGAGGTACAAGATAACTTTAAATTAACTGGTTCAGGTATGCAAATCTATGAACCTGGACTCACAGTTACACAGCTAAATTTTCTCAAGTTTCCTAATCAGTTACACAAATCAGTCTGAAAAGCATAGCACACTCACGCAAGCATACAGGAAGGCTTTCAACATCCGTGCCAGTTCGTTCAGTCCCTCCCCATGTCTCCAGTTTCTCTGCTGGTGCACGGACACACCATAAACAAGTTTTGGCACAATGCAAAGCCTGCTGATGCCACAGAGAATATATCTGCTGATTTTGGTAGTCTTAGTGTTTGCCTTCCTGTTAGTATAAAGCAGATTTTGGACATTAAAAGTTTCAGTAATGCAGTGTATGAAAAACAGGAACTCCACACTTTAACGTTAGAGAGAATAAATGGCCACATGTTTCAAGCTAAAGAAGAAATACGTCTCAGTCAAGCTAGAGCACCCATCTTAATAGAACACACAGAAAATGGAAAACTTACCATACTCAGGACCAGTTCCCTGGAGTTGTCACTCATACAGTATTGTGTGCAGAGAGAACAATGTAGGGCAATGGTGGGTTCTGCAGCTGCTCTGAGGTGTCGTTAGCAATACCAGAGCACAGCTTACTCCTCCTGATGGGTGGCTGTAATGGTAAATTAGAAGTGGCGGTTGGGTGATGGAAAAAACGTTGGGAAGCCACAGTCACAGAAAGTAAGCACTGATTGTGTCGAGTTTCCAGTCTTGCTTTGGCAATTGTTTTCCCCCCAAAAAACGTATTAAAAAAAAAAAAACAACAGAGACTCACTAGATGGCAGAACAACAAAACAGACCAAGAATCTCTCAACTAATTCAAGATTCAGATTACCTGCCTAAAATTTAAGGACGTACTAGGCCATACGTATCAACAGCAGCCACAATGATCACATTACCATGCAACCCTTCAAGCAAAATCTAGAACAAATTAAAAAGCAGACTTAAGGCACTGTCAAAAGCAGTGAAGGCTGATGTGACATACAGTGTCCAGCAATCAGCAATGATTTAGCTTCTGCAGCAGTTACAGCTGGATATCCACACAGATGAATACCAAAAGGATAAGCAAAGAAAAATGGAACCTCATGACAGAAAATTCCCCTCATCATCAAAACCTTGTCATGCAAACCCAATACTTGAATTGAAAACTCACTGAAGTATTAGAATGGCAAAAATAACAGCACAACAAAAAAGACTAAGCAGTACTCACTGAAATTCCATGTAAAGATTTCCATTTGCTTACGGCCATTTACAGATATGTGAAGTACTCTGCAATGATTAATAATCACACATCAGGTTGGTAAAACAGATTCTTAGGTGTCGTTTGGTGTTGCCATAACAGGGATAGCATCACTATCACAACACAAAAACTTGTTTGAAAAATAGCAGAGCAGGCATTGCTCAGAATCAGCTACACCAGGAAAACCACATTAAGAAAAAAAAAAAAGTAGCTGTAGGAATTCTTCTGTCTCAACAGAAATACATTAGATGAAAGGAAGAGCTCAACAGGAAGTGACATTATAGACAGAAGCTGAAAACAAAGATGTACAAAACGTGGATTTTTTTTGTCATAAACTTTAAATCTCTAATATAATCTTGCTGTTAAGAGTGCAGTTATTTGAGCTGGAGAGCTAGCATTAAAGATTAAACCAACATCTGAAATAAACTACAAATTGCTATGAGAAGATCTGGGTGCTGGATAGAATGGTTTTGCCTTTCAACAAAGAAATGAGAAATTACCATTGGGAAGACTCTCTGTATCAGAAAGTGGGACTGGAATTGTTTGAGGCGTTTGTACCAGATGCTTGACACAAAAAAGTCCCCCCAATGAACTGGGTAAATAGAAACCAGCTGATATGAAGTGAAACAAAGACAAAAGAAACTTTAAAAGCATTAGCAACGATGGCCCAGCACAACGGTAAATCTCTGCTCTAGAGAGAAGGCAGGAGCAGCAGCAAATGGCCCAGAGGAACATGAGGGACTCGTGCATCAGTGCTGGCACTGGGAGGGCTTATCACAGTGAGTGATTACCTGCCACCATTCAGGTAACAATCTTCATGCCTGCCAAGTGGTTTCTATAATAAGAAACATAGTGAGAAACAACTAGCGTGTGTTTGTGGATCAAAATTGTAGACTTTTTTTTTTTTTAAGTTTCCATATGAAATGCAACATGACAGGTTCAATCAAGATACATCTATCAGATCAAAATGTGCTTCATTATGAGCACTGGCATTACGTGACGTTCTTCTCTCTGACCTGGTGTAATTGTCACAATTTGTAACCTGTCATGCAAAATGTTTTGAAGAAATGTGTTTGTCAACAAGGACTTGATGGTTCACTGTTATTCAGACAGCTGGTGTGCTACAAGAATCTCTCCGAAGACGAAAATAAACAGTTTTGTTGTTAGCTGATAAATAAATTAAGTCCAAATCACGCCTTGACTACTCAGCTACTAGGTGCAGCACATTAACTTCAGACTAAATACCACAAAGTTGTCCCAAACAGCGGTTTGGGTATCCAAGAGTGGGAATTGTTCTTCTGTCTTCTTTTAGGGGGAACAGTGTCTTTTTTCACTCTGTCAGCCCAGTACAGCCTGTGACTATATTTGCATGCATACACTAGTGCATTTGCATGCTATGATGGTATCTTTAGTCATTTAAATTAGATCACTATGTAAACACACATTTTCATTTTAAACTTTAGTCATTTGTGAGCTGGTCTTTTTAAAAGAAAATCTAGAAAATATAGATCTTCCTTCATAGTATTATCCATTATCAGTTCCATTTGAGAAGACACTCAGATAAAAAGAAGTTAAAATCAAAGAGAGAAAAACGCATATTTGCTCATTTGCTTCCTTTTCATCATGTAATTTATTACTATAAAACTGCCTTAAGTTTCCTAAAGTCTGAGAGCCAATAGTGGCTCTAGAACATAAACCCAGAGCTACACATCAATAGAAAACCAGAGAGGTCAATTGCAACTGTTTAAAAAGAAAAGTCAGTCTCTCAGTCCCATCTATCCACTATTGCAAGGATTAAATTTTTCTTAGTCTAGCTACTCAGTAGCTCTCAGATGCATTTAATACATGACATAGCAGTACGTACATTGCACAGCTTCTGTAGCAGGTGGTGAGCATTTAAAGTACTATCAGTGGCCACACGTTCTTCCTTGCGTGTTCAAACATATTTAATGCCAATTCCCTGTAGACAAAAACTGCCATGTACTGGTCAATGAACACCAACCCGTAAATGCTTTTGTTCCCTTCCTATATATCCTGTCAATTCATCTGGTGAAATATTACACCTTGTAGATTTTTACCTCTAAGAGTCATTTTTTTCCTTAATATCTCTCCTTAATGAAAAAAATCAACACACACAGAAAGTGCTTAATGCGTACAATAATTACAACTAAGATATTTTTACAGGAGAAAAAAAAATGAGAAGGTTGGTTATATTGTAAGTATCTTCATTGTCAAACTGAAACTATTTCCTTTCTTATTTTCATCTTTACTTAGGGCTATTATATATTATAGTATTTACTTAAGGTATTTGTACTAAGAGTCTTGCAGGAGGATAATGAAATATTAAAACTGTTACAGATATTTTCATTTCAAGATTATGTATTTGCTTCAATGTTTCAAAATACAGAAGTAGGATGTAATTTCCACATGGGTTATTTATTTTGCTATTTTGGAGTGGCAGCCAAGAGTCTCAGCTTTTTTACTATGATTAATCCACCAGTCAGTCATAATTAGTTAGGAATCCCCTGGTGATGAGCCTCCATCTAGACTTACAGGCTGAAAGCAGTAGAGAGGCTCAGGTTTTTTGAAAGAAATGAAAAAAATTCTGTAGTTAGTTAGTGGTTAACAAAACCCAAGGGAGAGTGGCTCCTAGATTCAAATATAGAGACTCAGTGTTATGCCCTGGGGGATGACATAAGGATTTATATCATTTCTAACAGCTACGTATTTACCATTATAACTCAAGACATTCAAATTACACATATGAAAGGTTGGTTGTTTTTTTTAGCCTGTCATATTTTTTATTCAGTCACACATCTCGGCAATCAATTATGTATGTTAATCGTAGTCCATGCAGTAAAGAACCCTTTCTTCGATTTTTGGTATTTGCTTATCAATTCCAGTAGAAACAACTTGGGTTTGTAAAATGAAACAGCTCAAACTGGAATTACGCTACCATTTTCTCCATGCCATTTATTATGCTGTATATTGTACAGCTTCCCGCACTCACCACTAGCTTCATTTGGCCTTTAATACCATTTGTTGCTAACACATTGCAGCCCCCTCAATGCCAAATCTTTGCAGCATCTTTTTCAACATTGAAGTATGAAAAGACAGAGCTGTGGGCTCTTTCCACTCTTGGATTCACTTATGCTACACAGGAATGACTGTTTTTTGCATAAGAGATTAGTAATTATAGTACATGGCAAAGGTATCAGAGGCAGGGGTCAGTACTCTCATCAGAAAAAGATGTGAGAAGTATTGTCCAGTTGATTAAATCCCAATGAAAGTTGCAAATTGCAAGTTCTGCCTTTGAAAGGTCATCAAGAAGTATTATAAGGGTTCTGAATGAATCCCCTCGATGCATAATTAAGCAATCAGATACATTGTATTTTCCATTTCCATAAATTAACATCTGAATCAGAATAGTGCGCTCTGTCAGTGTGTCATAGAGGAAAATGGAAGATCAAGAGACCCACTCACCAATCAAAATCCTTCACTTTCCTCAAAGCAGTCCTTTCTGCAAGGTTAATATGACATTAACATTAACAGAGTTATATTTTTACTTATTCTCGTTGATCACAAATATTCTTCTCTTATGTCATACCCTGTCAGTGGAATTTGCTTCTGTTCCACAGTCATATATGCTCAGTTTTCCTTACACTTATATTTTGGGCTCCACTCAATGGCGGGGGGGATGGAAAGGCTGAAGTAGTTTCCACCATAGCTTTACTGCTTAATTTTAAAATGTTTATTCCTACTTGCAGTTTCCATTGACCATGAAGTTTCGTCTACTAATAGAAAAATAATTTTGATAAGGCAGCAGCATTTAATATAGGTTTTATGTCACTACACAGTCTTTATATTCAGAACTGTAAAAAGTGCTTATTGTATGTAATTGTTATATTTCTGATTCCTGATTTCCCAGAGTATAATAGGCTTCAATAAAAATCATGACCTTTTTTTTCCTACACAAGCTTCCCTTGTGTCACATCATTCAAGAAAGGAAAACTGACAAAAACGATAGATGTGAAATAAAACCTATGTCAGCTTTTACTACAAAATAGTTCTAAGCATAACATAATAAGAACGGTCATGGTGTGCTATCCACATGGGAACAAAAAAAATATAACCTGTCACATTTTTGGATAAAGCTGTAGTTTTCTGCAATGAATGTATATTTCTAATTATCACATATATCATGTGACTATGATAATTTGAACACAAGTGAAAGGCAACCAGAAACAGTAAATAACAATCATGTCTTCAAACAGACTGTTATGAAAGGATATAATTTACTTTTAAAAATATGCTGGAGTTTGTTTTATGTTTTGGAATCACACACTTTTTCCCTCTTAATTCCTTGTTGTAATGTTAATATGTGTTCTGGAGGGTCTCATCCTGTTTTAGTGATAATTAATTTGAAGAGGGGGCATGTGTGTGCCTGCTTAGACACAAGGACAGTGTCAGCTCAGTACCCCTGTGTCTTACAGACAGCCCTCCAGCTCAGTCATGGCAGAAATGCTGGTTGAAGGAAGTTTTTGTTCAACCACCAATTGCACAGCTTTGTCCCACAGCCTCTGCTTTATCCCACACCTTCTGGCTCCAGCCACAGACCTTAGTTCTCTGCCCCCCAAACGTACCTGGTGCAGTCAACTTCACCTGCTGCAGACAAGCCACCACTTAATTCTTGATAGGGAAATTTGTTTAGGCTGACTTTAGACAAGGAATAATTAACTCAGGACACTGTATTTATTGAAAAAGCCACCAACTGCTCATTAATTGTCTGAGATAGTAATGCTGCAGTGAGGTTAGCAAGTTAACAGAGATCTGGTTTTGTAATGAGAATACACATTTTGCTGCCTATTCAAAGGAGCACTGTCCTTATGTAACTGAGTTAGTTTTTAAAAAGAAATGAGCTGGAGACAATTTTTCCTTTTGTGCCTCACATAACAGACAAAAGCAAAAGTATTAAATGATGCAATCTAGGGAAAATTGAGCAATTATTTAGTTTTAATTTTATATTTCTATTAGTTTTCTTCTAACAAGGCAGTAAAATGATATTACCAGCACACATTTATTAAAGTACAGGTAGTAATAATATTGGCAATAAAGTAATAATGAAGTCTTTATTAAAAACAAACAAACAAACAACAAACAAACAAAAACAACAAAAAAACCCCCAAACATTTCTGAAGAAAAGGTTGAAGGGGAAACCTACAAATAGCCCTCTAATAACGATGGGAAGTTTATCAAGATGATGGAGCCAGGCTCTTCAGTTGTGTATGGGTGGTAGAAAAAGTGACAAGAGACACAAATCGAAACAATAGGGATTCAGACTGAATATAAGGAAAAACTTTTCCATCAAAAGGACAGCCCCACAGTGGAGCAAGTTGCCCAGGGAGGCTGTGCAGCCTCCAGCCCAGGAAATTTAAAAGATCCAGCTGGATAAAGCCCTGAGCAGCCTGTTCTGGTCCAACAGTTCCGCTGCCTTTAACAGGAGGCTGCACTAGAGACCTTCCACCTTGATATGATCCCATGAAAGGACAACAAAGATTAAAGAAGGTGTACGTATCTTGGAAGTGTATTGCCATTTAATCTAAACATATGTCAACATAAGCAATTTCTTGCAGAAGATACAGACTTTGGGAAAGCTTTCTTTCCTGAGAAAGGAAAAGAAAAACCTGATAATTCAAAGAAAACATCTCAGATTTTTTTTCCTACACTTGTCCTCTCAATGTATCTTTTTATTATTTTAGCTAAATATCTGAAGAATATCTTTATTACCTGGTTTATGAAGATGATGCCTTGCTTAATTTCAAATATCTTGTATTTTCTCCTCTGAAGGGAATTACAAGACAAAGAAATGAAGTACTATAATAATTTCTGAGATACATGTGGTCTGAACATCAGTAATAAAAATAGTTGTGAAGTAATCTTGAAATACTCAGGCACCAAGCCTCTATCTGTGATTAGTTTTTGGTTTATGGTATAACAAATGTGAAACAAATAGGGCAATTGCTCATTACACGCAGTCTTTTTAGAAGATCTCTAGTACATGGACAAGAGTTAGGAAAAAAAAAAGATGGTGAAAAAAGAGCAATTGTTCTTTATTGCTCAATTATTTTATTGTTCAACAACACACAATAGTAAAATAAGATTAACAAGAAAAAAATGCAGTGCTGCTGCTTCTATTGTTATTCAGTTTGATTACTATTTAGCTGAAATAATAAAACTCTAGCACATTCAGTTACACTGTAAGGTGGCAATACCAATGTTGTGATAAAGATGGATGTTGATAATAGAAAGCATTACTGAATATACTGCTTTTTAAAGAACTTTGTTATTCAGAAGTATATAATCAAGACTGATTTGAAGTGATCTGCAGTACAGTAGTTCTTGACCGGTTTGGATACTGTACATTGTTGTAGGTCAAGTGGAATTTAGGCCATCCACAAAACTGAAAATAACTTCACTGACAGCAAATTCTATGAAACTAGGTCAAAATCCTGAAAACCTCCTAAAGTATTCAGGAGGCAAGATCTGGAGAGAGATGCAATATCTTTTAGTAGACCAACTGATGGAGTCAGAAAATAAAGACACAATGCCTTCGAGCACAGAGACCTTTCTACAGGTGCAATAGACATCTTCATTGGCTTTCATGTCTATATCAACAAAAATTTAGGAGTTGGGTTTAACATCTGAGAACTTCGATATCAAGGGGCCTGCAGACAAGCTGCTGCCTAGTGGCGTAGTGTTACATGCATCAGTCCATTATCACACTCAAGAGAGAAAGGGGATAGCTGTCAATGTAAGTGAAACCATTTCAGGAAATATATTCATAAAATTTTCTTCAAAGCAATTGGATCTTATCACCTGCTCCCCAATAACTAACACGTAATAAGTTTGTTCTGTGCAATCACAGAATCAGAGAATGTCTGAGGTTAGAAGACCTCTGAAGGTCATCCCGTCCACGCCCTCTGCTCGAGAAGGGCTACCTAGAGTCTGTTAGTCAGGACCATGTCCAAATTGTTTTTTAATATCTCCAAGGAGAGAGACACCACAACCTCTCTGGGCTACCTGTCCGTTCACAGTAAAATAGTAGGTTTATTAACTGCTGCATCATTATGCTGTTAATAAAAAAGGTGGAATTTCCCAGAGCAGTTTATTTTATTAACAGTATTTTTGAAACACATCAGTTGGACCAGAGAACAGCCAAGGAATACTTCTTAAGACAAACATGTAACTGTAAAAAAAGGCAAATAAATACACATATTAGACTAGCTCTGCATTATGGAAATGAAAAACTCAGAATAAAAGATATGAGATGCTACTTCTCCTTTTTGGTGCTAGACATGCTAGTTGTCAGTTAGAGACCATGTCCTCAACAAGACAACATTTCCTTGTTCACAAGAAAATCTTATCATATTTATCAATAGAAAGTGGAAAGCAAAGAAAACTGAAGTTAAATATAAAAAATGCACTTCCAAACTCAGACACTACGATAATCTAACTTTTTTGTCCTTCTCAAAACAGCAACTGAAAAGCAAGCCTTCATGCAATTTCTGATATTACATTTTATGTCTCTTGACAGTAAAAGATCCTAATCTGATCCATTTGCAATTTACTTTGATGCTTCACATAACATTTTTTCCTTAACAAGGAAGTTAATTTGCAACAGCTGTGTGTTGACTGGTTTGGACAGCAGTCGAAATTAATAGAAACTGCATTCTGAACATCTTTAAAAACACCTCTTTGTAAATATTTCTTTTCTTACTTGAAAGATTTTCTTTTCTTTTTGAAGAAGTGTTGCACACATCTTTAAGGAAAAATTGCTGTTATACAAGATAAATAGGTACCTTTCTTAGTATTTGAAGCAGACAACATTTCCAGTGGGCAAGAAACCATGTTCTGATACTTGGAGATGTATGCACAAACACAACAACATTAATATGGCCAACAGCACCTCTAACAGAACAGTCCAATTTTCAGCAAGACCCCAAATGCCTCTGATGGGGAGCACAACAAAAATCCCCACTGCATTTGGTTCTGATAGCCATCTTGCAGCACCAGGAAAATCTGAGAAGATTTTGAGGAGGATGATGTTAGAGATTGTTTAGGCAAACTGGACATGGCCTCAACGGGATGCACCCACAAGTGCTGAGAGAGCTAGCAGATGTTATTCCTAAGCTGCTCTCCATCATATTTGGAAGGTTGTGGAGAACAGGAGAGGTGCCTGAGGACAGACAGAAAGCCAGTGTCACTCCAGCCTTCCAAAATTACAAGAAGGATGACCCAGACAACTACAGGACAGTCAGCCTCACCTCCCTCCCTGGAAAGGTGATGGAACAGCTCATTCTGGATGTCGTTTCCAAGAATGTGGAGGAAAATAAGGTTATCAGGGTACTCAGCCTGGATTCACCAAGGGGAAATGATGCCTGACCAAACTCATAGACTTCTATGATGGTATGACTGGCTGGGTAGATGAGGGAAGAGCAATGGATGTTGTCTGCCTTGACTTCAGGAAGCCTTTTGACACCATCTCTCACAACATCCTCATAGGTAAGCTCAGGAAGTGTGGGCTGGATGAATGCATGGTGAGATGGATCAAGAACTTGCTGGATGGCAGAGCTCAGAGGGTTGTGATCAACAGTGCAAAGTCTGGTTGGAGGCCTGTAGTCAGCGGGATTCCCCAGGGGTCAGTGTTAGGTCCAGTGCTGTTCAACCTGTTCATCAGTGACCTGGATTAAGACACTGAGTGCACCCCCAGCAAGTTTGCTGGTGATACCAAACTGGGAGGAAGGGCTGACACACAACAGGGCTGTGCTGCATTCAGTGAGACCTGGGCAGAGAAGAACCTGATGAAATTCAACAAAGGCAACTGTAGGGTAGAGTATCTAGAGAGGAATAACCCCATGCACCAGTACAGTCTGGGGTCTGACCTGCTGGAAAGCAGCTCTGCAGAAAAGGACCTGGGAGTCCTGGTTGACAACAGGTTGACCATGAGCCAACAATGTGCCCTTGTGGCCAAGAAGGCCAACGGTGTCCTGGGCTGCATTAGGAAAAGTGTGACCAGCAGGTTGAGGAAGGTTCTCTTCCTCCTCTACTGTGTCCTGGTGAGGCCACATCTGGAGTACCCTGTCCAGTTCTGGGCTCCCCAGTTTAAGAAGGACAGGGAATTACCAGAGGGAGTCCAGAAGATGATTAGGGGTTTGGAGCATCTTTCTTATGAGGAGAGACTGAGAGAGCTGGGTCTGTTCAGCCTGGAGAAGAGAAGGCTGAGAGGGTATCTCATCAATGTTTGTAAATATCTCAGGGGTGTGTGTGAAGAGGATGGGACCAGACTCTCTTCAGTGGTGCCCAATGATAGGATGAGGGGCAATGGGCACAGGCTGAAGTATAGAAAGTTCCATCTGAATATGAGGAGAAACTTCTTTACTTTGAGGCTGACAGAGTACTGGAACAGGCTGCCCAGAGAGGTTGTGGAGTTTCCTTCTCTGGAGACATTCAAAACCCACCTGGACACATTCCTGTGCGATCTGTTCTAGGTGAACCTTCCTTAACAGGTGGGTTGGGCGAGATGATCTCCAGAGGTCACTTCCAACCCCAACCATTCTGTGATTCTGTGATTCTACAGTCTCCTGCATAGCTAGAATAGCTTGGTGTTGCTTCCTTCCTGATTAATCTTTTTTTCACTTCTTTCCTAGTATTCTATCATAATGCTACCATATAATAGAGCAGCAAACCATTTCATTCACTCCTCTTTCTTGGCACTTTTTGGTTAATGTGTGGAGAGCACTTGCTGCTAACACAAAAATATTGATTAGTGTTGGCAGTGTCAAAATATTGACTTAAGTCGTTCACTTCTGGGTCATTTTCTCCAAACGAATGATAGATCTTAGTTCCTTCATATTGTGATAACCTATGGCTTCTAGACTACTAACTTCAAGTATCATTCACATAAGAGCATGGAGAAATTATCAGAAATCTCTCTTTTGGAATTAAGAATAACAGAATCATAGAATCATAGAATCATAGAATCATAGAATAGTTTGGGTTGGGAGGGACCTTCACAGGTCATCCAATCCAAGCCCCTGCGATGAGCAGGGCCATCTTCAACTAAATTGGGTTGCTCAGAGCCCCATCCAGCCTGGCCTTGAATGTCTCCACCTGCCAAGTCTCTCAGCACTTGTGGGTGCATCTCCTTGTGGCCCATGGATTTGTCCATGTCCAGTTTATGTAAACAATCTCTAACCTGATCTTCCTCAGTCAAGGGAAAGTCTTCCTTTTGCCAGACTTTCTGTTCTACCTCTAGGGTCTGGGATTCCTGAGGGCCAGTCTTAGCAGTAAAGACAGAAGGTGGCACTCAGTAACTCTGCTTTCTCTGTATCATCTCTCACCGGGGTACCCTCCTCATTCAGCAGCGGACCTACGTTTTCCCTAACCTTCCTTTTGCTGCTGATACACTTGAAGCCCTTCTTGTTGTCTTTGACATCCCTGGACAGATTTGCTGTCAAGTGGAACTTGGCCTTCTTCACCGCATCCCTGCATAATCTAACAGCCTCCTTGTATTCCTCCCAGGTGGTCTGTCCCTTTTTCCATATTACATAAACATCCTTCTTCCACCTGACTTTTGACAGGAGCTCCTTACTCATCCATGCTGGCCTTCTACTCCCTTTGCTTGATTTCTCCCTCATAGGGATGCATTGGTCTTGAGGTTGGAGGAAGTGATGTTTGAATATCAGCCATCTCTCTTGGACTCCCCTGCCTTCTAGAGCCCTATCCCATGGGATTCTTCCAAGCAGGACCTTGAAGAGGCCAAAGTTTGCGATGCTGAAGTCCATGGCTTTGTTACTACTTATTGTCCTGCTTCCTCTGTGCAGGATCCTGAACTCTACCATCTAAAGGTGTCAAATATGTTATCATATGCATTTTCTTCTACAAGATATTTTGTTCTAAAGTCATAAAATTCAGCATGCACTGAATATTCTCATTTTTCACAGAAACCTGCAGGAATACACAGCTCTCAGGAATTTTGGAACCATGTGAGAACAGTCTCAGGCTTCAATTCACAAAGAATTTCTCTGCTGCCATAGCCAACTTTTAAACATCTGACTGGGAAAATCCTTAAACTCCATCCTCAGGTGTTTTGGTGAGTAAAAGATCAGGCAAGTCTCAGCAATACTCCTGCTACCTAGACACTTAGAAAGACAGAGGCACATCTGAAATCCCTCTCTCCCTTAGACTGGTCTTATTTCTGTGTTAAGGATTCACAGCCTGGATCCATTCCTGCACGTAGCTGCCTTTGGATCTTTCTTTTTGATAATACAGTTGATTCATCCTTTTACAACATAGAGCAGCCTTCTCTGCAGCTTGATGAAGAATAAGACCACGTCTTTCATCTCCCAAGAAAGTACTGCAGTCAACAAGCTGAGAGCTCTCATTATCCTCCAGCAAATTTGTGTCAGTGTGTAGCTCGCAGTGCAAGACTGATATGTCCAGAAGGAGACTAAGAGTGAGATTTGGTAGTGAGGGCTCGCAATTGCTTTTTATGTTATTTCCGCTAGTTCTGAAAAGCTTGTGGATTAAAGAGCCATTTGTCACTGAACACTCTTCTTTATCAATACTAAAACACCTATACTGTATTAATTTCATTATCTTGATTGACTTTCAAACTGCTTAATGAAACTTCCTCTTAATTGCCATGATAAATACCTTTATGTGAGTGGGTAGATAATATTCTATTTCTGATGTTTTAGAATTTTGGAGTACCACTGAAACTGAGATCTTCATTACGCCCTTCACATGCCTTCCCAAAAACAATCATTTAAAAGACACCACTCAAAGCCTGAGCTGGAGGTCTGTGTCAAAAACGGTACTTTTTTTTTTTCTGATGAAATTTCAGGCTATCTGCTCAACAACTTGTGTAATCTCTGTCATTGACTTCAGCAAATATTGCTGAAAAGTGTGATCTTTACTTAAGATTTCATCACTGCTTTATATTTGAAGATTTGATTCTTTCAATAACTGATTTTCCACTTACAAAATATCATCTGCCACTCTCAGAGTAACTTGAAAAGCATATCTGTGTTTGATGGTGTAAATCTGTGCCATTCCTTTTACTTGGCATCTTCACAGAAATATGAGTGTCCCTTTTTGCACTCCATCTGTATACAGTAGGAAAACGGATTTTATTCAAGATTTATGCATTCATCTGTTTGTCAATAAATCGTCTGAGAAACTAAGATCAGTCATGAGATTTTGGAACTAATACTTTCAAAGATCAAATCAATAAAAAGAATAATGCTAGAAAATCTGAAATTTACCCAGTAATTAAATCACTTGACAACAAACTATTAGTTATCTTGAGGACCACATTTATCAAGTACATTCTTGACAGCTGTGAAGATGGCATTTCTATATATTTCTTAGTGCATAATAATACTCTAACACAGGGCAATCAAAGTAAATATAAGCACATTATAATTGCAGGCAAAATTTTAATACAGAAGTAGAATATAGAAGAAAAAGACAGTTAGGAGTCTATGTAACAGTAGCTGGGAAAACAAATATCTTTACTGCAGGTCTTTACCACAGGAAGAGAAATTAATTGAATGCATCATACTTAAGCCTGAGGCAGTTTTGCGTCAAAAAGCCTAACACTGTCACCACATCTCAGTTCTCTCACTGCAACAAAGCCACTGGAAGCTGAACTGCAAATAAATGCAATTACGCCCGTGAATGTGTCCAGTTTTCTGTACCACCTTTCATTCAAGACGAACAGAAGATTCACTCAGCCTCAACAAACTAAAAAGAAGGTCTGTAATATCACAGAAATCAACAAAAATACATTCAGAACCAGACAGTGATTTCTGTGGAGAAAGAAGTGTAAAAGCTTGCACACAACTAAAGAGAACAAAGGTTACCGAAGACTTCTCAGAATTCATTAAGAGAAACTTAACTGGGAACACAAAAGTAGAAGCCAAACCACAGTGGAACTTAATGTATGTTTCTTTCAGTTTTTAATGAATATTAATGGAAGACAGAAATACAAGGATCTGACATTAGAATATTTTCAGAGTGTTGAAAGATGACTTGGTTTTAAAATAAAATTATTTATTCGCTAAAAAGCCAAGCCTGGACCCACTGAAATTATTGTTAAAATTACCTTGGTCTCCATGGGTATGCCCTGCAAGTAATCAACAACAGTTTTGATAGCACTACGCTGAAAGGGCAAATAAAAAGAGTATAAACTTTTTTTTTTTTTTAAATAAGATTTTGATGGATTACTCTATGATTAAATGTTTTGTGGGGGTTGGGGGGGGGGTTGTTTTGTTTTGGTTAGGTTTTTTTTTAAGAAACAAACAAAAAAATCCCCACAATAGGTCTGACAGCCCAAGAATTTTACTGGGGTTTGAACAAGGAGAAACATACCCAAATAAGTCTACGGAAACTACAGCTGGTATCCAGTCTGGTTGTCTCACAGACTTCAGTGGAAATGTTCACTGGTAGAAATAAGAGGCTAACAACATAGTAACATCAATCAAGCTCCATAGCCCCAAACTGGTATAGCGAATAATTCCTGAAATGTGATTCATACCATTCATCACAAACATTCAAGTTGCCGTTGTAATTAGCAGAAAGCTGCTTAGAAATATGGCCTGATGTCTTTCACGACCAAATCTTTGAACCTCTTCCTTCTCTCTCCTTTCATCTTTCTAGACACAGACCTCACAGAGTGGATGTGTTCTTTGGTACTCCTACCACGTCCTTCCCAGAACTTTGATCGCAGCAACACTTAACTGGGGCTATCCAGCTCTCTTTCCATGCATTTGTGATGCCCCTGTCTATATCAATTTTACCAGTCAGTAATCACAGTAAACTCAAGTAATTGTCCGGTTCAAGACTCTTTTCACTATCCTTGAAAGATCAAACAACAGCTAAGGCAAGTCATGAACTTCAAAGCCCTCATGCAGAAAGTTGGCTGGGATATTCAACCTATGCTCTCATCTTACAGCTTGAAATTGTTCTGTAAGACTACTCTTTTGTCCCTGGTAAACTGCTGGAATGAACGAGCCATGAGAAGAAAAGTACACATTCTCCACATCCTCCTTTGATTCCAGACTAGAAGACACCTAGGCCTTCTTGTAGCTTAGAGTTTCTGCTCCTCCTTAAACACCAATGACCAGTGCCTGACAGCAGCAGTTCTGTGCACTTTATATCCAAAGGACTAGCATTGTGCTTATACTAGAGCAGTGCATGCTTGAATGGAAATTTACTGTCTTGTACGGCTCCAGCTAAATCATGGCTACCAACCTGGTGCCAGTATTTGAGGGATAAAGCTAGAGTTAAAAAAAAAAAAAAAGTTTCTATAAAGAGTTAGGGAACCTACCTCCAGGGCAGGGTATCATTCTTCCTGGTAAGTAACTCTGTCCTTTTCTGTATCTATTTACTGTAGAATTACATTATCTTTTCTCAAACAGAGCAGCTTAATTGCAGCTTAATGAAGAGCCAGAATTTCCCCATGAGAACAGTTGTGCCTACCCTCTGGCTCTTTTCTTTCCCTTCAAACCTTTCCAGGAGCCCACATCAATATGGGTATCAGCTAAGAATAAAGCTGCTTCCAGGCAGAAGGAGGCCCACAGCTCTGCACTCCTCTACCTACAACTTGTGACTTTATTAGAGATATTAGAGATACATCTGCATGACCTAAGTCCCAGCACAGAAGGACTCACACCAGTTTTGCCCTGTTTCCTCCTGCAGATCTTCATTTCGATCTGATACAAGTGGAATCATCTGTTGTAAAATGAGCTATGGCAGTTTTTTCAGGACAACAGTAAGGCCATTCTTGTACAAACATTTGGGCACTGATTCCTGTCATCATCATTCAGTACTAACAGGGTCCACATCATCAGTGTAAACCCAATCTATCACACAGATGCAAAAAAAAAAAAAAAAACACACCAAACCAAACAAACAAAAAAACCCCACCCCAAAACAAGAGATCAAAATTCCTTGTCATCCCTCATGGTAAGTTGGCTTTCTGGGCTGAGAGTGCACATTGTCAGCTCATGTCCAGGTTTTCATCCCCTACTCTAACTGGAAATGAGAATACTGTTGAAAGAAGTGCTCAGCTGTGCAGGCTATTATCATATGGAACACAGCAGGAGACAGAAAGCACAGAATCATAGGCAGCTCCATCTCTCTTTGGACAGCAAAAGGTTTTAATTTATTACTGTAGAGCAATGAGATATCTGAAAGCTCAAACTACTCAAACTGGCCACAGGAATGGAGACCTCAACTGGAATAAATCCACAAAGAGTAGATCAATGTAAATCTCTTTATGTTGCTTCCATGAAATATTGGAGATTTTATTAAAATATTTTATTGTCTTCTTTTTTCTTTGCATAAGCCTAGAATTGACCTTTCTAGTGACCTTTCATTCCACACTTTTCTGGCCCAGTGGCCATAAGTCCTGCCTCCGTATTCACTATCAGATGATTTTTAGTCTGTTATCCATATAGAAATTAAATTAATTACAGCAGTACAACAGAAGTACCTCATAGGAAATCTGTATGCTCAATACTGTTTTATTCACCAGTCCATGTGATTCAAATCACAGTCCATCATTTGTAAAGCTTAAACAGATGTTCAAATCATCACAAAGAGAAACATTTTGAACATGAAATACTCTTGCTCACAGTGAATCAGCCACCTGAAACTCTTTACAGCAGCTATCCCATAACGAATTACATAAGGAGGTAGCTATAAATCAAAACCACAAATGATAAGCAGCTGCCAAGAGAAGCATTAAATAAACGCAACATCTAACTGTCTCTGTTACAAAATCAGTGCAGGAAGCAAAAAGAAAATCATGACAAAATGCATACAATTTAGAAAAATATTCCTTTCATACTATCTCCCCTGAAGTGACAGCTTCTTCACTGAAAACCCCAAGTACACCTAGAAAAGTTGTGACAATAATATTTTGCTACCACATTTTTTGCAAAAGCCAACATTTCTACATTTCACATACAGAACACATCCAACGAACTAATATAACTAGAAGGAAAGAGGAAGAGAAAGCACTGAACATTTGCAATCTGTGTGTATGGTGGTTCCAATTCACACATTTTATCAATTTAAATTCCCAGATTAGATAAAAACTGAGGAAATATATATAAATTCTGTATACACAAAAGCACACTCTGTTACTCACTTTGGAATACCTGGTTGGCTGTGATAAAGTTCAGTGTCAGCAAGTGTAAGTCGCATCTCTTTCATGGCATATTACAAAAATGCATGTTGCAAGCAGCCTCCCCCTTCACTGGCTACAGATATCCTGGTGAATTTGTATCTGTTTATTTCTGCAACTCTTCTAGTGTTGGCAGTAAACCACAAACGCCTCTTATGAAAAAAACAAACAAACAAACAAACACAAAACCAAACAAAAATCCAAAATCAGAACCCAAAGCCTAATCTATGTTCGATGTTCCTCCACTGAAAATAAAAGCTGTTTAATTCTTTGTTGCCCAAGAAACAACAGTTCAGTGACACTAAGCATTAATGCAAGCTGGTTACTTTCGAAATCTTCACTGACATTGTTGAACTGTCATAGACCCATCTTTTCCTTTACTAGATAGTTCAGAATTTTCTTCACACTTCTGAGCCTTCAAAACATTAGAAATGAAGATGTCCAACTGACATTTGGTTTAGAAGAAACACATAACAAGAAACAATAAGCAGAGAATTGACAAAAGATACGGACACAAATCCTCTTTGCGCAGGCAACAGTGCTTTCACAAAGAAAAGAAATCGCTGGGCAATTCAGTTACAGTTATTTAATGTAATGTAGTTCCGTGAAACATACAATCACAGCAGTTTTCTTTATTTAAGTTCCTTTCTTTTTATACCAGGCATCATTACCTAAGTTGTTCCTGTATGTTGCTGGGCAAGGACCTTTGCAAGAAGGAGTTTCTGTGGTTTCCTTCCTTCATTTTTGAAGGGTTGAAATTATTCACACATCCTCCCGATGAACAAGGAGGATAAACTGAACCTACAGCTCCAGGAAAAGGTGATTTCCAACACCCTCTTGAGTTTTCCTGCTTATCAGCAGCAAAAATCTTAGACTATTTTCAGCTTCATTCTCAAATTGAGACAGATGAGCTTTTCTTATGCAGTTGAGGATTCCAGACCAGGGAAGGCACTTATCCTCATGACTTGTTTGATGCACAGGGAACACATGAGAAGAGGGGACATTCACCATCTGAGCTCCTTCCAAACTCTTCTCAGCTGCAGTGAAGGACCTTAAATTGCATTTGCAAAAAGGTTAGCAAGGTGGTAGGGGCAGCCTGCCTCAGAGCTTGTTCTCCCCTCTGTTCCTCATGAGTCTGATGTGCAGTTCTGCTCTTTGCTAGCAAAAGAGCGTGTCCCTGGATTTGCAGTTATCCAGCTGTAACACTGGTGTGAAGCGTCAATGGTGAGAACACGCAATACTTAGAGCTGCTAGTGCAACTGCCACCTCCTTTTTTTGATTAGGGAAAAATATATCATGGTCTTTCAAAAAGAACCAAGAAAGGGTGCTTTGCAAGTCAATGAAATTTATTCAATACTGGAATTCTAATAAATAGATGGGAATTAAGTTTGGTGTTCTTTGTCTAATTCTGTTTATCTAATGTCTTTTGGAAACTGTAATTGTGGCAGAAGAAGATTATATTCTTGTTTGCCTTTTAAGAAATGAATCACTTTTAATGCAGGTGTCCAGAGTTAGATTAGCTCAGCACTTGCATAAACAAAGTATTTCCTCAAATACCAACGAAAAATAAAGGCAAAGAAAAGTATACTCTTTCCTGAAGGACTAAACATAAAACCACAGGATTATGGGTGTTATAGGTAGATAACTGCCTAACCTTTGCCACCCCTGGCGGCTCAGAATACTCCTACCTTCATCTTCTCTGCCTATATCCCCTTGAGCATACACTTCTACAGGGTATAGGATCAGAAAAACAGAGTGAGCCCTGCAAATGAAGATAGAAGATCTCACTTAGTCCAGGCTAGAGAGGGACCTCCAGCCCATAAGATTTGCATGAAATAAGGCAATTAGTGTGATATATATTTTAAAAGTACTAATTCCAGAAGACCTGATTGCTCTCTATAAATACATCCAAGAATATATATCAGGAAAGGAGAATATCTATTTAAAATAAAGAACAAGGCACCAGAATAAATGGGTGTGAATTAACAGTGAATAATTTTAGGATGGAAATAAGAGGGAAAAAATAAAACAGCATTGGAGGTGGGAGACAGTTCAGAGCTCTATCGAAGACAGTCAAGTCTGAGTGCAAATAAACTTCAGACTCAAAAAGGTGACATTTGTGAAAAGGGTTATGATCTGTGGTTACTAACTGTAGCAGGGGACTGGATTTACAATTTAGAAGGTTTCTGCTGGCTGTGCTTTCTAAAAACTCCTAACATTACAGCAACCCTTTCAAGTAGAACCATATACTGTAGCTGTACTGTATTTGTTTTTATAGTCTTTATGCATATGTGGCAGCCATAATCCATTATAAATACAATTCTGCTTCCAATTGCTTTAAATCAAACTAATTGTTAAAGATAATATTTTTTTTCAGAGAACCATAGAATAGTTTGGGTTGGAAGAGACTTTCAAATGCCATCTAGTCCAACCCCCTGCAATGAGCAGGGACATTTTCAACTAGATCGGGTTGCTCAGAGCCCCATCCAGCCTGGCCTTGAATGTCTCCAATGATGGGGCATCTACCACCTATCTGGGCAACCTGAGCCAGTGTTTCACTACCCTCATTGCAAAAAATTTCTTCCTCATGTCTAACCTGAATCTCCCCTCCTTTAGTTTAAAACCATCACCATTCGTTCTGTGGTAAGAGGCCCTGCTCAAAAATCTGTTCCCATGTTTTTATAGGCTCCTTCTAAGTACTGAAAGTTTCTTTTAATACCATACATTTACTTTTTTCTATGTGGAAGGAAAAAAAATAGTTTTTTTAACACTAACTCTAGAAAATAATACAAACTTCTGTAATCAATGCAGGGTTTTCTTTTTTCCCAAGATGGATTTACAGTAGTTCTAATAATGGCATGGAGCGCAGAAACTTGAAACATAACTAGAGTCTAATTCTGTAATAAGAGAAATACCTTTTAGGCAAGAACTTCTTAGAGAACTAAAATCTCAAAACTTTCCAATTATATACCTTGTTTTCCCAAGGCCTCCCAGTTATCCAACGCTATGGGAAACCATTGCATGGAACTCAGCTGCTGGGCAGGAGATAAATTAAGGTGTCTTTTATCTGTCATCCATGATATGCTACTGAAAGCTCAACAAATTTAAAGGTAGGAATTTTCTTTCCACACTTTTTTCACTGAACTGTAACAGCTGAATTCACATAAAACTTCTTCACAGACAGAGTCCTGGTCGTTTTACTTGTAACAGAGCAAAAAATGTATTTCCTGTTTCAGGAATGAAAGAATCATAGAATCCTAAAATGTCCTGAGTTGGAAGGGACACACAAGGATCGACTCCATCGACTCCTGTCCCTCCATATGACAACCCCACAGTTCACACCATGTGTGTGAGGGCATTGTCCAACCTCTTCTTGAACACTGTCAGGCTTGGGGCTGTGACACCTCCCTGGGGAGCCTGTTCCAGTGTCCACCACCCTCTGGGTGAAGAACTTTTTCCTAATGTCCAACCTAAACCTCCCCTGGCACACCTTCCCACCATTCCCTTGGGTTCTGTCATTGGTCACCAGAGAGAAGAGATCAATACCTGCCCCTCCTCCTCCCCTTGTGAGGAAGCTGTAGCTGCCATGAAGTCTCCCCTCAGTCTCGTGTCCTCCAGCCTGAACAAACCAAGTGACTTTAGCCACTCCTCATANTCGACCAGAACCCCCAGACCCCTCTCTGCAGAGCTGCTTTCCAGCATCTCACCCCCAGTCTGTATGTACAGCCAGGGTTGCCATGTCCCAGTTGCAAAATCTGGCACTTGCCCTTGTTGAACTACATGTGGTTGGCAATTGCCCAGTTCTCCAATTTGTCCAGATCCCTGTGTGGGGCCTCTCTGCCCTTGGGAGTGTTGACAGCTCCTCCCGATTTTGTGTCATCAGCAAACTTACTAAGTAATCCCTTAAGTCCCAAGTCTAAGTCATTTATAAAGACAATGAAGAGCACTGGCCCTAAAATGGATCCCTGCGGAACCCGTTAGTGACTGCTCGCCAGCCTGACATAACCCCACTTACCAGAACCCTTTGAGCCCAGCCCATCAGCCCATTGCTCACCCACTGTATTGTGTGTTTATCCAGCTGTGCGCTGGACATCTTGTCCTGGAGAATACTGTGAGAGACAACATCAAAGGCTTTGCTGAAATCCAAAAAGATCATGTCAAGAGGCTTCCCTTGGTCAACTAGGTGGGTAACCTTGCCGTAGAATGAAATTAAGTTTGTTAAGCAGGACTTTCCCCTCATGAACCTGTGCTGGCTGGGACCAATGACTGCATTGTCATTTTTCAATAACTCCCAGAACGACCTATTCCGTGATTTTGCCAGGCACAGAAGCGAGGCTGACAGGCCTGTAGTTTCCAGGGTCATCCCTGTTGCCCTTCTTGTAGATTGGAACGTTTTCCAGTTTCCAGTCATCCAGGACCTCTCCAGATTCCCAGGAGCTTTGAAAAGTCACAGAGAGAAGTCTCGCTATGACATCAGCCAGCTCTTTAAGCACCCTTGGATTAATCCCATCAGGCCCTTTGTTCTGCATTTTTAAGAAGAGTTAAAAACCTGATGTTTTCTTTAATTGAAATGATGCTATACTTTATTTTATACCAAGTATACCTCTCCGGTCATGCAAATACTGGGTTTGTTTACTGTTTCCTAATAGTAATATTAACAGGAAGTAACAAGGTGCAGCACAGTACTTTTAAGATTTAAAATCTATTCTTTAGTCAGTGCCAAGCATGAAAAGAATTGATCGCACTTTCATATATTTACAAGTTAAGTCTTGGCACACATTTTACTTAAATGAAAAATGCAAAGTGTTCTGCTTCTGATGCCTTGATAACTTTATTCTGAGGTTGTATTAAGTCAGTTTTCTGTGCAGGTCTGATGGCGTTTAAAAGATGAAGCCAGTAAGATAAGCCTGGGAGCTTATTTTCTCCACATTTATAACTTTAACTGCCGCTTTACCTGAAAATATTAGAGCAGACAGTTCATTACTACCTGAAAAGGGGTACTACATTGTATGTGAGAAGGTCATCTGAAACTGATGACTTTTAAAGGTCATACACAAAATTAGTTTTGCTTTGCTGAAAGTCTCCTTCCTTGGCACAGTAAAAGTCTTATTTTAACAGCAGCTGTAAATGTTGTGTAAACAGAAATGAGAGATTTCAGCTACCTTTACCTACTGTCATTCTGCCATTAATTTACTTTTGATTCAATTGGGAGAATACTGGATGATGGTGGTATTAAAAGTATATTTTCTCTGGATCATTTGAGTAATTGAGTAATGAATTGATAGTTTCTGTGATATTTTTTTTTTTTTTTTACTGTTCATTTTCACAAACTTCCTGTTACACGTACTCTTTGATCACGGAAAATATTTTTTTTCCTTAGTTCTGTAACATTGAGGAGCTTAAAGCCTGCAGGATTTGTGGATGTTGCAGATTCAAAAATGGACAGATAGGTTGCAAAATAACAGAAGAAGGGATGTTTCTTTGGTGTGTAACTTCAGAAGTTTCCCCCATTTTCTTTCTGTCTAAGGCTATGTGAAATTTACGGAACGACAGATCACACCTGACATTCAAGGAAACACATACACAGTCTTCTTTCTTTCTTTTTTTTTTTCCTTCTTCTTTCTTTTGCTCATGGCCACATACATTCACACATTTTTGTTTTGATGGACTCCAGAGCTTGAATCCTTCCCACTTAATAATGGTACTAAACTAAAACATCTAAATTAGAAATTGTTGGTCCTCAGCTCCCTCTATAGCCAGTGGAGAAAGACTGGCACTTTTAGAGCATGATTCAGATTTTGAGTCATGGCTTTCACTTTTTGGTCTTTCTGTTTGCCAATTCCTTCCTTACCCTCCTGGCCTATATTGGCTGCAGCTGACTGAAAGCTCGCACCACTGTGCCTTTCCAGGTGTTGCAATAAACCTCTTGTGTTCTGCCAGTCCACCTCAGAGACTAAAACACAGCACTCCTGCAGACTTCCTTGCCCACTCTACATTGGACAGATTTCACTAGGGATTCTCTGAAGGGGAGTGCTGACATTATCAAACGTTTAAGGCGGCCACCTCCATGTGAGTTATGCCAAGGGCAGGTAGCTAATACACATTGTCCCCATGACAGAATCCTATGGAGATATCATTGAAAGTCAAGCGTATTTTGAGCATTTCTCCCTACCCGCACTAAAAGGAGCTTTAACAAAGGACAGACGTGACTGCCACAACCTACCAGATATTTGGACCTATAAAATGCTAAGGTTTTGGGTAACTTTAAAGCTTCCACTGGTGTCTACAGGTGGTAAAGTGCCAAATAGCTGGATCCTATGAGCTTCCATTGTGTGGATTTCCCTATATAGGGTTTGAATACTACAGCTTCAAAGCAGAAGTGCCAAAGTCTCTCTCAGATATTTACATAATGATTTGAAAGTGAGACAAAGAAGTATTATAAAATCCTGGAGAATGCCTTACCTTACTCCATTTCCACTGACATTTTTAAACAAGTGTTTGGATAAGCTTTCAGTATGCACATAAAGTTGAATTAAGGAAATTTTTTCTGCATACTGATATTCATGCAATATATTGTCTGTACCACAGACAAAGTAGAGAATGGAGTCAAAACAAAAATTCACCTTTAATGTAAAAAACTCTACCTAAGGAAACGAACATACCCTTTATATAAATGGCAACAAAAGGCTTTGTTTTGCAAGTACCTCTGATCAAAATTCTGCAGCTTTTACAGAAATAAGTTAAAGACAGAGACAAAATCTTTTGGTCTCTGTCAATTCAACTAGCCAGAAAGAAAACAAGTATGCATGTTTTCATTTCTCCTGCTAAGTCCAGAAGAATACGACACACAGCCAACATTATACCCACCACATAAAGAAATTAGTCTTAGGAGGTCTTATGACATATAACCAAAAAAAAAACCCAAAAAACCAAAAATTACAAAAAAAACAAAAAAACTCCAGTACTGAACTACCTTAGCATAAAATTTATAAACCCAAATAGAGTTGAAACATGAAAGGTGATGTTCCATTGAAAGGTGATGATCCATTGCATGACAGCGTTTAGTCATGTCAGCAGAGAAATATCTACCCCACTGTATGTGGAATAGGTCTATACAGACAGACATAGGCCTATTTAAATAATTATCTCTCAGAACAAACCTACCATTAAAAGTTATGTCTGAAGAATTGGTTGCTTGCAGTATTGCATGGCTAACTTTTTGCAGAGCATATCTTTAACATGTGAAGAACTCGATGCGTTAACAGAAAGTGAGTTCTTATTCAACACAAGAAACCAGAAGATCATATTCTAAATACAATCTTATATCTGTCTTTTTCTCTCAAACCAGCACTCAGTGATCAAAGTGAATGCCCAAGGACAAGACTAAATTAGAAGGTACCTAGTTCACTACCTTGGGAATCCATGTCATAGCTGTTAGTCAAAAATTAGTTTTAAAAGTTTCAGGAATAAAATGGTCATACTGCATTTCCATGAAACAGACTTTTCAATCTCCATTCCTAATTTCCCCTTTCTTCTCCTTTTTAAGCAAAAATGAGTGCCTGAGAATTCTGACAGGCTTATGTTGACTTGAGCCATTTAAGCCTATTGCTTCTTGAAATAATTTCTGACAGTGACGCAGTGTAAGAAACCAGGATAGCAGAGACTGATAGAGGATTCACTGCTTTTAGAATGCAACAATCTATTGTATAGCCATATACAAACAATGCTATGTTAATTATGCCCATATGCAATTGCAAAAACATACATCATTTGTCAAGAGTCCCATCAGTTTTCTGGCCAAATGCTACTACAGTAAGGTTGAACTGTCTAAATCATAGCCAGTCTTGGTCATAGTCTTAGTCTCTATTTTTCCTTCAGTTGATTAGTAAGGCACTTTGCTATATGAAATACAAATACATCTGTCTCACCTTCAGGCTAATCATGAAATCGCACTGTCGCTCAATAGAATTTTGAGGAATATGTGATGTGACCTAAAACTTGCTTCTTTGAATTATGAAGTAGTGCCTAATAGCCAAGAACTACATAGATAATTTAAATACAAACTCTTAAGACACAGGAGCAGCTAAAGTGTCCATAATGCTCTCTGAATAACTGTGTGCTTTGTTCTCCATATTGTCTGTGAAACAGACATTCTGAAAAGAATAAAAATATTACAACAATATCCCAATGCATATTCACTACAGTTAGGGAATCCAAGATATCAAGCAAAATACCTAGGAGCTTGAGAGAAAAAAAGATGGTGCAAGTGTGAGTATGTTAAAACTACTGTAGGTTAGTTCTTTTTCAATATGCATGGTTTAGATTTTTAGATTCGCGTCACTGACTGCGTTTAATTTTGACAACATTTCAATAATATTGAGTGGGACTTAACTGCTGGATTTGGTGTTTAAAACCAAGAGATCATTACTTGTTGTCTTGGAAACTTGGTGGATTTATTGCTGAATTTTCTGTTTACTGCTATTTAAGCTCCAAGTCATTAAAATAAAATATGGGTTTAAATTGACCTTTGCCTTCTGTTTTGAATTTTGGAAGTAAATTTGTTCAAGTTTTCAATACACTTGGACAGTACAACAGTAGTAAAATAAAAAAACTCACTTGGCTGAATTTCTCCTATAATCAGGCTGTTGTTTCCCTTGTTCCCACTTCCCCAGCTCTCAGCAGCAAGCTGTTCTGAAACACTCAAACTCTATGTTCCAAATACCACCAGCTTCCCCATTCTCTTCCAGGTAAACTATTTATCAATAGCTTCACATTCCACTTCTGGTTTTTTTTATGTGTAAGAGAGGAAAAATTGCTGACAAATGTACAATTTGAGTCAGCACATTTTTTATAAAGTCAGCACAGAATTATTCAAAAATTTCTGAGACTGCTGTAATTTCCAACAAGAAAACCATTTAATATCATGATCTCAACATACTGAAAAGGCATAAAATCAACGGCTCAGCAGCTGTGAAATTTCCAGTGGCATAAAAGGAACACAAGAGCTACTTTACCAGGTGTCTGAACAGGACAGAAAAGTTGCTGGAAACCCTGGCCTACCAGCTCCATCTTCTCAAACAGCTCCTGAGACAATTACAAGTGTTTAGGGAAGAGAAATCTAGATAGAGTATTTAAAGAATGGAAATACTGTGGAGTTTTTTGGTTGGTTGGTTTACTCTCATATAGAAGCTTTCTCTCCTGTGAGAAAGAAAAAATGAAGTACAAACAGAAACAAACCTAGAAACACAAATAGCCTTTTAGATATAAATTGATTGCTGCTACTATTAAGAAAGAAAACACTCCTGCCATGAAAAGCACAGTTTTTGCTACTGTGGGAGAAATTAAATGGAACTGTTGACCTTGCATATATGGCTGGTTTTGAACTTGAATCATAGTTGACAGGGAACCTTTCAGGTTGGGAAATGAGTTGGTGAAACTGCCTGAGTGCATCTCAGCTGTGCTTAAGCCTGAATCTTAATTCACCAATGACTCACAATGTCAAACCTCTTAGCACTTGCACCACTGATGGCTGTGAAAATACTCAGAAGCCACCCCAGAGTAAAGAGACACAGAAAAGCCAGTCCTTCCAAGCAGCCATGGATCTTGTGGGAACTTGTCAGCACATTAAAAGAATCACTTTCCACCAACTTAATTTTCCTTTATAACTTCTAAGACAAGCTGCCAAACAGCTCCTAGGTGCATTGCAGAGCTGTAACTCTGGCAGCAATATTGCTATTGGTCATAACAGAATATAAGCTTTAAACTGAGTTTGCAAAGCCTCGGAACTGAGTCTTTTCCAGACTACTCTGTGTGAACTTTGTTTTACTTACTTCAGATGTGACAACAATTTCTTTGGCTGGCCAGTTGTCTGTATGTAACGTGTTTCACTTTTGTTTATCTGTGTATAGTACAACCATGGTTCTGAATGCATAGCAGCAACAAAGATTTGTTCTATGTCGAATGAGATATTTATAACCAACATAATAAAATCATCGAAAGATTTGGGTTAGAAGGGAGCTTCAAAAACCATCTAGTACAACACCCCCCTGCTATGGGTAGGGATGTCTTCCACTAGACCAGGTTGCTCAAAGCCCCATCCAATCTGGCCTTGAACACTTCCAGGGATAAGGCATCCACAGCTCCTCTGGGCAACACGTTCTAGTGCCTCATCACCCTCATTATAAAAAATCCTTCTTTGCATCCAGTCTAAACCTATCCTCATTCAGTTTTAAAAAAATGCCCCTTGCTCTATCACTACAGGCCTCAGTAAAAAGTCTTTGTCTTTCTTATAAGTCTCCTTTATATATTGAAAGGTTGTAATAAAGTGTTCCCAGAGCCTTCTCTTCTCCACGCTGAACAACCTCAGTGCTCTCAGCTTTCATAGGAGAGACTTTGTAGACTTCTGATAATTTTTGTGGCCCTCCTCTGGGCCTGCTCTAATGGGTCCATGTCTTGTACTACAGGCCTCAGAGCTAGATGCAGGACCCCAGGTGGGGTTTCTCGAGAGCAGAATATAGAGAATCACCCCCATTGATCTGCTGGCCATGCTTCTTTTTCTGCAGCCTAGGATATGACATATGTGATAATGCAAGAAATACAATCCTGGTATAACTGCAGAGGCCTTAAAAAGTGGACACACAGGATATGGTACAGAAGAGTATGAGCATGGGGTGATAAGAGATGGGACACAGGCTCGGCACTGGAGGGTCCACAGCTATGAATGACTCACCCACGGTCAGTTACAGAAATGCAGACCTGAAGCTGGACACAAATGGTTTTAGGGGTAACAAAGAGAACAAAGATATAGTATCTGAAGTGTAAAACAGGCATATGTAGTAAATTCAGATGTAATGCGGAGCCGCAGGCCAGTGAAGAAAGAACAAAGGTGTAAAAGCGTGGTAGCAAACACAAAAATAACCCCGAAGCTAGTTTTGGATGTAACAATTTAGTGTGACACTGGACTCATGAAAGTGCTTCAGTGTGTCTTGGGTCCACACATAAAATCTCAAGTGGTTTTTAGCATGTGCACTGCAGCAAGGCAGAGGCTGTGGATTAGACTGTAGTGCTCAACCTGTCACATTGCACAGATCAGGCCAGAACCTGCTTTGGATCCACACCTCCTCTCATGCAGCCTGCAGGAAGAAGAGAAGAAAATCCCTACATCTGCTCAGGCTTAGTTATCCCTCCTCTCTCTAGCTGTCCATAGTATTTTCTCCAAATCATTGTTATTTTATGCCTATCACCACCATGTAACACGGCAGATCTAAGCTTTCCTCTCTCTTTACTTTGCTAGGCAACATGTTACACTGATTAGCAGAGAAATAAAGATGTTTACACAGGAACAGAATGCACTTTTAAAAAAATTTATTAAAGATTATAGAGCTGAGCATGGTTTCAGCACAGCAAAGAGAAGCCAACACACTCCAGACACCATTTTGGAACTGACTAAACCACTGGGCATCAGCAGAAGTAGGATGTGGTGCCAGGAGGAGGTTTTAACAAGACTGTTTCAGTAACATCTTGTTATACATCTCCTCTCCATCTCCCACTTAAGAGATCCTCCATGGATCATTTAATATGCTAGTCTGCTAACCACTGCCATTACCCTGTTTTTCCAACTGTCATGGAGGCACCCCAAAAGTCAATTTTAGGCAGACAACAAGTTCCAGAACAGACTCTATTCTAGCCAGAAAAGTGTAGCGAATAAACCAACTAGAAACAGGGTTTATACAATTATTAGGCACTCCAACAACATAAAATAAAGGTTCAGATATCAATTGAGAAGATATTTGGGATATGACAATATAAGAGTAATGAGGATCCACAGTGTCTACACATACACTCACAAGAAACAAAACCAGAGGCCTCTCATTCCAGGGTACCCAGAAGAAACAATCGGAAACAATCGCTTGCCTAGGCTAGGTGAGGGCTCACACTTGCTTGAGTTAGGCAAGGAATCATTCAAGGATATATCCAGCAGAGAAAAACAACCACTCACCAGACAAGGAGGTGAGGCGCTCCCAGTCCTAGGAAGTCTCCTTCAGTGATGTCCAAGGCTAAGGGGAGGGCTCCAGTTCACAGACCGGCTGCTCTGAGAAGACCACTCAAAGGGGGTCTTCAGCGGGAACCCTGTTTTATAGCCCGGGCAGATCTGGCTGTGGCCTTTACAACGTGGTCCAGAAGCTTCTTAGCTTCTTTGGGCACCTCCTTTGTTGAGGACCCTGTCAACTGATTGAGGGTCCCACCCTGCCTGCTCCCCCAGCCAGTGGAGGTGAAGTCACCCTGCCCCCAAGTGTGGGGAGGACATGTGTATGTGAGGACAGTGGGGCACAAAACGTGCTAAAGAGACATCAACTGTCCTATTGAAGGCTCTGGATCTCATCTGGGGGATGTGCAACTACCATACAGAGTTTCAGCTGTACTTCTTTATCTTAAAATAAATGTAGCAATACAGATATAGTAGTCTAAATAAAGTATTTTAAATATTTTAGTAATATTTTAGCTTTGTAGGAAAACATGTATCTGGTGAGGAACTGGAGAAGACTGATATTTATTAGAGGATAGGCAACAGAGAGTATGCTAAGACATTTTCTCATCATGCTCTTGGGCACCGACTAATACAGAAGCTTCAGTCTGCAAGTGCTAGTCCACCCCTTTCCCAAGCAAACATGCCATGTAAAGGAGTCTCTATCTAAACATCATGAGCATAAAAAAAGTAATTTTGCATGGTGCAGATTATTGACATAATTAGAAAGAGAGGTGTGTCTTCTGAGTTAGAGTGTAGGACATGCTGAACATAATCAAATAGCAGCTTGTCTGGAAAAAATAAACCCCAGTCAAGGTCCAGCAAACATAATCACAGCCTGTGGGATGTGTGACGTATATTTTCCAGCTTCACTGTCCTTTGCAAAGACTCAGCTGAATTACTCTGCTCTGGAAAACACAGCTTAGGGAATTAGAAAACACAAGCTGTGACAAAAGCAGGACTGAATCTGGGTAGATACACAACAGAGGAGAGACAGGGGAGAATACTGTCAGGTTCATAGGTGGCAAATAAAAGGAGCTACCTGCACCATTTCCATTTGGTTCTAAAGAAACAATACTTGCATCTAGAAATATAATGTACAACTTGTACTCTGAAAAGTTCCCCCTACTGCATCCGTTTCCTTGGAAAATGTTTTCAAAATAAGGGGTATTGGTCAATATTGTCTGTTACTTCTTTCCAGATGTTTTGCAAAGAACAAATGGAAATAACCAAGGACAAAGAAGCTGCTGTTTTGATTAAAAGTACACTGAAAAATGGGGCATTACATTCTTTGCTCTGAAAATTTGCAGCAAGAAAAGTAGATCATCAGCTAAAGAAAGGTAAACTAGAATTTTATATGACCACACTCCCAAAACTCAAAGGCTATTTTGGTGAAGCCAGAGCCCTAAATTAAAGCAGCACTGTAATTCTACCTTATAATAACATGCATTCCCTGCAGTCCCTAACTGACTTTTATTTGCTTCTGAAATTTTATATCAATTAGCTCGCATTCTGTTTACAGCATCAAAGTACTTCCATGCTTTGATAAATCACAACAGAGATGTCAGTGGTCACTGCTCCTTAAATGAACCACTTAGGTGTAAAAAGAGCAACTTTTGGAGGGGGTTAGAAATCAGAAAAAAACTTACCTTGCAGGAGTTACTAAAAAAAGCAGCACATGCGTGAATCATGTTTGCTGAGGGTGTAGCATATTATTCTTTTCTGTGGTTACATCAATAGTCTAGGCCCATTCTCCACTTCTCCCAGAGCTCACTACAGTTGCCAACTACAAATGATATTTTGGGGTTGGTTCATTTTAGGGCTTCTCTTCGTCCTCAGATACAAAGAAATCAGTTACAAAAGAACAAAATAAAATCACAGAAGGATGTGTAGGGCTATTACTACTACATGTCAGCAGAATGTTTCTGTACATTGTGTTTCCTGTGAATACGCAGGGAAGGGGGTTTTGGCAGGTGGATGGCAATGGCAAATGAATGGCCAGCTGCCCAGCCCCCTTTCTGTGGATGATGGATGCCTGAGTATTCCTTGCCTATTCAGAGCACTTTGCAAGCTGTAGGCAATGGATGCTTCCTTCATTTGTAAATTTTATGTAATAGGCTCCTAACATTCAGACACTCCGCTTCCACTTTTTTCCTCTGGGTTCTGCTAGAGCTCACATTAACATTTTAGTTAACCTGCTAATCTCTTAGCACCAACGCAACAGGCCGCATTAAACAAACAACAGATGGAAATGTGAGAGACGTAATGGCTACACGATGTGAAATACCCTGCAATTAGCAACGACTTGCATTGATTTTTTCAGTAACGGTCCTTCCAGAGTTGTTCGAGTTTCCTCCCACGGCTGCATTAAGTTCTCCAGAATGAATTCAAATCCAGCCCAGTGCTTTCCATGGTGAGAAGTGGGGTTTTTTAATTGACAACATTGTACACTTTACCTTCATTGGTTCATATCTACTGCAGCTTGACTGCTGAAGTCATCCCTTTTGCTGCTGTCTTTGACTACTGGATTATATGAAAGATATTATTCATAATTTCTTCACACTCCAGCAAAGCTCCAAAGACACCAAGGAAACTTACTTTTCATACTTGAACATTTGGGCCTACTGTAAGAAACTGCTGCTAGCAAAGAGGGACAGATGTATTTCCCTATCATGAATGGTTTATTTTAGTATCTGTCTGCCTGAGTACTGTAAACTTTTAATATTGCCCATTATATCTGAGGAGAATTCGGATCAGTGGCTTGCACTGTCCCTGGCACAGCAAACAGGGAGAGCAGCTGCACTGTGTGTATGAGGTGGCTTGCTGCAACCCAGTGGCTAAATGTTCTCTGCAGATGCTTCTTATTTGCCTTTTGTTTTTAATTTTTATTCTTCCCCTTTTCAAGACTATGGCAAATTGCCCAGTGATGTATCAAGACATCCAGTGAGAAAGTTCATGCAAAGGAGAGCAAAGAAGAGAACAGCAGGGATTCAGGCAGGGAAACAGACAGGTGGCACTCAGGGATAAAAGCCATCTCCTGTTTGCCTATTCTGGAAAACTCCTCAATAGACAATTACTTGGCAAATAGATGCTATCAACTGCTCTGGCTCAACTGGATAATGCAATATCTGGCATTCAGCTACTATAATAGGAACATTCTTTTTCAAGCTGAGGTGCACCACATCAGTCACAGCTTTGGAGACTCCTACAGCAAACATGCCAGAGCTGCTTTATTAACGGCCAGTTCAGTTTGTCACTGTCTAGAGGACTGCTATTTTTTTTTTCTAGTGAGAAATGGTAGATACATTGCTAAAGCATATGCCAGTGCATAAATGACACTATTCGTTCATCAGTCTAAGCTCCTGCTCTATCTGAAAAGCCTTCTCTACAAGCCTTCAAGAGAAGGTGGTGAGTGGCTAACAATAAGTCGTCATTCATAGTCACTAAATTTGCATTCAGCTAAACTCCAGGTGCTGGCCAGTGTGCACAGGACTTTTCTGGAAGCTGTCCCATAGATAGCAAAATATCAAGCCAGCAAGAACTCCTCACATCCAGGGATTCTTTTGGATGTAGCCAAGGGTAAAATACATATATCTGATCATTAAACACCAACAGAAAAGCCGACATGTAAAAAAAAAAATGATCTTCAAACTGAAAAATGTATCTGAGGTGGCAAATAGCTGCAATAGTCTTGATTAGGCTTTGCTGTGGTGACAGTAGTGATTCACATACTTCCCAGTTATTTTGGACATGTCAAGACATTAAAACTGGGATGTAAGTGCTCCTGAAATTACTACCACGTGCCCAGATATAGATCTGGAGTATTTCCTGGCATGTCATGATGAAACATGGAAATCATGAGCTTAATCACATGTCACACAGATATGGTTAGTTCAAGATGTAGTGCTGGAAATCTCAGATTCAATTCCCTCTTCCTATGACCGTGCCCCTTCCTATAGCCATCCATTACACAGCTTCTAGTGACATATTTTTATTGATTCAGAGACAAAGGATTAGTGACAGACTGCTACAAATTCTTCTGTCCCTGACACATGATAATTCCTGAAACAAACTAATAGCCTGCATTTATCTAGAATAAAACTTTCAAGAAAAAAAACTCAATCACTTCAAATGTGCCCCTTAGCATGCCTTCCTTCTTGTTCTGATATAATTAAGAGATAAAGTCAATGGAAGAGAGGCTTGGTGTGGGACCCACTACAAGATCTATAGCACAGTATTGATCACAAACTTCAAAACAAAGTAGTTATTTTCAGCATGAGTGGACAGTTTTTGACAATTGTTTGTTGCTAAATCTTTATCTGTCCTCCTACCTTCTTTATTTCTTGTATAAAACAGATTCAAAGCTAAAATAACTTGATAACCCAATACAATTAATTTCCAAACTATAAAATAAATAAAAAAATTAAATCAGACTCTACTTCTTTCTTCTCCCAGAAAAGGGTTCATTTTCCTTAAGTTTGTTTTTGTTGTTTGTTGGGTTTGTTTTTCACATTGAAAACTTAAACAAGGGGATTACTCATAATTCATATTTTTAGTAGAGTTTCACCAGAGTAGTATACAAAATTTGAATACTTAATGACACTAATTACACAAAAACAGATGCTTAAGTGAATGTTCTTTCATAAATGCTCATTTCAATTTTGCACAGTATATATGTGTTTAATATAGTTTTCAGATAGGAAAATCTATCTTTAATTTAGTACACAGAAAAAAATAATAAGCCAAGTATGTAGCAGCATCGTTGTGATAACAAATGATCAAAGGGAACAATATGGGTGGAATACGCTATTCACTTACTTATTAGAATTTTACACTTGAGGTACCATTGCATGAAAAAATAAAAACAGGGTAAAAAACTCTTTTTTTTTCTGTCTTTATAGTGTTTTTACCCTTACACCTCGAACTTTTCAACCTGTTGTATGTTTTGATACTTGAGTTGGCTTCTGATAAAATTATAGGAAGGGGGCTTCCATATCACAATAACGCTTTATGCTCTTAATTGAATGAGCCAGCATGGTGGGAGACAGATCCCAAGAAGTGCACTATCTGTTTGCAGAACACAGGCAGTTGGAGGGGACGGAGTGCTTGTACCCTCTTCAGATGTAACTGAAGTGTTTGGCATTCAGATTTATAGGGGAAAAAAAAAAAAAAAAACATATATGACATTCATAGGAAATANTTACTATATATAGACACACAGAAAACTGGATGGTAACCTGATGCTTAGAGAAAAATCAACATACATATCCTGTCCAAATAAAACGTAAATACAGGATGATAATTTCTTGGGTGTTATATTTGTGCTAGATCTTGCTCAAAGCAAAGGGAAGGGGAAGGGAGAGGATAAAAAAACTTTCTTTGTAAAAGTTGAATATTATGGCTGGAAATCAGCACTTAAAGCCATGCACAGAAGATTAAAATAATGGGTAATGTTATGAGACAACTTTTACAATTATATGAAATGAATTTTATGTTGAAAACAAAGTGAAGAACAGAGATTGCCATCTAACAGATGCTCATAAAGCATAGATGAATATTGGTTGGATTAAATTTCTGCTGCCTCTAAGCTCATTTCCCTCAGTTCAAGTCAGGTCCTGATAGCAGGCAATACAGCTGTGGTGTTCATTAGGGATACTTCTATTTGTCTCTTTGCTGAAGAGAAAGGAGCCAGAGAGGCTACCACTGCTACCACGCTTGCCACTTTACTCAGTGCCACTGAGTAAAGCTACAGGGGACATCAGCCCTTCTAGATCTTCCCATCCACAGCAAAGCATACTGAAGCATTGCCAACAGGGTCCTTGCTTCTACCCTCCTCCAAATCTCCAGCTATTCAGTCCATGTGATGTGCACATCCATAAAGGCTGGAGGAGACGTTCAAGGTCCTTTGCCCATAGTCCTAAAAAAGGCTGTATTTTTATATGTCATGCACTTCTGCATCAGAGGAAGAGTGAGGCTGTGAGGTGCAAGTGATACTGTGCTGAGGATGTGCCACTTTACTCTTGATGGGGATGACACCACAACAAAAAGACCATAGGAACATTGAAAAACATCCGAAAGAAGATAGCTAGGCGTGGTCAATGTTAGTTTCTCTCTTATTTTAGTAAGATTGTACTGCTTTCTGCAGAAGACAGTGGCTTCATGAATTGGTTAAGGAATACATTAAGACCTCTCCACTACTCACTCAGTCCTGCATCAGTTCTTGCTGGAAGGCTGGCAGCAGGTGGGCTCCACGTAGTGTAAAATCTGACTGCTGTTCTCAGGTGTCTTCCTCCCTACTTATGATCCATCCGTGTCTCAAAGTAGAGAACAAGATTTCTGGAGATGTACTGCATATCAGAAGTCAGTCCCATTCAATCACCCACACGGCTCTGGCTCTCTACTGATATTGTGAGTCATCCCTCATCTGCCCCACATACATTTACCACAAGATCTTCCCAGTGATGGCATGAGTTGTTCAGCATCCTACAAGGACAACCTCCAAAGCCCTTCGTGGTGACCAGGCTTGCAATATCTTTCAACAGAAGGACTCCTTGCTGAAGTCTCACTAAACACATCCTCCATCCTCTGAAGAATTAGTGACACTTCATCAGAAGTGAAGACTTCAATGCAGAAGATAAGAATTGAGATTTATTATTACGACACTTAATCATTCCCATTTGGCACTTGATCAACTTTAAAAACCCATTCATTAGGTTTTATAACTGAAATGCATCTCTTACCTTTTGAGAATGTTATTGAATTTAGGTAATTTTTCTTCCATAAACTCAGTAATTTAGCTCTAGTTTAACATCAAAACTGACATACTTGATGGCTGTAAGGGATTTAGTTTAGTCTTCAGATCTTTGTTTTGGTAACATTTTTTTTGTTTTTAAATATTGTCAGGAGCAATAATGTTCCTTACCAAATAAATACTTAAAAAACAAGATAAGTTTCTGATTTTTGTTATCCTCAAAGGATGTGTGTGTCAGCTAGTCATTCTTCCTGGCAGTCAACTCAGGAAAAGCCCCAGTACTACAGCTCAGCAGTCACAATCTTCTATCAAATCGAGCTAATACAGTAACCTTTGCTTGAAACTCTTCTCAAGAACTCAGTCACTTTCATCTGAAAAAAAAATTGAATTCTCTCTAACTTTCTATGAAGGTATCTTAAAATTAACAGGCTCTGCTCTACTGCTTGTTTAGCAAGTGGGACCAGTTTCCTTCCAGAATCTCAAAGGCTCCTTTGCCCTATCATAAATACCTGCTCAGACCCAAAGCCTACCTTCCACTGAGCAGTATTTGGGGTTTAAAAGTTATAATTTATTTTTTTTTTGTAATGCAACTGATCTGTTCCCACACAATATGCTGTCCCATACAGCATCCTTCTCTCTAAAATGGAGAGATATGGATTTGCTGGGTGGGCCACTCAGTGGATAAGCAATTGGCTAGATGGTTGCGCTTAAAGAGTTGTGGTCAACAGCCCGATGTCTGTGTGGAAACCAGTGATGAGCGGTGTCCCTCAGGGGTCTGTATTGGGACCATAATTATTTAACATTTTTGTCAGGAACACAACCAGTGGGATTGAGTGCATGCTCTGCAAGTTTGCCGATGACACCAAGCTGTTTGGTGTGGTTGACATGCTGCAGGGAAGGGATGCCATCCAGAGGGGCCTTGACAGGCTTGAGAGGTGGACCTGTGTGAACCTTATTAAGTTCAACAAGGCCAAGTGCAAGGTCCTACACATGGGTCAGGGCAACCCCAGGCACAAGTACAGGCTGGGCAATGAGCGAATTGAGAGCAGCCCTGCAGGGAAGGACTTGGGGGTACTGGTGGATGTAAAAAATGAATATAAGTCAGCAGTGTGTGCTTGCAGCCCAAAAGGCCAATCACATCCTGGGTTGCATCAAAACAAGCATGACTAGCAGGTTGAGGGGGGTGATTCTCCCTCTCTACACTACTCTCATGGGAACCTACCTGGACTACTGGATTTAGCTCTGTGGCCCCCAGCATAAGAATGACATAGACCTTCTCAAGTGGGTACAGAGGAGGGCCATGAAGATGATGAGGGGGCTGAAGCACCTTCTGTATGAGGACAGCCTGAGAGAGTTGGGGCTGTTCAGCTTGGAGAAGATAAGCCTCTGGGGAGATCTTGTTGCAGCCTTTCAGTACTTAAAGGAAGTCTACAAGAAAGCTGGAAAGGGACTCTTTCAGGGAGTGTAGTGATAGGACTAGGGGTAATAGTTTTAAACTGAAAGAGAGTAGATTTAGGTTAGATATAAAGAAGAAATTCTACACCATGAGGGTGGTGAGGCACTGGAACAGGCTGACCAGAGAAGCTGTGGATGCCCCATCCCTAGAAGTGTTCAAGGCCAGGTTGGATGAGGCTTTGAGCAAGCCGGTCCAGTGGAAGATGTTACTGCCCATGGCAGGGGGGGGTGGAACTAAATTATCTTTACAGGGGCCTTCAAACCCAAACAATATGATGCTATGATTCTATGATCCTAACATTATGAAGTGAAGGTGTCCAGTATTTAAAAGATTAAAAGCTGGTCCAACAGACCTCAAAATACACATACCCATGAATTTCTGTTTATTCCATAATTGAATGGGTTTTTGCTATTTGCTGAACATGTCACAGCTATCCCTTCTTGGATAAGTCCTGTTTAATATTTTAATCAGTGATCTGAGTGAAAAATAAAATAATTTCTAGAAAAATTGGCAGGTGACACAAATGTTGCTAGAGAGGTAAATAATGACAGGGATAATTCAGCAATACATTGCAATCAAGAGTGCTTAGTAAGTGCATTTCATACAGCCAAAAGCAACACCAAGAACCTTGAAAGAAGGACTATAACTGACATCTAAATCATTATGACTGTGCACTGGAATACATTGACCACAAAAATGCCACAGGGAATATATGCCTTGAACAATTTCCCCTGAGAGCAAATTAGTACATCATATTGCAGCTTCTGGTATAAGAGATAGCTCATTGCTACATACATACATATGTATACACTGCATGATGCCACTGATCTCTTAGCATGATAAGTAAAGAGCACAGGGGGGCAACGAAGGGTGATATCCTTCCCACTGTCAATCTGATCATGAAGGAGACTGCAACTTTCTTTTCAGCAACTAGCTGCTGCCATGCAACAGTCAGTAGATGATAGAAGTAACACTGAAACTGTTGACACTATAATTGTCTATCTGCGATAATGCCAACAGGAGACAAAAGCAGCAACAGCAACAAAACAACAAGTGCTCTGGATTTATTCATGGTGAGTGTCAGCATCTCTGCTGGAGTAACAAATATCAAGCATCTTCCCATCTGTATCAGACATCAGTCTGGATATCAGACTGTGATTTCCAGGAAGCCAAGCTGATCAAAGGAGCCTCCAGATATAATAGAAAGGCACTCCTGGACGCCTTGTCAGCTGTATCTCAAATCGTACTTTGACTGATGCTGAACAAGATGCTTGCAATACTGTATTAGAGGACATTGTTTCTTGAATGTTCAGCCTGACAACTAGAGCTGACGATAACAGAAGACACAGTAAATAATTAATCTGATCTCTTCATCTGCACAGAATAGCAAAGCTTATCTTCAATAGTTAACACAGTTGCAAAATAAGGAATTTCCTTAAACATGCCATCAGCCCATCAGCCAATTATGTAGGCTTAGGCCACTATCTAGTTCAGAAACTTCCTATATGCGATTCAGACATACATGTCTTGCTCCAGAATCAGAGAATCAATTTCTATTAAGCACACTACTGGATGGTAAGTTTGATTTTCTTCAAAGGGCTGTTGTGCACCCCTTTAATTAAGTCATCAAACTTTCCAATGCATGCTAAGTCAGAGAAAAAAACCCAAGACCCAAATGTAATATATTGCTCTGGAAGTCAGTGCTGGTGTTAACTCTTCGTTATAATGGCTCGATTTTCCCAGCTGAGTCCTTGTCTTATCAACTGTGCATGACAAGCACGTGGCCAGCCACACAGCTTCATAGAATCTCATTTAAAGCAGAAATAGAAATCCATATGAGAAAAACTCCTCACAAAATACAGTTGGCCAGAGAAGCACTAGAGAAGCATTTCTGAATTCATAATAGGAGTGTGACACAGAGCACGACTTCAACAAGGGTTCATAGCAGTGCACCTATCACGTCATCCTGACTGACCACAATTACATATTTAGCTTAATGAGAAGCAGCAAGTAGTTCAGAAAGAAGGTTAAAAAATTATGCTTGACTTTAGCACAGTAAAAGACAACTGCTGTCAGAATATAGACTTTCAGAAAATTTTCTAAGGGGCAACCTCCCAGTTGTTTTGCTATTGTAAGGTACTGTATATATGGGAGGCTGTTTAATACCCTTATGCTGGCATGCTGTCCTTTCAGTGTCATGGTAGCAGTGGCTAGGAAAGAGGTAGGAACAGCAGAGTCAAATGACAACCTCCATCCCTGAGATTGCCCAGCAGTATGAATATGGATGGGTATTTAGCAATGAAGCCTCTTTTGAAATCTTGGCAACAAAGAATTCTACACAAAGTAAATCTTTTATTGTTACAGATGTCAAAAGGTATATTCATTATTATTGTTCTTAGAAATAACCATTAACATGATGCATTTCCACTGTGGGGAAATGCATGTGGCTATACTGTAGTCTCTAAGAACTCCCTAGTGTCAATTTAATAGTTTGGACAATTACAACTCAGTGCTCATGGCTTGTGCTACTTAGTTCACTAATACAGAGACAGAATTACTTCATCTAAGATTATACATCTCTTTCAAATCACTTGCTCACCTCCTGGCTGGCCCACTTTTCTGCCAGAAGGCTCCTGGAGCTCCATGTGCTGCCTGAATTCCTTGAATTGTGTTACTGATATACTGAGACTGCATACATTTGCTTCAGGAGAGCTAAAGCAGCCTAGTGGGATCAGGCTTCTACTCCTCCGTTAATTAAGCTCATGTAAAATTAAATCTTTTACAAAAATATATTAATACTCATTTCTACCATATCTAAAGCTATTGTTTCAAACTGGTATTTTGAAAAAGTATTTTGTCAACTTGACACATGTTGATTAGCATTAACTTCATTAAGTTCTTTAACATCTTATATCAGTTAGGACCTCATTTTGCCCCTGATCAATATCAGGGGACAAAATCCTAGGTCCTCTTCTTCAGCCTTTTTTAAGCATTGGCATTCGAGTTTTCTTCCTGATCTCTTAAATTTCATTACAGTTTTCAGATTTATTGAAAGAACAATTCAATCTGCCCTTTTAAAACTCCTGTATTCAAATTACCTTGGCCAGATGATTTTAAAATGTTTAATTTTACCAGAGGTTCTTCCACATATTTCTAAGTTGTTCTTGGAATAGGATGTATTTTATTATTATGACCTAAATAAATCAAGCAGGCGTTTTCCAACCATAGATTAGAAACATCATTGAGCATTTTTGCCTTCTCACCAATAAAACTGGCAATTTGTCCACCTCTGTCTGGCAAGAGAGAACACTAACTGGAGATAGATAATATATATAGATAATATTATAATAGAACAGATCATAAAATAGCATGGAATATGTAACACTAGATGCAGCTTAATTTCTTGCTATAATGATTATCCTGCTTGACTATGTATTTTAAAACACTTCTTATTTGTAACTGCAGAGCAGGGCCCTGTGACATCTTCCTGTCCCATTTAACCAGCCTGCTCTTGTCACTCCAACTGCCCAAATCGTTCTGCCTCCCCATCTCCAACCTCAATAATACTCAGAAGCAATGATATGAAGGACCACTTTTCCAGACATAGTTAGAAGTGGTTCTAACCTGTGCCCTATTACACTACATCATGTTCAGTTTATGTGAGCTACAGAAACACACTTTTTATGTGAAATCAATTTAGTATTATTAGTTCAGATATAACCATTATAGAAAAAGGAAGAACACAAAAGAAAATGCCACTGAAAAATTCTCAAAATTATACATTTAAAATTGCCACACACACATACACATACACCCCTACTACCTCTGCTACTAACCATTTACTACACTAGTCCTCCTCATGAAGAAGAGGAGAATCAGCAGAGGAAGATATTGATATTCATGGTGGCGTTTATTTTCTCCTCACTTCAGAGTCTAACTGTTACTTTTCAATATTAACATTCACTACATATTGCTCTTTTTTTCATGATCCATAATTAAAGATCTTTTCTAAATGTACTATTTATGCTATGTTTTACATATACTGGGTACTTGGGTTTTGTTCTGTTATCCTTAAAAATGGTTTTACTGAGCTCCAAAGTTTGCATTACTTTAATGACCAATAACTGACCACTGGTGATTTGTTTATACCCTCTGGTATCCTCCTGGTCTTCTACTTTCAAGGCCTCTGCCACCATCCTTCACTTGCACTCCAGTTCACATCATTATTCTAGGGTCATAGACCATTCACTATACACAGAAGAACTGCTTGGTATTGCTACCTGTTATTTGCAGAAGGACATCAAAATACTTACACTGCTACACAAGTGCATAATGCTAGCTAAAGCTAAATGAGTTATGTAAAAGTTACCTGTTTGTTTAACTCCTGTTGTTTTAGGTAAACATGCTAAAATAAAAGTCTTGATAGGGCAGAAGAGTGCAGACAAAAGAAACTTGGTAAGTCAGAGCCCAGAAGCCTTCCAGAGTCAATACAAAGTCTATATTGTGTTACCAGCAGTGGCACCACTGTATTTAATTGGATACTCAACAATAGAACTATCTCTATTTAGCCTCCTACGCTACCCTGAGGTCTCTATTTCTTCTGCATCTTCTCAACACTTTCTCAGCTTCCCCTGTCTTTAAGGCCCTGGAGTAGAAATATTCCACAGACCACTTCTAAGTGATGTTTACTAGACAAAGCCCACAAAAAATCAACCCATTCAACTTTTAAAGGTCATACTCCATGTGCTGCCAGGCAAGTAGAGGCATCTCAGCTCCATTCTCACGATGCCAACAGACCTCTGTCATCCACACAGTTCTGCTGCTCAGTTCTGGTGAGAGAGCATGTCATTAAAATGCAGAATCAGTGACAAAATAACAGTGGTCACTGTAAGTGCAATGGAAAAAAGACGGATGAGGCAGTTTGTTAAGGGCTGAATCTGTTGTGTATCTGGCCAATTTAGAGTATACAATTATGCCCTATACTGTGAGTTGCTTGCTCCAACCCTCTGTCCACAAAGGCCAAACTACATTTTAGTGAGGAAGGAACAGCTTTCCACTTTACAGAACCTCACACAGCACACACAAGAAGGAGGAAAGGCAAGGAAAGTATCCGTGGAATCAGTGAGCAGTTCAGGCAGTGAGCACTTCGGAAGACCTGTCACAACACACACCCAGTGCCCCCTATCGCTCTCCACACTGAAGAGAAATAGGACAGTAGCAGGCCATATGGAGAACAGAAGACTCTTTATCTGTCACCAAGAGTAGCAGGAACACCTTCAACTACTCAAGCAGGAGTCAACTAGAGGCCTATGGGCTCATTTATCTGCAAGCACCCTGACAACCCAGAATTTATAGCTGCAGCCAGAGGTGGCTTTCTGCCTCAGGGGAAGATGTCAGGCGGTGCTGCCTGTTGGCCTTATTATCACCTTGTAGAACGCTCTTGGAGAAGTTTACTTGCTTCCCGGATGTACACGGGGTAGAAGCATTAGTGAGGTATTTCTATATTGACGGATGCATTTATAGGACACACAATGCCTGGCACAAGCACCACATTCCTTCCTCCCCTCACCCTCCCACATGCACACATATGCACACACCCACCAGGGACTCCGCACTTGGCCATGGAGCAGCAGGGAGAGCCCAACCATCTGCAAGCGTACAGAAAACCTCCTCTGGGTCAACCGTGCTTTCACAGACAAGATATGGAGACAAACCTCTGCCAAGACTCAGCCACTCCAAAGAGTTGCAGATGGACACTCCATGGGCAAGACTATTCCCTACCAATCCAAAACTGGTGGCAAAGGAATCCCAGCCAGCTGCTGTACTCCTGCTGCTGGCTGGCCTTCCCAAAGCGGGTGGACTGCATGGGAACAAAAGGCAACTACTGGACAGTCTGCACTTGTAACACCTGTTTTTACAGTCTGTACAAGCACGATAACGTTCAGCCAACGTTCTCTTTCAAGAGTCTCAGATGTTAAAAAGGAATGTATTGGCATAGCAGTCTTATCAAGATGAACTACATACCTTTTCTGGAAACATTGTAAAGAGAAGGAAGAAATAGGTGCTTCAAAGTAATTTTGTCATTTTCTGCAATACATTCAGAGAGACAACTCCAGATACCTAACCAAGAGGGTGACTGGGTATTGTGTTCAGTATCCCAGCAATATTATTTCCTTATTTTGTGCACATTGCAGCACAAATTACAAAAAGGCAAGGATGTTTTGGTAAAGAGTAAGCTGAGGCCACTGAGATAAAAACTGTAAGCAAAAGGCAGTATTTGTTGCCAATGGCAGATGCTGCTGTGAGTACACAGGCTCAGGTCACACATGGGGTCCTTGGCATTCTCTGCTTAAGGAATGCTTTTCAGATATTCCACTACAGGGCACCATCAGAACCAGTTATTACATGTCCCAGTGAAAATGGGGGTTTGATATACTTCCTCCTTGCCAAAATACCTGAATGAAATTCTCTGTCTGGTGGTCAAATAAGGCATGTTGTGCTTCCCCATAACTTTCAAGAGTCTGGTGGGAAACACTGGCCAGATCGTGTACAATCCAATGCATGTGCTAGATACAAGTCTGAAGAATTATAATTACTGATGCAGCATCTCAGAGATATCTGCAACCAAATTATGCAAATAAGTTTAAATTATTTGTGAGAGAACTGTAAGATATGAGAATATTCGATCTAAATAGCAAGTTAAAATATTAATAAAAGCAATAATAAATTAGACCAATGTGAAAGGAAAAGACAGCATAGTGCAGTTAGCACTTGTAAAAACATATTCACTGCAATCCCCAAAAAGATACAGAACTCAGGTCCTTCTTCTGTAAATGCTGTTTAGTACAATCTAGTGTGTTTCTAAATGTCTCCAATGGCACTGAAAGGAGAACATACCTTTCTAGTAAAAGCACTGGATACCACTGATCAGAGAGTTTCCCATGTACACAGCAGAGCAGCCTCCACATTAACAGCATTCTAGGACATTTCAGTCTAACAGCAGCTCCCCCTTTTTGCCACACAGTAATGACTGGCATCCTGCTGATTCACAGTGTTGCTGAGCTGATAATGAAGCATTTGCCAGCTAGAAAGTTACAAAAGCATCAACAATACCAGTGAGAGTTACTTCAGATCCATGGTTTGTCAGAGGGGAAAAAAAAAAAAAANGTTCTGCACCTCTATTGAAGATGCAAATGTCAGGTTTGTTACTTAAAAAAAAAAAAAAGAAAAAAAAATAAAAAACAAAAAAAAAAAAACAAAACAAAAAAAAAATAAAAAAAAACAAAAGAAAATAAAAAAGAAAAAAAAAAAAAAAAAGAGGGGAAAGGAAAAAAGATGGGGAAAAAGGAAAAAAAAAAAAAAAAAGAGGGGAAAGGAAAAAAGATGGGGAAAAAGGAAAAAAAAAAAAAAAAAGAGGGGAAAGGAAAAAAGATGGGGAAAAAGGAAAAAAAAAAAAAAAAAGAGGGGAAAGGAAAAAAGATGGGGAAAAAGGAAAAAAAAAAAAAAAAAGGTGGGTAATGGGAAACCACTGGGCAAATGGGCAAAGTGGCAAAAGTGGCATAGCTTCTTGAATGGGGGAAATCTTATTCCAACCCACATTGTTTTCCCACCACACCATCCTGCTCATCAACATATTAAACACCTTCAAAAAAATGCACTGCCACAGATTATGATCCTCTCATTTTTAATTTGGTCATTGACACTGATATATTTTATCTTTTCTAGAGCAAAAAATTACAGTTCAGGTATTAGACTGTCCAACGTTCCACGAGGTGCTGAAATGCATGATTTTTTCAGTGTTCTGCACCTCTATTGAAGATGCAAATGTCAGGTTTGTTACTTAAAAAAAAAAAAAGTCTTCCAACATGCATCACTGAACCTCCAAAGTCTGCTGAAAATTAACCTTCTCAACTTTAAGTTAGATCTAAGGAGTAAGGTAATATTCTCAGGTGTGTTTCAAGCCAAAAAGTGGCTGGGAATGAAGAAATTCCACTTGGCAGATCTACTCCTAGATGTTGGTTCAGATGCATGGGTAAAGGACAATACAGAAACTTGGCCAGGGATTGAAATATTAGATGTCCTTTCCTTTCCTTTCCTTCCCTTCCCTTCCCTTTCCTTTCCTTCCCTTTCCTTCCCGTCCCTTACCCTCTCCCTCTCCCTCTCCTCTCCTCTCCCTGTATATCTCCTTCATTTATGAATATTTGTCTAGCCATCTACCTGGGTGCACATGCCCTACATTCACATGAACTTCCCTGTTACTCCTTGTGTAATACCTCCTTGTCCCCAGCAAGGATGTTCCATTCTTATGAGTTTTTCAGTCTGCTGTTGAAAGGAGAGTTTCATACCCATTTTACAGCTTTTCTTTATACCCTCAGTTTAGCCAGACCTCTGTGATACACCTGAAGGTGCCTCACGCACGTAACAGATACTGACAATACTGTTATCAGACAGATTTTTGGCATGGATTGTCCCCTTGTCTCAATTGAGAAACGGCTTAGGAACCATGAGTCCAGCTCCCAGCCTGTCAGGTATTGCAGCAGATTGCAGTAGCCAACAGGTGAGTTCTGAATACTGTTAACTCAGGATTAATCCACTTAAGATACTACTCTGCCACATTAACATCCTCTCTTCCTGTCCCTTTTTAAGACTTCCTCCCCTCTCTCAGGGGAATTATTCTTAGAAAGAGGCTAATGTACCATGTGAGAAGAGACGCTTACCTCCCACTCCTGGAAATAGACGTTCTGAAAGAGTAATTTCCTAAAAAACAAAAAAGGATGTGGCAAACCCTTAAAGCACATTTTGAAGCAAGAAATATCAAATTACTTTATTGCTGAAATTCAAGTTCAAAATCATGGTTTTGCAAATGACATTGCAACAATCCACCAGGAAAAATGTCTCACCTTATCTCAGGGTGTGAATTTCTACATTCCTAGGTCACAGCTTGGTCATCTAGTAGAGTTTCTACAACTTATCCTAACTTGGAATTCCTCAGGCCAGTCTACACTCTCTTCCAAATAAACCCACTCCAGTCTCAGCACAGAAGGAGCTCTTGAGAAAACTTAAGATTGGCCATAACTTGTGCAAATTTATGGCTAATTGTTTTCAGCTGCATGAACAAACTACATAACATACAAGGCACTTCTTCACATACTGTGCACACAGGCATGGCCCTGGACAATATTGCTTCCAACATTATCTCCTCATGAAGGCCTGTTTCACAACTCAGAATTTCCCTTAGGGTTGTGTTTGAGTTTCTTTATATCATGACACTTGGCTCTATTCTCTTATAAGCCACATAGTTCAGTGACGAAACCACTCAAAGCACTCAATAAAAAGTTTGTGCCACTAACTGGAGTTGTTCATATATGGTCATGTCATTTTCATTTTCCTACTCTTCTCCCTCAGAATTAAAGCAATTTCCAGGGGCTCTGAAACTGGAAGAAAAACATAGAGGATGAGGGATTATTCTTACAGATAATACTAAGGCCAAGTCTTCTCCAGTACTCTGAGTTATGCAGGTTCACAATGTGAAAATATGTAAAAATATTCCACCTAAGTAAAAGCCAGAATGTTTTTTCATCTGTGTTCCACACTAACATTTTCATTTGTGGTCTCAGGCATAACCTTGTAATTCTCATCTTATCCAGACTTCAAAACTAGGGACTCTCTTCTGTACAGCAGATATCAGGTTCTCAAGCAAATATGAACATAAGCCTCAGGAAGCATCAAGAATATTCACCCTTCTAAATGAAGTCTCTTGGATTCAGCCTGATACAGTAATTTCTTGTTCCTACTCTCATACACTTGCAAAGTGACAGATCTCTCAAAGGGTGGTCCAAACCCTCAAAGCAACTTAGAAAGTTACAAATATCTGACTTGCACTTGAAAACCCTTTTTTTACCAGTTAGTGTTTTCAAGCTGCTGGCCAAGATTACTAAATCCATTAACATTACTATCTGCAATATGAATTCATCCCTTGTATGATTATCTTCATGCAGCTCCATGCCAGGGTCACACTGAGCACACATATCTGCATTAGAGCAAACAGGGATCCTAAAAAAAAAAAAAAAAATGTGTTTCCTTGTTACTGCAGACCTCATACTTGTCATCAATTCATCTGACAGATGTCAACTGAAGCAGGGGAAGGAGCAACACTTGAAGGCAGGAGCAGACACAATTGCCATGCCTGGGAGGCTGATCTCTCTATTGCTCATGATGCCTCCTCTCTCCTCCTGTCTATGACAGAAAATTGAACCCTGAAGACAAGACAGAAACACCCCTCTGGAAGCAGCTATTATGACTTGATTATGCTTGGTCTCCAGGGTTATTAATATTTGTTGCCTGTGCTTGCTATTAGCGCCCATCAAGTTTTAATAATACTTTCTGAAACAGAACTGTAAACATTTCGCACATCCAAATTAACACCTGATTATTTTCAATCTGGTGAGGGTGGAATGAACACAGAAAGCTTTTTTATCACTTTCAATTTTAGAAAAATATATGTGGTTTTATAAATACTCACTGTGAGATTTCTGTTTTTCAAGTTTTTGATACTTCCTTAAATTGTGCACGTCTTTATTTTGCAAGTATTCTGTAGGGCTAACGGCAAGTTGCTTACCTTAAATGCCTTTCCACTTAATCCTAAATATCAGTTTAACCAGAGTTTGGCAGTGAATTTACTTTATAACTTGTACTTAGGGAAGGTGCTAGACATTGGATTCAGGGACAGTACATTTGTTACTCCAAACTAGCCTGGTGCAGGCTTTCCACAATGAATATTAAAAACGCTTTTGTGTCAAACACCTGCCACAGATCACCAGTAAAGGTTTTTGTGGATTCAAGCTGCTTTTATAAAACCTGTCTCCATTTCATCCTTAGGTAGTTCAATAAAAGCAGGTGAGATGAAGTGCCTTTTGGAGATGCCTACCTTCTGTTCTCAAATACATGAAAAGACTAAGGTTACTCACTAGGCTTAGACAACAAACTTTTAGACTTCCAGAGTTCAAATAAATGAACACAGTCCACAGCAGCGTAGCTACTATACAGTATATTTGTTGTTCGATATATCAACCTCAAATATCCATGTGAAGATAAAAGCCCAGGAGGCTGAGAAAAACAGTTGTTTTGTTCCCATTAAGAGTACAAGAAATATGATAAGTCGTTCCAGTTGTCTGGGCTGTATTAGATTCTCTGAAATTCTTTCTTGATTTAAAAAAAATAAAATCTAAAAATACTGTATGTTATTTTCTACTTCTTTGAAAAGTTATTAATTTAATATCAGAACACATCTGCACCTCAAAAACCATCAAGTTTGCAGTCAAAGCAAGTTGGCCAAAACAGTTTCTTAAACAATTCAGTTATTTAGCAGGCCTTTATGTCATTAGTTTCAGGCACCGTTTCCAGTTATGTACTGCATGACCTTACACTAACGTGAAATGATCTATAACATTTAATGTGTGTTGGTGGGTTGATGAAAGACTAGAAAAAGAGAAGTATTGATTTTTAAAGTGTTTGTTCTACACAGCATATATTTTTCCTAAGTATAGTCAGTAAACTTAACTACTTATGACAAGTATGGTGTAATAAGTTCCTTGGATCACTGAAAGCACATTTAAGACTCACATTTCTGCACTAAAACTATGACAGAAAATGGTTTGGGTTTTTTTCCACATAAATTACCAGGTATGTGGAGAAATAGATGCATATCAAACCAGAGCAACGTAGCTGACTATCAATCAGTACCTGACATAGAACTAGAATGGTTGCAAGTTTTTAACTGGAAGATGCCCGTTGAAATTAATTTCACAGGGACAGATATTTCAGCACTGTTTTATGATTTGCTGTCTTTTCCTTGTCCATCAAAATCTCTGTTGTTCTGTCTCTTTATCTGGATATTTTCTATGGCTCCTTCTCTTCCCTCCAGCCTTTGAAAAAGACTGCTTGTCAATGTGCTGCATCCTCTGTCTGATCTGCTGTCTCAGAAGGTTGTTCTCCATCTGCTGTCAGATGCTATATATCTGACACAACAGTGCAAGGAGGATGAAGTCAAGAGGTTCGGTACAAGAAGGGTTGAGGAATATTGCAGATCAAAATACTTCTGGGACAGGCAGATTTGCTGAGGTCTGGCAATAGGCTTGCTCTCCTTCAAATGGTGCTGTCTAGGAAGAGCCATGACAGAAAAGAGCTGACCCACCAGGAACGTCTGAGTTTTCTCTAATGCTGGCTGAACAGAAGAGCAGAAGGTCTCTGACAGATACATATTAAAATGCAGGTATTTAAAACTGCTTTTCACCTTCATAGAATCATAGAAT
>VWYH01001485.1:0-73462 GCA_013399365.1 Pampusana beccarii
AAGCCTGGAGTCCTAATACCACGCACCCTGATCATGTTACAAAGATGGATGGAAAGTGAACTTCAGTGTGTACAACTTTCCCTGCCTGGCTCTGCAGCTCTCCACCTCCAGCTGCAAGCTCAGCAACGTGAAGTCTTCAAGCATGGCAAAGCGCTGTGCTGCAGCTGTGCCCAGCAACATAGGAAAGCACTTCCACTAACTTTTTCTGTCAGTCTCAGCACTTACACTGCAATTGCTCCCCTCCCCAGGAGAGCAGAGCTCCCACTCAACCTACAAGAGCCACCTGCTTTCCTCTCAGCAAGCTGCCCATCTTCTATCATGCATCTTCCTTATAGATGAGGTTTGGTCCCCCAGCCCTTGCTCACCCAGGTACGTTTGCATTGTTAGGATAATGAGCTCCATTTCGGGAGGATCTTCCCTCCAGATGGATCCAAAGCATTTCACAAACTGTTGCTTAATTAAGCCAGCCAAACTCAGCAGGCAAAGCTCTCCTTAACACTGCACAACGAATCCCTTTTGGATGTTGGGAAGCAGATGTTTTACCACCAGACCAGCACAAGAAATGAGGGCTCTCAGTGAAGAAACTCAGACTGGGGAGGAAAGATCTGAATGTATCACTGGTATAAGTCTGGTAATGTATTATTCCATCTGAATAAGAAGCACATTAAAGGAGAAGCTGGTTCTTTTCCTCCACTGCTCCTACAGAGGGGTTGCTCCAAACTCTCACTGAGCTCCTGGAGATGAATTTCCAGGTTCTTGCTTCCATATGTTTGCAGCCACATGAGATCTGCCTCACTCCCCAAAGTGGTATGTCTCTTGTGAAGTGCTTCTGGGACAGAGCAGTCAGTGGGAATACGTTAAAATAAGTTACTAAAAGGTTTTTCTGGTTTTTCAATTTTCATCATCCTTATGGTCTTTTCCCCAGAGCTAAATCCTGGTTCTTTAAGGTCCCTAGATTTCAAGATGATCATGGGGATCAAACCCCCTGAATCCTCCATAAGTCTTTTGAGACTGAAGTGCGAGAAGAAGAAAGGTATCAGCAGCAAAAAAAAATTTCTGAAGATATAAAATACTCTCAATTCGTTGACTTGGGTCATGGCATGTGAATTATACAAACACAAGATGTGTCCTCAGATTTTCTTCTGATTAACTCTTTGATTTTGCTGGTGATGAATAAGGCCATTGCTTACCAAACACTGTGCTCTTACCCGATGTAATCACACAGGCAAAGCCTCCCTGAATGCATGCCCACATTCAGGAAAGCCATGGGATCCACCACATGGGAAAACTGGAGGACAACATAGGCAAAAATGTTCACCTACCTCTCTCACGGCCACATCTCCCACCGCTGCCCATGGAACTGCCACATGGGAAATGGTGTCCAGAAGGACTGGACTGAGGTCCCTACTAAAACATCAAATGCCAGGAGGGCAGCAAGATTACTGTAAGGCACGGTACAGAGATTAGCTACCCTTATGACATGAGGATGCTCTCACCCAAACTATTCCTGCCCCAAAATCCTAGTGTGGACGTAGGTCAGGAAAAATGATGAGGCCACCAGAGGCCAGCTATGGAGATAACCAAAGACTTTTTACCTGTGCCCTGAGGTCAAAGACAAGTGGAAGTTGCTGTGATTTCTGTGTCTAGGAGGAGTTATGACACTTCCAGTGCTGAAATGAAACAAGGCTGCTTACATGCCAGGATGGGGCTTTACCAATCATGCTTGTATCTGATTGTGTTCCACTTCACGTTTTTCAGGCACACTAAAAAGCTGTGACTAAATAGGTAATTCAGTGTGGAAATTTCCATTTTAAACTGGCATCCTTTCGGAAAAGAAAAAAACTTTGGAAAACAGACAGCTGCCCAAAGGCTATCTGATTTGCATAATGAGTACTCCCCATCAAACAGAAAAATTAAAGCCCTTTGAGTTTAGATTTAACATTAGCTACATTCTTGAATACTGCCCCAGGGTGCAGAAATATGCATAAGTGTTTCTACCCTGGTGCCAGAAGTGATTGTACCTTCAGGAAATGCTTTTTAAACCCGTTTCTGACTCTCACTCGAACTACTTAAATACATTCTTGCAGTTCCCATGCTGAGTTTTGTTACAGATTCCATCATAAATGCTGAATCCCAAACACCTCTCAAACTACACCCTTTGAAAAGCAAAGGAAGTCACACAGGGATAAGGGATGCTCATTTCCAATAAGATCTGCTACAAACCATAGACTCCCCCTGTACCTGATGGTTTTCTAAAGTCCTCTCATACATGTAATAATGGTGTTGATCTGCAAAGCCCTTTGATGCCTGGGAGGCTTGAAGAATGGCTAGAAGACTTGTTTGGGAAGTTTTCTTAAGTTTCTCATTTTTCTACTGTTACGGTTTGTGTAAATGCAAGGTAAGAAAATTGTTCTTCATGTTTCATTATTGAGAATGCAGCAACCACTGAGAAGCCACAATAAGACTTTCTCTTCAGGCAACAGCCCACTAGACAAACTTAAGTCCATTATTTCTGTAGAGTTCCCATTCATATGGAATATTTTCAAAGGGTTTCATAAGCAGCAAATTTTAGAACAAGACATTACAAAATATGAGAAAAAATGTGATTCTTGTCTTATTTCCCTGCAGTATTGAATTTGGTTTTAAAGCAAAAAGAAAAAAAAAACGATCACGGAAGACATAGCTCTGCTTTTTACAAGGATTAAAAAGAAAAAAAGATAAAGAAAACTGATAAAAACTAGTGGTTTGACTTGGTATTCACCCAAATTTTTCTAAATTGGAACTATATTGAGTATGAAAAGAGAGAATGCTTTCCTATGAAACTTCTTGATAAAAAGCATATGTTCCTCTTCTTACATTGTCTCTCTCAGAAATGGCACAGAGAAGTCTCAGAATATGGTGATCAGTTCCACCTTTTGCATTATCAGCTACAAGAAAACCTAACCAGAAAGCGGACCTCGGTTAGGAACAGGGGTGTTTTCCTCATCTTCCTACAAAACATCTGCTGAAGTAGGAAAAAATATCTTTTCCTCGGTAAAAATGGGGATGGCTTCTAACAAGCCAAAAATATGGATCAAATGTTGTTCTGTTTTCTAGTGGTTCTCCATTGTCTTATCAGGAAAATACAAACAATTATTTAACAGTAAGGGTGATCTGGAAAAAGAACCATTAGCAAAGGGAATTGTTGGCCTTTGTCTCTTTTTGTTCTCTCATTAAGACAGGAGCAGATCTGGAAGCCTTGCTTTGATGAACATGTGATCTGCTGGACTCCAAACAGGGGTAATCAAAAGAAGTTCTGTGCTCGGTGTTATAAAGATCTTAAAGGTCCGTTTTGATCTTAAAATCTCACTTGACACCCATTGTGTTAGCTTGCAGCTTGAACTCGTGCTCAAGCCCTAAACCTTTGATTCACATGATGGCTTTAATCTGAAACATGCCAAGTATCTCACCCGATGCTCACACAAACAGATGACAGGAATTGGCTTGAACTGAATTTGCCCCCTAACTAGGGTACATGGACAGTACAGAGGATTTGGGTATCGTGTTGAAGAACACAGCTTAAGAAACAGCCGGTAGGAAAATGTTTGCAAAAAATCTCAGTGGTTGCACCTTATGATCAGCTCTGTTAAATAAAAAGATAATCTCTAAATAGACTGTATTACTAATTGCTGTTCCTTATCCCCAATATTAAACATTTCTATCACTTGTCTCAGGAGTAGACTTACTGTCTTGTGGACTGGCTGGCCAGTCACACCACGTGAAAAACAACTGAGAAATGGCTCAGTTTAAGATCTAGACATTATTTTGTGTTTATTTCTAGAAAATTATTATATAATTATGTGCGGTGAATAGACATGGAAAACAATCACAGCCTGAGCATGGAGAATTTCTGTACAGAAAAAATGATTGCATTTACCAAGTATATTATTACTGACACCTAATTTAGTCTGTCGGAGTGACACTATGAGGGACTAATTAAAGAAAAACCAGAACGAATGCTTGCACTCAAGAAAAACACCAGGGAAAACATGGACAGATTTTACTAATCTGCACAGCGCTCATGCCTGTCAGTGTGAAGTGTTTCTGAAGTAGTACATTTTACCTGCTTTAAAGCAGAGTCTGTTCCACTAAGATAGCTCTCAATTTCAAAAGAGCAGATCACAGGCACTCATTAATTGCCCAGACTTGCTTCCTTGACTAAGCTTAAGCTTTTGAATTTTGAGCTTCTAGTCACACTTTTAAAGTTTTCTTCTGCTTTTCATGGTTCCAGAAATCTATATCTCAAATATGATAAATCTCCCATGCCAAGAAGGGAAAGAAAAATAAAAACGACAGACGGGCGGGATGAGGAGAAGGAGGGGAAAGAGAGATTGCGTGGTATTCCCAGCATGACTGTGGGACCTGTCAATTGCTTCAATGAAGTAAAATCCAAAACCTACCAGTGTATTTTGCAGGGCATTAAATTCATGCAGTGTAGGGCTGGGACAAAGGGAGAAAGCCTTGTGAGGCACTGAACAGGCTGCTCAGAGAGGTTGTAGATGCCCCATCCCTGAAGTGTTCAAGGCCAGGTTGCACAGGGATTTGTTCATCAGCCCTGTTGGCTCTGTAAAATCTGCCCATGCTTTTTCCCAGTGCAGTTCTCTCAGTGCCCATTCAATTTTGCCACTGCTTCTGGTGTCTTGGGCAAATTTGGGTCCTTTTGCACCTTTGATTTTCAACATGACATTCTGTCAAAGTCCGAAAATGTGGCAAATGCCCTGAGAGCAGCTGCAGAGGTTCCTGGAGGTTGATACTGGAGGTGGATGTACAACATATTCATCCAAGCAACATGCATTTGCTTTCTACAATACCAGCCCGGCCTGACAGGGCAGTGGCTGTTTTCAGAGCAATCCAGTTTTTATTCATCTTCAGAGAGGCAGGAGTTGAGCTGTCTTAGAAGAATAGTCAGAGGCTGGCGTACAATTACACTGTGTTATCCTCAGTCCGATAAATCACTTTTGAGGGAAGAGGTTCATAACAATTCCAGACATGCCTAATAGTTCCACCGAGAGTCTCTGGACTAAGCCCGAGACTGGAAACGAAATGAAATCATTACCTAAAATTATTTGTAGTACTATAGTGCTTGAAAGCCCCAGCTGAAATGAGACCTTCCTTTCTAGCAGGCGCTGTGCAGGGCCAGACAGAGGCAGCTCCTTCCTGAAGCATTTGCCATCTCAACAGAAAGGAGGAGGGCAGGGGGCACTTGTTCCCCGCTTCCTGCAGGCGTGGGGCCAGAGGAGACCTGGGACCAGCCAAGGCCAGTGTGCATGACAGCAGAAAGCAGAGGTTTTGCAACACCATAAATCAAGATTATTTCCTTCAAGCTATGCTCAGAGAGGCGTATTGCACCCCCCCCACCAAATTTACAGATTTAAGACAAGTGTATTATCTCTACTTATGGTTTTTAAGGTTCATTAATGCTATTTTAATTGTTTTCATAACACAGATCAATTAGTACAGTTAAAATAGGCCCTGCCTACCTCAGAGGACAGGCAGTAAGAGTAACTGGGTAACAGGTTTTTCAAGAGATCTTTCTGCCCACCGAACAAAAGAAACTCACTTTAAACTCTCACCTTCTCAGAAAAAATATCTTATTTGCATCTCACTCTCTGAATTGGTTTTGAAACAGAAGATGGCAAGAGCTTTCAGGTGAAATTAAGGAATCAAGTTAACCAGGCAGAGATTTTTTTTTTAAAGTTCTAAATGTTAAACCATTAAAAATTGATCCACATTTAAAAGCGCCCCCTGCCCTAATCAGTGTTGGCAGGTTTCTTGTGTCTTGGATGCAAAGACACTCCACAAATATCATGCAGGTACAGTTGGTGTCCACTTCACCGGTGGATGACCTGACACACAAGAGGTGCCAGAGGCCAATGAAGTAAAGGAAAAAATCCTCGCTTCTTGCTACATTGAAGAAATCTTTGAGTGTGTTTGTTATTTGCTCCAAGACAAAATATATCTTGCTATTTATGCAGCAAACTATCACATTTCCAACTACGTAAACAGAAATATCAAGGTGAAACACTGAGGAGTTTATTAGCTTAGTTATTAAGAGCTCTTTACACTGAACAACCCAAAGCATACACAGAGCAATTTGTAATCAGCACTTCCTAAGCTCTGAATAATCCATTCCTTAAGCAAGCCTTCCTGCTCGCTTGAAAACATCTTTCATGTCTTCATACCTTCTCTGGGAAAAACAAAATTCATTAAAGCAACTACTTGGCTATGCTTTTCTCTCTCCCGCCCATTCCATCATATCTCCCATCCTGAACTGAGTTAATTAATTTGTAATCAGAGCTACAGGGCCTCCTGCCAGGGCAGGGCTGAGCCCTGGGAGAACATCTCATGCAGATGGAATCCAGCTGGGTAAGGGACCAGCATGACCCAGGGATGTGACCACCGGCAGAGCTGCTAGCAGGAGCCTGAGACACTTGCTCCCCCTTTCCTGGTTACACCATCTCCTCTGACCAGAGATCTCCTCCCTCCACAGGCATCTTCTCTCCTGACCAGACTGCGCTCCTCCATTTCTCTTTCTCTCTAACATGCAAACTCCTGTCTTCTCCCATCTCTTTAAGCTCTGCCAATGGCTGCAGTACTTGAGGACCTTCTCCCCTTCTGCTAGTCAAGAGTTTTCTTTCTTTCTCCTTTTCCCTTTCCCCCTTTTCTTTGTTGGCTTTCTCTCTTTCCAACATAACCTACCTTGAAAAAAATACTTCTGCTGCTAACAAGCATTTGTGCTGTACTTGTTCAAGCCTTGTGTGCACATTACCCAGTTTAGGTTAGTATATTCCGTTAATCACATTGCTGACTGGCTGCAATACCTCACCTCAAACCGAACTAGCAAAATGCAGTGCACCTAAATATATCTCATGGACAATAAACAAACCTACGGTTTCTTGCAATGACCATGCAAGTGAGACACCTTCTGGCAAGGGTAACATGGAACAGACACAGATAGCTTGCAAACAACACCCTTTTTTCAAAGTAATCCATGAAAACATTCCGAAGACAGGGTTGAGTAGAATCAGAGTTCAGACATAAATCCTGAAAATCTGTGCCATTTTTACAGTCTTACTTTACATCTGAGAATCACAGCAGAGGCACTTCAGCTTCTATCCATGACTGTCCATTTAGATGGCACTTCTCTCTTTCTCTAGACCGGAAGGCTTTAGGGATCATCTCATAGTAGTTCCTTAAGTTTTCCTGAAATTCAAAATGTAAAGAACACGTAAGTGTGCCTGTAACACCTACCTGATAGCTTTCAGTATGGCTATAACACCATCTGGCACAGGAAGATGCTCTGTGACTGTTCCTATAGGCTTTGCATTCACTCACTTTTGGTGTTGTCACTGTAAATCTCAAATAAATAATATTAGACTGAGAGCATACGATGAATTTAAGAACCCAATACAGCCAGCCAATTCAATTACAGACAGTAGGAAAAGGGGTGGCTTTGCAGGAAGACAATGAGAGAGGGAATCAATAAACAGATAAAATATTAACTATCTACTGTGGGTCGGCCTAAGGATCTGTCTCTGACCAAAAAGTGTAACTAGAGCTCTACCAGGGAATGCTCTGGGCAGCACCTTGTTCGTCTTGGCACAACAATGCAACACCAAAAAGTTGCTCTGTAACACAGAGATATTTTGATTGTTTTTCAAATCTATATACTTTCCAGCCTTCTATGAACACAGGTTCTGAGGATGGAGAAGAAAGAGACTCAGGAGCTCTGTTCTGAAACAATGCATATTTTTCCAAATCTGCGATGATTAAAATATTTTAATGAACAAACTTAAATTTTGAAGGGAACAGCTTAAAAAAAAAAAATTAGTTCCAATCCAAATATTTAGGTAAGCTGCTAATGCAACAGCTCAGGTTAAAAGTGGCATCAGTGTAAACTAAAGGGATGTTAAAACAGGTCTTCATTCTTACGTTTCTGTTGCCAACACTGAGATCAAATAGGATCATGCTGGCAGTAATGTAGAGAAAAAGAAGTTGTTGTCAAAAATCCAACCCTAAGCAGCCAAAATACAGGATACATTATTCATATAGAAGCTAAAACATACATAGCATCATCACCAGAATGATTTTATTTCGTTTAACATCTTGAATTATTAGGAAAAGCTAGTTCAGTGGATAGGAAATTCTAAAACACACATCAGCTTCCTAACCTCTAATAACCTCCTCCTAACATCATGAACCTATTGGATATGTACAAGAAGAGTCTATTTGACAGATTACAAATAGGAAAAGAACAAATTCTGATACACAGCTCTGTTTGCTGTTTATGGACGTGATTGAAAACAAGACCTCTCCTGCACTGTATTTGGATGATTGAGTCGTACGGTCCTTGTTTGTATTCTCAGTCTTGGAGACCATTGGCTCTGAATGCAGGAAATAATTTTCTCCCTGTTTAGATTCAGTGTAATTTAGTGCAAACAGAGGGAAAGACAACATTTACCTTTTTCTGTAGCATGGGACATATTTTCATAAGCACTTTTCACCCATTTTTCCTCCCACAGCAGTTTTAAAGCATTCTTAGCTTCAACGGCATCTTTTTTCCTTGCTGGTGGTATCTGCTGGAGATTAATGCCTGTTAATAGAAGACTTTACAGGAAACCTTCAGAGAGCAAATTAAAATGATCTAATAGACCTTTCTGGCTTTACACTTTTTGAAACCATTAAAAAAAAAAAAAAAAGGAGAAAAGCCTACCTGTGCTATTGTAAAGAAGAAAATCCTATAACGTTTAAGCTGTTTATGGTTTCTGGGAACCTGTCCAATGATGTGTGACTGCCAGGGGAAGGCGGGATTGTCTCCCTGGGGACTCCACTGGAGCAGGACTCCCTGGTACTTCATCAGCCTCCATTGCACGAAGCCCTTGTGCCTGAGGTGGCTTCCCTGAAAAGGAGATTGCAGTGAAGGGGCTCATTTGCAGCCCTCAACTTAGGCAGAGACTCAGGTGTCTTGCAGGAGCAGGAGGAAAGCATAGAGCACCACAGAAAGGACTAAATATAACCCCTATTTTGTAGAAGAAAAAGGTGGCGAGTAAAACCTTATCTCCTTTCTTCTTCTCCACTGACCATTTTTCCTTCTGTAGCAATGATAGCACAGGTCAGAATAAAAAACATGGGGTGGAACAGCCCATTGCGGCTCTAATATCGCCTGAAGGAAGGATGCCTGAACTTTTACTCTTCAGAGATTGGATGGTTCAGCCAAAGGGTGTTTTTTTCCATTTACTTTTGAAAAAAAGAAAGGTCTATTTTCCACGGGAAAAGAGAAAAATGAACAGGATTTTTGTAAGAAAAACAATTTTGTATAGATTTCTTTTTGCTGAAGCAATAAGTTCTTGGGGCTTGGGTTTCTGCAAGAAGCCATAATATTGACTGGAAAATCAACCAATTAATAACAGGTAACACCATGGGAACAGCTCCAGTACAAATCCCTCCTCCTGGTATATGGCTCTTTGGAAGATGTGCAGAATATATCCTCTCCTCCCACAGACAAGAGGGGCTTGGATCATTTCGTTTCTCCTATTTTTGCCTTCTAGCAACACCCACAAGCTGAAAACTCCTAAGGGGAGAGGGTAAAAAAAAAAAAAAGAACTCTAAGCCACTGATTTTTTACCCTTCTTGGTCTTGTGAAAGGAAAATGCTCTCCTGGCTGATCTGCAGCCCAGCAGACAACACAAGAGGGCTCTGTGGCTGCACACAGGCAGCCTCACCACATGCCATCCACACAAGGCTGGATTTTTCCTCACCTGGTCCTTCTGAACGGGCCACCATTGCTGACCACTGGCTGGTGGCAACTCCACTCCCTGGGCCCAGCTTGGAGATGAAATCTCCCTTCCCCTGCTGTCTCCAGCATCCCCCACCACTTTACTCAGCTTGGCTGGGGGACTGGGATGCCTCTCCACAGCATTAGCTGGGGAATGAGCAGAGCAGGCGGTAAACCTGGCCAGGGAGATGATGTGCTTTACAGACATGCCACGTTGGAAGTGCTTGCCCTCTTCAGTCGCATTTACCTCTTTCTAAAGAGCCTCAGAGCAGGCAAAGCTCTTGATTTCATTTTAGCTCTTTCTCTTCTGAGATCATTAACATTTCAGCTGCAGGCAGAGCTGGCCACGTGGCTGGTGTCTGCAGTGCCTGGCCAGGAACAGTTCCCTCTCTGGCCTCATCCCCATCACCATTCCCCATCCTGGGGTTTCTCACAGGTGCTACAGAAGCCACAGCCTGAGCTATGAGGTGGTTCTTCATCTTCGCCCTTTTGCCACCCTGGCTCAGCTAGTTTTTCTCAGGACACCTTTCTGGAGAATTTCCCTGCCTGTCTCACAAATCTGTGGGATTTGTTCCGGTGAGAACAATCTCCTCACTGACAAGCTCTGGCGTTTGCTCAGAGCCCTATTCAGCCCCATCACCACCAGGTAGCTGCTCACCCCATCACAGATTTGGCCTTGATGGGTTTCTCCCTATTCTGCAAAAGTGTCACAGACACCCCATAACCTTGTTGTGAGCATCCTCCTCAGAAAATCCCTCCTGCTGCACAGCCATGGCTCTTGCCATGCTAACTGGCCTTGCCTTTGCCAACCACAACGTGATTTTTAGAATTCATAAACAGCATGTTTTTCCCCAACTCTCTTCTTTGCTCTTTCGTAACCAACTCCAAAGAAAATTCCAACCTGACGACAAAACAACAACAACAAATCATATAGAAGCCAAAAGTCTCTGGAATATCTCCTTGGAGTGTGCAGAGTGCTATTGCAGCAGCTGTCAAAGTTTGTCAAACACTCCTGGCCCGCCACAGTGTGAGCATTTCAACTGCCCCATGCCAATGAGAGGGTAATCCGAGTACATGCAATAACACCTTGATTCAGACCATGCTCGTGCATCCGTCCGCACACACAAGAGCAGCAGGAGCCTTCAGGGAAGAGCTCTAAAGCATTAACATGCACTTGCTTGAAGGACAGATAGTCCATAGCCACATTTCTGTGCAGGGCACCAACCCTTACCCAGGACTCCCCTAATTGTGGGTTTGAGGCCTGGCTGTCAAAACTCTTTCATGCCCATCCAATCTCATCTGCACACAGCATTCACAAAGGAAGATCTAAACGACTCTTCTGCAACAGATTATCCAAAGACAACAGTATTCGGCAAAAACGTTCAATCACTATCATCCTTCTGCCCCAGACAAAGGGCAATTCAGTGTACATAAACGTCTCCAATAGATGTTCATAACCAGGTTACTAAATGGCATAGTCAGGGTAGGGCAGGGGATCAGAGCAGGTCCGAGCCCTGCCTGTCTGCTGCCTCATCCTACCTGTGCACAAGCCATTTTCCTGGTTTGCTTCTGTGAACAATGATGAGAAAGATACGGAGGACAGCTCAGGGCTCCCAGGAGCAGGGCCAATATTGAAGTGTCTCCCCTCACAACTGGAAACAGTTCTCCTGTGGTTAGTCTGCCACCAAAACACCAAACATTTTGCCAGTGACTAAACTCCAGCCTAGCCAAGACCCTCACAAATATTTCTGGACTACAGAAACACAAATGGCATCCTTAAATCTGAGGGAAGGAGCCTGGGGAAGGGTGGAGATTTGTCCGGAGCCAGAGAGGCAAAGCAAAGCGAGATCATCCTCATGAACCAAGTCACTGTTTCCTCAGTGCCCAGTCCCTGCCACCCCCAGAGCCAGCAGGGCTCCTCAGACATGGAGGGGTTTGGAGAGCAAAAGCCTGGAAGAAGCAGCAGTTCCTTGAACATGTTGGGAAAAGAGCAATGAAGTTCCCTTTCCAGAGTGACAGCACATGGAAAATCCCTGTCCCAAATAGCTCAGAGCCCCCCACAACATGCCCTCTGCACAAACATGGCCTCTTCCTCTCCCTACCCCTCTCTCTCATGCTGCTCTGTGTCCACGACCGAGCTCTGCCTGCAAGAGACAATTCCATTTCAGTGCAACAGATTCAACATCTAATTGAGTTTTCCCATTTAAATCAAGGCAGGAACAGCTCTGCCAGCCTGCAGTCATGAGAGCTATTTTTTTAAGAGAATGGGCAAACTAGCTATGAAGTCAAATATGGCATTTTTAAAGCATTTTTAAGGGTGTGTGCACATGTGCACACCTGTGTGCATTTCCTTCTGCAAGCAAGAAACAATTGCTCACTGTGAATTAAAGGAGCTTAGGTTTCTCTAATTGCATGGCTGCTGAAATGGCTTCTTTGTGACAGTTAAAAGAGAAAGAAATAATGGTCAGTTTATGTGTGTATTCCTGCTTTACGTGACTCACTGCAGTGGAAAAAAACATATTGCTTCTTCTCTTCTTTTAGGCCCATGTCATCCCAGACACCATCTATCTTCATGCCACTCCACAGCTGTTTGCACGATGGTGTTCACTCCTTTATGTTCCTTAATTCAAGTGCGCAGTCCAGAGGTTATTTGGAGTATAGCTTATCCCCCTTTCTGTATAGCACAAGGAAAGACTGTTTTATGGTGAAGACATCAGATTAGGACTCACATCCAGCTTTCATATTCGATACTAATTCAAACTTCTGATATGACTCAGTTATTCACCTTCCATTAGGCAAAAGTGCAATAAAACTTTGTCTTTCATCCTATTCTCTCTCCAGTCAGCCCAAAGCATTTTCTCTTCAGCCAGATTTAGTACAATGAACACTCGTTACACTTTCATCACAAATTACACTGTAAACCTGTATTTTCTATCATTTTCTTATATTCTCTGCTAAGTACTGTATGCTTTTACAGAGCTAAGTCAACTCCTTGGTAGATGCTTTGATCTCTGTTTTAATAGGCCTTTACAGTTAAATCAGTGTTAGGAATAAAAGTCAATACACACATACTGAGGTAGTTTCAATTTCATCGATTTTTTTAGTAAGGAAATAGTCGTGAGAGTGATTTGCTGGCTTTACCATCTTACAGACAGAATGACTGGCATGTTTTGAAGGTTCAAGTACTTCAGTTAAGACTTTTTTTCCTAGGATAAAAACATTTGTAAAAGAGCCTGCATTTTGGTGAAGAACAATTAACATAATAATTTTGTGTTATAAACACATGTTGTCAGCTACAGTGAAGTCATGCTCTGAATTTCTCTCAAAGTAGTATTCAGGATTTATCAGTTCCTAGTGGCCTTGATGACACTTGACATCGTATAACATACTGTTTTCTTCAATATGCCTTGCAAAAAACCTTTGTATACTCCAATGAAAGCACCACAGAATAGGTGAGGTGGGCAGGCACCTCTGGAGATCATCTAGTTCCCTGCTCAGAGTAGGGGCAGCTGCAGCACATTGCTCAGGGCAGTGTCCAGTTGGGATTTGAACAACTCTAAGGATGGAGCCACCACAGCCTCTCTGGGCAGCCTGTGCCAGTGTTTGATCAGCCTCACAGTAAAAGTGATTTTTCTTATGTTTAAATGGGACTTTCTGTATCTCAGTTTGTGCTCTTTGCTTCTCATCCTTGTCAATAGACATCACTGTGAAGAGTCTGGTTCCATCTTCTTTACTCCTCCCACCAGGTGTTTATACCCACGAATAAGATCCCCCGAGCCTTCTCACCTCCAGGCTAAACAACACCAAGGCTCTGCCTCTCTTCATGTGACAGATGTTACAATCCCTTAACCACCTCCATGTCCCTTTGCTAGACTTAATCCAGTATGTCCATTTCTCTTTCGTGGTGGAGAGCCCAGACCTGGACACAGCACTCCAGGTGTGTCTCATCAGTGCTGAACAGAGGGGAAGGATCACCTCCCTTGACCTGCAGGAAACACACTTTCTAATACAACCCAGGGTGTCATTGGCCTTACTTGCCTCATTTGCCTAAAGAGCACATTGATGGCTCATGTTAAACTTGGTGTGAACCAGGACCTTTTCTGCAGAGCTGATTTCCAGCCCATAATCCCCCAGCCCGTGCTTGGTGCATGTGGTTATTCCTCCCAGGGGACAGGACATTGTCTTACCTGTCATACCTGTTGGCACATTTCTCCGCCCCTTTCTTCAGTCCCTCTGAATGGCAGCGCAGTCATCCTGTGTATCCTGACAGTTTTGTATCATCTACAAACTTGCAGAGGGTACACTTTGTCCCATCACCTAGGTGATTAATGAAAATATTAAACAGTACAGGATCCAGTATCAAGCCCTAGAGTACCCTACTAGTGCTGACCTCCAGGTGGACTTTGTACTGCTGGTCTCACCCCTCTCAGTGCAGTCATTCACTCAGTTTCTCCCCATGTCACTTCCATTTATTGTCCCCATACTTCATCAGTTTGTCTCTGAGTATCTAACGGAGAACACTGCCAAAAGTCACTTCCCACAGTTAAGATAAGCAACATCCACCGCTCTCCTTTCATCCACTAAGCCAGTCGTCTTATCGTAGAGGCTACCACCCCTCTGTGCAGCGAGGAAGAAGGCGTTAAATCCAAGGTCATGGCACTGAAAGACCGATTTTATTTTCCCACTGCTTGGAATTGTTATTCCTGGGATGAATCAATTCTAGCATAAGGAAGGTAGATGTGATTTCTTCATTTCTGTTTTACATTAGCAGATCTTGTTTATCCTAGATTTCAGATATTTAAATGCATTGCAATATTCTGTGTTTAAAATTGTGCTGTGACCTTTAGAAAGGGATCCCGAGGCTAAAATATCGGTTGTGCCATTGCAAAGACAGCTCATTTCCCCACACAGAGCTTTTTGTGTTACTAACAAGGAACCTGGTTTTTATGCTTTTCTTCGTGAAAACAGAAGCTCAGTCTTAGAGTCATCTCTCCTTGAAGTAACCAAGATGTGAAATTGGCCCATGTTTTGTGCCAAATGGAGTTGATAGCTTAGCTGAAAATCGGATTTTCTTTAGAACAGAAAGCAAAGCAGACAAAAGTCAATGGAAATATTCTTTTTGGCATCCCTGGGCCTTGGAGCAGCTCTTTGAAGACGGGTTTTCGTGAAGAGAGATGTAATGTTGAACTAGGCCTTGAAATTACTTCCCTAGTCTAAACTCTTAAATATTTTACAGTCACATTAAAGAGGAAGACTCTCTCTGCCACACTTAGCCCTTCAAAGCCAGTTCTCTGCAAAGATGTGAAAGAGCGGAGAACAGATAATATCGATACAGACTTATACTTAGATCTGGGAAAAAAGTATATATATGTTTCTGGATATGGCCAACGTTGTTCAGAGCTCAGACATACCTGGGTGTGCCACTGGAGCTTCAGTTCAAGTCCACATTTGCAGCTGTGTGTATGTGGCACATACGAGATGTAACATGGATTGCCAACATCCTGGGGAGATGGTCATCAGCATGGCTGGGGGCTGGAGCACACATGGCATGCAGAGAGGCTGAAAGCACGAGGGATGTTCAGTCTGGGGGTGAAGAGCCTAAGGAGGAATTTGGTCGCCGTCTTCCACACCTGAAAGGAGATCACGAAAAAGAAGCCAGGCTCTTCTTGTAGCTGCAGAATGAAAGGATGAGAGACAACAATCGCAAAGATATGCAGAAAAAAATCTTCACTACGAAAGATGGGAAGTTGCTGAAACGTGGGATCAGAGAGTCTGTGGACTCCCCGACTTTAGCCCAAAGCCCTGAGCAACTAGACCAGCCCTTGGAGTTGGCCTGCTTTGGGCAGGAGGTTGGGCTGGACAACCTCCAGAGGTCCCTTCCAGCCTGAACTGTTCCCTGAGTCAGTGACTCACAAGGGAGTTAGTGTACCTCATGTTACCTTGGGCTAAGACCAGGTAACCAAAACCCTTACTGAGGTTTAGAGATGCACAGGGACATAGTAAACTCAGTAGGAGCCCTTCCCACACCGGAAAAAATACTGAAAACTTTGGCTAAAGATTGTTTCAGCAGGCACTGAAGTTTTAGAAACTTTCTTGAATGAACTCCAGAGCTGTTCTTAATATATGTGAACATTCAGATTCTATAAGCATTTTCAAACAAGCAGGAAATTGCTAAATTATATGTCTGCTCTTAACTTAGTTTCTCTGATAGCAAAGCTGTGCTTCCTAAATATGCAAGACTTTCTTCACAGAAGTGTAGTCTAGATACACAAGGGTATTTTTCTCTTGGGAGACGTTTTTAACAGATGTGCATATTGGTTACGGATACACTTTAAGAGGAAATGCTAATTTTTTGCGGTAGTTTTTGGTATCACATGAAGCATCAAATGCTAGACAAGCATTGATGTATTTCTGATAACTGAACACCAAAAGTACATCTGTATATTGCAAAGATATCTGTTTGAAAAGCCTCTCAGATACACAGCACTCTTCCTTTGCATCTACTGCTGCTTTGTCAATAATTTATTTGTAATTAATTATTGAGATATTATTTTAAAAAAATATATAAGTAAAATGTTGACAGCACAAAACATGGAATCATTAATTCAGTGTTGAACTGTTCAAGCAGAGACAGAGTAGAAAGGAAGAATTCTTATTAGCATACAAATAGATGAGATAATGGAAAAGGGAATATACTGCTCAGGAAGCAGTTTTACAAATGTTATTTTTCAAGTGTTCTACAGGATGGAACTCTCCATGTGATAATGGCATTTAAAAATTGTCATTAAGGCCTTAATCCTTTCATGCGCCATATGTGGGTGGCTGTTGTCCAGATGCAGAGTCTGGCTGGGGAGGAGGTGGGCTTCACGAGAAGTGGGAGTTCTTCAGCTGAGCATCACATTGACCTACAGGCTTCCAGATCCTCCCTTCCAAGCCCCAGAGACCACAGAGGAGATTTTCAGCTAAGTGGAATATAAGTAATTAAAAAACCTGAATGGAAACAAACAAACAAGGCATCTGGAGTACATTCCTTTCAGCAACAAACTCAGATTTCTAAGGTTTCTATATCACTGGTTAGCAAAGGTAGGCTCACAGGTCCCAAGCAATACACAACCTTTTTTTCTATTAATGTCTATTGAATTTATACTGCTACTAATACGTGTTTCAAGAACTTACATACCCTTATTTGAACTGCAGAAATCGAAAGCTACTGTGCTTCTAGCATCATGCAATGCAAAATAAAATTGATTGTCTTAAACAATCTTTTCTGGAAATGATCTGCGCAGATGTATGCAAGAAGTTGCCCCCTCTCACCTGGGAGATGATAATTTCATTGCTTGCAACTATCTGACCATAATTTTAAGGAATTCTTTGTGGACCTTAAAAGAAAGCTTGCATTGCACTTTTATGCCAAGGCAGCGGATAGAATTTGAACAAGGAAAATTCTCATTAAAACACTCATTAAAAGGAAAAAGCTGCAAATTCCACCTGACAAACTATATCCTTGGTCCAGTCTAATCAGTGTGGTCAGTATCTTAATCTCAGAAAATGGTAGAAATGTCCATGGATGAATGTCACATTGACCATCACATAAAAGAACTAATCACTTTGCAGGATACCAAGGTTTTTTTGTCTCCACATACAGACTAAGCACTGTAAGTCAAGCCATTGAAGTCATTGTAATAGAGTTCAGTAAGCTTTCTTTCAGGCACAGGTTAAGTTATAACTACTTCTCCCAATACCTGGGAAAAAAAACAAACAAAAAAAAACAAACAAAAAAACACAAAGCATACCTCAAGGACCTAAGCTCTTTATAACTTCTGAAGCAGCAAATTTTTGACAATACTTGATAGAGTGAGTACTGAAAGACAAACAGCTGCACCAATACAAGTTATTATCAGTTAAATTACCAGATTCCAGCTGACACAAAAGTCCAGCTGACACAAAAGGAGCCATGTGCATATGGGGTTCATCCTGGAAGTCACTAGAGTGATTCACTCATGGAAGTCCTGATGGCTGATAATTACCTCTTTTCCCAAAAAGAAGATATTTGTAACTAAGATGTTCATTGCTCAGATTTTGGGAAAAAGATTAAAAGAAAATTAGGACTAATGGAAGGCTTACCAAGATAAATATCATATATCACTGATCTACATATTTACAGCTGCTCTATTTCTCTGAGGGTGGGTAAAGCACAAGAAGTCTTGGGAGTCCTTGATCCTACCTCTGGTTTTATCATTAACGTCTTCATTACAGTTACAAGGACACTGTAACCTAAACATGTAAGTAAAAATAGTGAAATTGTTGCTGCTACTTTACATGTCAATGGGACTTTCTAGTTGGTACAAATATAAGAAATGAAACTTGGTGTAAAAAGACCAAAGTGCCTGAAGAGCGACCATGAAAATGAAGCTGGGGCCTAGCTGAGAACTTGAGGGAGTAGAAGTTCTTTCTGTGTTGCTGTACAATACAGAAGCATTCAAAAGCATCTCTCTTTGTGACAGATCATTGTCATTCCTGCTCCAATTCCCACCTTTTTGTCAAAATATTTTTTGAACTTGAATACCTACCAAAATATGGGGGAAAAAAACTGAAAATTGGATATTTTAGTCTTCTGTGATCTCTCTCTTGTCAATGGAGAGACAACCTTAGTACCTCTCCCCATGGCAGTCTGGAGGCAATTTGGCAACACGATACTGAAATAATCTATTTTTCACAAATTTTTGTCCACATCAGAGGTGACAGGGGCTGTGCAGTGGACAGATTTGGGGGCTGTAAAAAATAAGGCCTCCAGGTTCGCAGCCCTGATGTCCCACAAAGACACAGTGCAACAAGATGTCCACCAAAGCCGTCTGAAACTAGTGGTGAAAAGGTTTAAATGGGAGAAAATAACAAGGAAAACAGAAGAAAAATGAAGAAAAGAAAAAAAAGGAAAGGAATGGAGAAAGAGAAAAAGGAGCTCAGCAGAAGAACTTCTGAGTCTGAGTCACTCTCTTAATAGAATTTTCTGTAAAGTTCAAAAACCCAACTGCATTTTATCTGTAAGCCTGAAAAGATGAAAGGAGGAAGGAGCAGAAGGTTGTAACTTTCATGTTTATACACAAATACTTCGAAAGAACCTGCCTCTATCTAACACCTTCATTCAGTACCTAGAAGTGCAAACACAAATTAAGCAAAGGCTTTGAAGTCCTCATCTACGCAGAAGCCCCAGCAGAACAACGAGTTCTGGGCTGAGGCAGAGGAAGGGATATGCAAACAATGTTGGAGAAGGAGTATAAGTGCAAGGAGGCACAGACAGAAGAGTTTATTTTAATCCTCTGAGTTTTGCTTGCACCAAGAATCACATTGAATCTGTAGGGGGAATTTGGCTTGGAACGCCAGGAAAGTCCCTGTCCTGGCTTGGCAGCATTGCCAAAAGCCTGTCAGCCACTGTTGGCCTCATGGGCTCTCACCAAGCCCACTTGAGAGTGAGTGAGAAGACACTTACCAGGGCTGGAAGGCTGTGGGTAGACACAGCAGGAAGGGAGACATCAAGCAGAAGAGGTTCTGCTCATCATTCCTAGTGCTGCTGTGCACAGGAGGAAATGTGGCTGCAATCGAAACACCAGCAGTATCAGTCTCTCGGGTGAAGGTATCAGATACCAGGGGTCTAGCAACCCTCCACACCTTCAGCAGCAGGGCCCCATAGTGCACCAAGAGAGTCCTCCAAGCAACAAAGCTCCACATACCTGGGGTTCAACACACTCTTTCCAACCTGGACTGTCTCCATGAGCCATCTCCACTCCATCCTCACTTCAGCCACTCTGGCCATATTGCTCTGTCTTCTTTGATTAGATGGCTCACCTCAGCAGATACACTACAACACTACTCTAGTCCTGCACTATCTAGGCTTTACTAAGAATGAGTGCTACCGAGCTTTCAATGAGTGTCAACACAACAAGGGAACCAGAGAAAGGAGAAATAATTAACCCCTGATCAGCAGAGACACACAATAAAATATACAAGTTGACAGAAAACACTGAAGAGACAGTCAAATTCCAGTAGTGCTGCTGCACATGCAGGAACCAAAACACGGCATTCCAGATGAAAAGCTAAAACGAAAACCTGGAGAAAGTGAGTTCTTGCACTTGTTTTTGGAGCCTGAGGGCTCCTTGGTTTGTGTACAGAAAGGGAATATTGACTTTGGCAGCACAGTGCACACCCTGCAGGGCTCTGAGACTCTTCCCGCTGCCCCCAGTTCTCTTCTTCCATAAATTCCTCTTAGGAATAAAGGACCTTTATTAAAACAAAAGATCTGCTTAATGAGTTTTCTCATGTATGGCCAAGAGCAAAAAGTAAATGTTTAACCTCTGACCTCAAGGCTAAATTACAGCCTGGTGAGTGATGAGGAGCCACTGCTCATTGTTTGCTCTGAGAACAGTAACAACGTCACCATTTTCAGAGAGCAATTAGCACTCCTGCTGTGTTTAGCACTGAAGTGTTTTTTCTTGGTTGAATCAAATAGTTCAGGTTTTTTTCCCCTTAAGTTTACAGAATATCTTTGTAAATGCAAATCTTCAAATTCCTACTGAGTACCCAGATGTTGCTGTTAAAGTACATACTAAGATATACATATCTGATAGCTTATATATTTGTACATATATATGTGTGTGTGCATATATAATCTATATTCATATGAGTATCAAAGTATATAAGCATGTCTATATGTGTAGCAATATATGCATGCAACAGAAGAAAACTTGGATCCCACCTTGGAGATATTAAAAAGTCATCTTGACATGGTCCTCAGCAACTGGTTCTAGGTGGCCCTGCTTGAATAGTGGGGGTGGGCAAGAAGACCTGCAGAGTTCCCTTCCCACCTCAACCATTCTGTGATTCTGCTTTTCTACCCAAAAGCAATTACTTGTGCTTAAGTTGACTGTCTGCTAATGGTACCCATCTCTAGAGTACATGAACAATTTAGCACCATGTTTATCCACTTCCTAAGGTCCCAGAAATAGTCTTTCCTTGTATTTCTTTGTTTTTCTTTTTGAGACCTGCTGTGAAAAGCTCATTGTTTTACTGTTAGTAGTTCAATAAGCTTCAGACAGGAACACTGAGCTCAATGACAAAAGTTAAATACCCCTACAGTTAACAACTTCGTGGAAGATTTTAATCTCTAAAGTAAAAATGCCTCTACTGTTTTCCCCAGAATGACAAATTTAGCAAACACAAATTTTATAAAAAGTTTTTCTTCCACTCAGTGGTGAGCTTTTGATCCTTACAGCTGTCTCTAGGTCAAAATCAGACGGAAGAGAAAACTTTTCTAAGCTTGGCATGAGAAATGTTGTGTCCCAAGCTACTGAGAAATATTAATGAGTGTACTAATGGATAGAATAAGGAGCTTTAATGACTTACATCCATCTGGCTGGAGCCTTAGAATCTATGAAGGACTGAAGGAAGGCTCCCAGAGGGTCTTATGATGTGCTGATTCTCAAATAAATCCTTGGATGGGTTTCCTGGGAGTGCTCACAAACTTAGTAGTTTCAGGCACCAATTCAAGAAAATTGTCTTATTCACCTTATCTACCATTGCAAGATATTCAAGAGTTTCCAGCACTCAGCCACTGAAACAAGGGAAACTCCCAATTCCTAATAATTTTGCAATGTGCTTAACTTCAAATATAGGTTTTAAATCCTTGTATTAGACCATACTTTTAATTGCATCTATAGTGTATTTGACCACTTTCTGAAGTGGTATATTATGCCACATAACCAAGTGAAATCCAAGCTCTTGGTGTTCCAACTAGGAAGAAACACTAGGTGGATTTGGGATCCACAAGGAGCTTCGTCACACAAACTCTATTTTGTGTTGCTTAAAGTCAATTCCAGTTTTAGTTGCTTTGTAGACCTCAAATAATATAAACAGTTGTTATCTGCTATTGACTTCTTTAATTTTATGGCCCTCTGGCAGTAAGTGCATCTGCTTAACCGCAACACAAAAGAAAGTTGCCAGAAGTTTTTTCAAAGCCCCAAGGACTTAAATGACTCCAAAAGAGATCAAGTTCAGTCGACAAATGAATGCCCCAGAGAAACAGGTGTGTTACTACTGCAATGTGATTCCAGACATTGCCATTTGTTTGTGCATCACCAGAAGCCTATAGGCTTTCTATCTCCAAGGCTTATCTCATAGCAGGGGCTGACAGTGGCCACCAGAACATTACACCAGCTTAGGACAACGTCACAACGATGAGAGCTCACTGGTTCTGTTATTTATCTTTAGACTTTGATGTTTCCTATCCTTACATGGTCTTAAATACAGTGCACACAACCAGGGAATAGAGGTAGTTAATGATTTCAACCTCTTTGCAATGCAGCATGGGTTACAGCCCTTGCAGCCCAGCTACCCACCTGATGGGTGAATAGGGACACATTGCTCCCACCCATGTCCTGTTGGGCACGATGACAGCACAGACTTTGTACAGCTGGTCAAGGGTCTCATCTCAGGAGGGTTCTGGCAAGCCTGCCCATGGAGACAGGGACCTCTGCTGCCACACAGCTCATCTGTGACACACCGTAACACAACGCCTGGCCAAAATTGCTTACTTGACATCCTCAGGTGGCTTTGCCACCCTCTCCCCACACCGCATGGGCAGGACAGCGTGATCAGCAGCGCAGAAAACCTGAAGGACTTTACAGCCACTGGCCCCAGTCTTGACAGCCTGTTCATAACTTTTGAGCTTGTGTATTTTTAAATCGTGCTGTCTTTTCTAAGTCTCGTGCCATTTATCTTTAGCAAAGATGGTTGCATTTTCTCAGGTTGTTGATCAGGGTGTTGGTGTTCACAATAGCCTCTGCAAGGTGAACGGAACGGAGGGCATCTCTTGGCTTGTCTGCAGTATCCTTGTTCTCCAGATGGGCTCTCTTCATTTCTTCGCTAGGTCAGAGGACCCGCAGAGTCCCCAGCAAGACTCCTCATTCCTTGTCTCTGTTTCCACCACAGCACTGCTACTGCGCCATCCTGACATGTGCAGGAGTTAAGGCCCTTACCTAGTCAGCTATTGGAGGTGCAACATCGGGATGCAATGACCAGCAATGTTACTCCAGCCATTCATAGGTGCGGGAGGACCAGGGTTCTGCTGCAAGATCTCTGAAACCTGCAGCAAAGAGGAACGTGTGCGCTTGAGGCCACAGATGCCCAGCCGACCTAGACGCTTTAATCTTTCTCTGTCCTTATCTCTAAAATTGCGGGTAACAGCAGCCCTTGTCTTCCCAGGGTTCCTGTGAGCACAGACGGATTAAAGACGGCAAGATGTCCCACTGCCATTGTGTTATGAAGACATGGACGTTCCTTACAGCAAGAGGTAAAGGCCCATCTTCTTTAGAACTAGAGCAGGGTCCAGCATTACAGTAGAGAAGGAGGAGTCACATTTTACATTTTTTAGGAGATTTTCCTGTTTCATTTTAGCCCTTTGAATCCTTGTTGTTCACCACAAAAAAGGACATCTTGAGTTCTTAGAAGAAAGTAAGCCTGGTAGGATACTTGAAGGTACAAAGACAGGTAGTCCCAAATGTGTTCGTGCAGTGAGTGGCCAGAAACAAATTACGCAGCTGGAAGGAAACCAAGATAATCTTTATGTGGTTTAAAGGATCATAAGTCTGGCGCCAATTGCAATAGAATATAGTACAATCAACGACACTGTTGGCCTATTGAAATGGAGAGATGATTTTCCTAATGCTGCATAATAAAAGACTGGCTGATGCCTGGATTTGTGGTTTCTTATACTGAAGAATATATGAAATGCCTTGACATTTTTCAGTGGCAGCATTCCAGTTCTTGGCAGACAACAACTAAGCATGCCACAACTTTTCTCAATCAAGAGTTCTTGTGCCATGAAGTAGGAGGAAGAAGTAAATTTTGCTCCCTCAAGTCTTGCTGCTGTCTAGTCCCCTTGTGTCCCTTGGATAGCCTGAGTCTGCAGTTTTGTTAGAGGGTGAAGCTAGCCCTCGGTCACACTCCACAGCTTTCCTAAAGCACTTTCTGTGGCAAAATAAAGACATCATTTGTTATGAGAAGCTGTCAGTGTGCAGCCATTATTGCAGGTTTGCTGCAACATCAGCATCTGGTTTGCTTTTCGGTTGCTAAGACCAGAGTTTCACAGCCTCAGTTAGGGTCAGTGGAAAGCTCGACCCTAGGATTTCTGCTATTCCTGCTCCATATCTATAGGGAGACCAGATGAGCCCCCCCAGCTTCATTCTTTGGTTTGCTTATAACCTCATGGCTCCTCTGAAATCCACCCAAGCTGGAGAAGGAGTTAGTTAAATTTTCAATCAGCAGATGAAATCTCAGTATATTTCTTCAAACCCTGAGGTATTTGATGCTATTTACCAACAAAGAACCAACTCTGAAGGCTTGTACTTGAGGTGAAAATCTCTCTGAATTATTCTCTCTTGCCCAAGATGAGACATTTAATACTTTCCTTTTCTCCCTGGAGGCAGTAAAGATGAGGAAACAGTGACATGTGCAGTGAAAACAAAAATACTGCAGAATATATTTACCATCGTGAGGTGGAATCTGGTTGGGATTTTTCAGATCTGTACAGTGCAGACTGATGGGATGATCAACCATGACTGACCTCATACATGCACAACTTATACAAATAATGACGACAGCAGAAACACTGGAGCTGCTTGTTGACCAACGCATCTCCCTGACTGCAATGTAAGGACTGAGGATATGACTCAGCCTGCTCAGGCTGTGCTCCACTTCATTTTAATGTTGCATAGTGGGTTTTGCTCTTTCTGTACTCAGTTTCTGATGTTACAGACATGTCTCTAGTGGAGACCACTCTTCTGCTTTACTCTGTGTTTGTGATATTTTACCAGGCAGAATATAGGCAATATAGAAGAGCTGGGATTCAAGTAGCATTGCTACACCATCGATGCATTGTGAAGTGACTTTTGCCCATACCAGAAATCTAACATGTCTCTAAGCCTCCAGCATATCAGCTTAAAAGCATTTCGCGTGGTCTCTTCATTTCTTTTGAGAATATCCTGTAAGTGATGTACAGCTAAGGAACAAATACAATTTCTTAGAGTGCTTAGTTTTCACTTTGGCACAATCTGTACTTGCTATGTTCCAAAAACTTCATGGGAATTGAATTATCCCAAGTCCTACTGTCCTGGACCCCTTCATCTGCTTTAGCTGAAATTGGCTAATATACATAGAAGTATAAGACATACACACACAAAGAGAATGAGACTGTACAAACTATACTGAACCAAGCAGCTGTAAGGTTTTAAATTAAACCATGCAAATTGACATTTACGTCAGCATGAATTCCCAGTCCTACCTGTGATAGACTTCTGCTAAACCTGCCAAATGGTCTCCTGCACAGATTGTCTCTCAGCCACAGGCTTCAACTCTTTTTATTTTCTTTTTTCTCTCTCTGTATCTTCCTGGGATTCCTTTTAGTGGTTAAGATTGTCATTGCCATTAGCCAATAAAAAAATGCTAGGGAAGTATTTTCTAGAAAAATAGCATCTCCCTCTGTGCTTCCTGAGTGATGCTCAGGGCTTGTCACAATCACCCTGTCTGTGAAATGTCCTGACACCCCACCTTACGTGAGGAATGGGTATGTGTGTCCTTTGGATCGAGGCACAACACAGGCTGACTGTGTTTATTCCAGCTCTTAATGTCATTAATTATTAGTCTATTAGCCTGAATCAACTTAATCCCTCTCAACCCTTCCCAAAGTGTGACCTTCCACTGGAAGATCCCTGTATTATCCTTGCAGGAACCACCAGAAGACATGAAGTATAAAAACAAGCGGGTAAAACATCACACAAAAAATGGAGTAACCTCCTGAAACCTTCTGATGAAGCTGGCAACTGTTTGGTGCTGTGAATCAACACTGCAAAATCCTCTGCCAACAACGGCCAGTTCCAACTTTCCCAGGCAGTCTGTCTTTTCCCATGTATTCTCCCAGCTTTATTAATCACCTGGATATTACAAAATATAATGTCTCCACCATCATTAGTTCAGCCAATACCTTAGTCATTTTTTTTTAAGAACTGGCCAACCTAAACTTGTTTAGTACTCATTCAATTAGGTGAATTCCACCATGGAACTACAAAACAAATTGAGTCTCATGCTTAATATGTGTGCAGTTCCCAGAAAGAGGGCAAGACAGAGAAAACACAATTTCATAAAGCAAAATTTCCCAGCTTCCTTGCCCAATAAGCATTTTTTTCCTAGGAGCTAATAGAAAAAAACTTTTATCTGATCTTCCATAATTGCACAGAATTGACCTAGATTACTATAAAGCCTGAACTCTAGAGAAAACCGAACTTCTGACAAAGCAGTCCAGATTTTAACCCAAATAATACATAGCTGGAGGTACCCTTTGTACTCCATTTAAATACTCTTGTCAGTCTTCATACACTGAAGGGATGAAGGTGTTAAATTGACTCTTAACAGTACTGATGGCTCAGGGAATTGTGAGAGTTTAAATGATTGATGCTTTTGGTAGGAAGTACATCAGTATAATCCATTTCATCAGCCGCAGGAAAAATGAAAAATTCCATAGAAACCCAACAGAGATGGTCTAGTAGGATATGTACTACAAGAGACTGAAAACACAAGTATTACTTCAACATGGAATGATGAATATGACCTTGTCTTACTCAAGAAGAGTCAGTACAGCTGCATCCTGATGCCAAATATAAATAAAAGCAAGGCAAAATATGCGGTGAATTATTTGGATTTACTTCTCTGTATCCCGCCGTGGAAAGTAAAGCACAACAGGAACTTTAGACAGTGAGGAGTCTCTGATCCCTTCCTAAAACTCTTTTCTTCTCATGACAGTTTTGGATGCACAAAGATTAATGGCTAGTTTTGTCTTGTTCTCTTCCTACTGTTTATTTTCAATATTATAGTGGTAGCATTTGTCATAGATTTGGCTATATACTAAAGTAACTGCACATTCTTATCATAGAAAATCAATATACATTTACTTGTCTCACGTTTCCTTCTTTTTTCTTTTTTTCTTTTTTTTTTTCTTTTATCCTTATACTCTAGATGTCCACAAGATTTAGTTTGTTGGTTGAAAGTTGGGTCATGGCTTTGTGCAGGTGACTTGAGCTATTAAAATGGACATTTTGCAATTTTAATATATAGGGGACAATTAAAATCAATCTGATACAACATCTAATCAAAGAAACAGAGGAAGAATATTCAAAACTCAGCCTAGTTTCCCATCTCTCTTATATCTGTGACACAAAGAGCAGAGCACAACCCACGTCTGTTTAAACAGAGACAAAAAATTTTTAACTTCAAGGAAGCTTAAGAGATGTACCAGAGACACACCCAAGGAAAGAAAACTTCAGAGGAGCTAATGATCATTTACGTTAAACTCCACAAAATTTCCAGCTTTATAGATTCATTCAACACCTTTTCAGCAGCAGGAGGGTATACCTGAGAGGTAGATCCACAAATTTCAAAAATACCGTTCTTGCCAAGTCCGACCTCTTCATAGGTCCGTTCACATAATATTATTCAGCGTATCTAATAATAACAATAAGCTGAATAACAGTTTCTTTTTTTCTTTTTCCTTTTTTTTTTTTTAAGTTTTATTTTAAGGAAGGCCTTTAATCTTGGAAGATCTGAAGTGGAAGAGTGACATTAGCACATTAGCATCTCCAGCGACTGGACAGCTCTATTACCAGGTGAAACATATGCTGACTCTAGAGAGAGAGAACAGTGGGATTTGAATGAAAAACTACTTGAGACTGAGATTTGTTTGTGATTTGTGCATGGACAGAAATAAAATAACTGCTTGGATTCTGTCTGTCACTTCTCCATTGTCTTTCACGGTGATCTTCAGCACGGTATAGCACAAGAATTGGGTTATATTTCCTATTTTGGATGAATTTATTCTTAATAGTTCCAAAAACAATCCTCAAGTTCATAACTACCTGAAACCATCCTGGGGATTTCAAAGGGAATGTCACCTGTGATATGGAATGCAACAGCCTGATTAAATATGTGTAAAACATTCCCCATAAACCTGTAGAGGGTGATTTCTTCAGGGTGGCTGAGCACTGCATGGATAAAGATCAGCTTTACCTGTGATGTATTGAGGTCTTCTTCTCTGGTAGGGGATATCACCAATGAACAATGTGTCCATATCAGACCAGGGCTAAACAAGATTAAAGCTTCCAGAGAGAAGGCTGCAGACATGGAGAAGTCCATCCACTTACTGGCCTCTCTGATCAGTTAAAAGCATTGAGAATTAAGAGCTGCCTGGAAGAGAGCTCCCTCAAGAGCAGAGGTTCTCCACTGTCATCCCCACAGTGGCTTTTCTAACACTCTCTTCCCTCATCACAAGTACAATTAAATGTCCCCTGTTTTTCTCTTATTTAATTATTTATGAAAGAATGAACTGAAAAGCAGGAAGAACAGTGAGTGAAGAATCAAATTCGAAGTATTTTTTATATAATAAGAGCACCAAGAATGTGAGCGTTTTTAGAAGGAAGAAAGTAGAAGATAACTTAGATGTATCTGAACATCTGAACATCTGAACATCAAAAGAAATACTAATGGGAGAAAAAAAATAATCAGAAAGTTCATCAAGGAATATGCTCTGGCATCAAGCAACAAGCAATTGCTTGAAGGTCTAACATCAGGGCACCAACTCAGCAGGGTTTTGATAGTTCTCTGAATTGAACAAGAGACATCATAATTGTCATTTGAGAGACAAGTGCTCTGAAGAGTCTTGAACAGAAGAGATTTGGGTACTGACAGGAGATGCACACAGGAATCCTGCCACCACCACCAACTCCAAGGCAGGGATATTTCCTAATGAAAACATTCAGAATAATGCCATAAGCTAAAACATGTAACGGAACAGAATGATAGGCAGCACAGAGCTAAAGATTAATGATGAGTCTCTAACCACCTAATTGCAGCTGAATATCTGAATGCAGCAAATCACACCAAATATAGTGAATATAATCAAATGTACCTCCTGGCCCTTGATATGCAGGGAAAATATCTCTCCAGTGCTCCTGTACATGTCCGGTTCCCAGATGAATCAAAGTCAAAAGCCCGTTTCACACTACTGTCACTTGAGACCCAGTCAAAGATGCTGCCTATATGAGGGTAATTATTCACAGAATAGCAAAGCCTGTTCACTTGACATGCTCCCACACTGATGAGCGCACTCTCGCCATCACAGCTGATCCCTGGCAGAGGTCCGTGGCTGCAGGGTTATGCAGAATGAGAAGCCATAATGTTGGCTTTTTCAGCATAAGTTTTTCCTGCCTTGCCTCTGCACTGTTTTCTCCAGCAGTCTGATCACTACCATGAATCCACCGCTCCACCTGTGCCACCAAGCCACAAGAAATGAATGGTCCTAGGAATAACATGCCCTCTCTAAATGCTGCCCCTTATGCAGGAGGAGTGAATGGCAGCGCTGACATTGCTCTGGGGAGAGAGCAAAGCTCGCATGTTCTGACTGCTGAGCCATACCCACTGTAGTAAATTAAATTTGACACGGGCTCCTATAAATCCAGCCTGCAGTTCTTATCTCAGGGCATCCAGCTGGGCAATGAAAGAGCTGGATCCAGAGCTCTTCAGCAATATACGGCTTTCTGGGGGCCTGGTAGCCTGCTTGGAGAAGGAGGAAGGTGGAGCAGGTGCTGTACAGTCACAGTGCACATGCACATCCCAATTCCTTGGGGTCAATACAGAAGTTCTAAGCACATACTCCTTGTTCTGGGAAAAGTCCATGGCTCTCTGGGTGCAAACACATATCACAGCTTGAAGGAAGACTGCATCAGCCCCTGGTCTCTCTGGAAATAGAGACCTTTAGAGTCTTTGGTCTAAAGGGAAAAAATTGGGATGGGATGGGATGGGATGGGATGGGATGGGATGGGATGGGATGGGATGGGACGGCTGCTGCCATGCTCTCCCCAAAATGGAGGAACTTCCCTACTGCACAGTTCAAGGAGTATGAGTGGTGGGTTACAGGCAGCTTGGTCTCCAGGGCAGCCCATGGCTTTGGGAACAAAACTGCCTAGAAACCATAATATGATTGCCACAGTTTGCAATACAGTAGTGAATGCTAAATGGTGACTCTTCACATTCAGGTGCTCAGAGAGTGCTCCACGTACAGTACCTGTCTCTTCTTTTCTTAGGGACCTAAGAAAAAATGGATGCATTGCCAGCTGCTTCTTTTAGTGCAAACATTCTCATTTGTGTTTCCCTGATCTTCAAAGCATTTTAGAGCCATGCAATGGTTAGATTTACCCTAGAGGTATTCTGTTTAGACTGGGTGGACTCTTTAGGTGCTCCAAACACAGTCTGTCTTGGACTCATTGCATCCTGGATGATCCAGGGAATATTATATTCTAGTTCATAATGCACATGTAAGGAGGTGAGATTGTTGGCAATAATCCTTGCTCTGACCCATATACAGCTATAAGGTAGCCCCAATTATTGAAGAATTATAGCCTCTCCTAAAAAAAAAAACCACCACCACCAACAAAACAAACAAACAAACAAAAAAATCACCAAGAAACACTGAATTCCTTCCAGTTCCTCCCAATTCGCTCTTGTCAATGTTTTAGACCACCCTCAGAAAAGTTACTGCTAGACTAATATATGCCGATGCAGTGATTTTATTTGCTACTGCACTATTTTATGAGTGTGCACCGCAGAGCTTAACTTCATGGCAAGAAGATTTATGGTGTAATTACTTTAGTATATTATTGTACAATTTGCAAATAATGGAAAAGAAATTTACTGGCTACACTTCAGCTGTCAGAAAGTCTGTCTGCAGAATGTTATGAGAGTGGAAGGATAATGTGCTTCTCTCCATGAGTGGGAATGTTAAATGACAGGCATCGCTTAACCTGATCAAACATTTTAAACTTGATCAGCTATCCATATCATAATAAGTAAAGTTTCCTGCAAAGAAAATCAATTATGCCTCATAAAGGAAACAGAAGCATTTGATCTTAAGAAGCAAATAAAAAACTGCCCAGAACACCCATACGCAGGAGAGTCAAGCCCAGTCAATCATCTTTCTAGTCAAGTGTAAGAATTAAGAACTCCACATCCTCTTCTAATTGCTTTAATTGGCAGTGTTTCCCAGTGGACTTTCATGTTTCACTTGGCCTTTTTCCCCCCAAGTTGAAAAAAACGCATCTGATTAATAATCATATAATTAGATTTCCAGTTCAATGATTAATGTCTCAGAAGAGCTAAAGCAGAGACTTGTCTTCACTTTTGACATGAGAGTTTTTTGATGGAAAAAACTTCGTTTCTATCAAATGTTTTGCAACTTACATTTCTCAGCAACTTGCCAGATCAATTCGAGTTAGATGCCTGGTAATAAACATTCCCTTCATTAGAAGCACAGAAATTAGAAGCATGAAATTGAATGGAGGAGGATGGAAGGGTTGAGTAACAGTTTTCAGAGGCCCTAATACTCAAAGATCTTAATTTAGTAGAAACCCAAACTCAAGTCCCTTGGAAATCAAATGAAAGTTTTCTGTTGCAGTGGAGATGAAAAAGCTTCTACAATCTGATGGGCATCTAAGTTTAAAGTAAATTTAGCTAATATCAAGTCACAGTGAATGCGAAAAATTTTTGTTTGATCCTTATATTTGCAAGGGACAGAGAGACTGAAGCAGAGCAGGCAACTGTGACTGTATCTGTTCCTTTCCTCAGTTTCTACCCTTTGCTCACTATGTTTGGACAATCCTAGTTCATAGCTCTGGACTCCTACCAGACTGTTATTACATAAATGGTAACATAACATAACCACATCATAAAACTTCCCCTCACACAAACAGAATCAGACCTATAAATAACCATTACGAATATAGAAGTACCTTTGTTCCGTATTGAAAATGCAATGAAACAAGTGCAAACATGGAATGATGGTAAGTCAAGCTCCCATGCAGGATCACGCACGGTGGTGAGGCCTCCATATCCTCTACTTCAGTCTTCTTCCTGGCCAATTTAAAGTAAATACAAGGGTATTAGACAAATCTTGAAATAAGGCAGCCTGTAGAGCCCCATAACCATGTTCATATCAGAAGGAAACAGTGGCAAAGTTTTCAGTCCTAAATATCTCCAAAAAATCCTTCAAGCCACTTTAAATAGTCAGCTATCATCTTATGACATGTTTGACTAATGGGAGCTGAAAACACTCAAGCACTACCATAATTTGAAGTGTAGTGGTGACAATCTGCTCTTTGACAAAGTCCTCATCAGACACAATAGAAAGATGTGCATTGTCTTCAGCTAGTTTTCAGTAAGGACCCTTCAAAAGGCGGTGAAGTGTTTACCTTGAAGGCAACCATGGCTGAGGATGGAACAGAAAAGCCAAATAATTTCCTAACTAATTACAGTTTTAACAGTGACTTACGGAAGGGTATTTATGGACCTATTATACATCCCCATTGCTCTATAAACTTAACTGTGATAAGCATTTGACTAATACATGAAGAGATTGGATTATTAGTATGGGGACCAAGCTAAGACCACATCTTTCAGCTTCTAAGTTTGTGAGACTATTACATCTTTCTTTTCTCTGAGTTAGCTTCCATGTTAAGTACTTAGGATGGATTTGGGAGAGGGATTGCATCTTTTCCATGCTCCACTGAGCTGGAAGCAAAGAAATTACAAACTAAGTTAGACACAAAGGATTACTTTCTTTAAAACTCTGGATTGCTATGAGGCAGCCTTTCACATGTGCAGTCTTTTCTGCTTCCTATGAATTTTAATATTTTTTTAAAAAATAATGTGAGTTTGGGGGTGAGTAGATCTAAATAATCTTGCCCTGCTGAAACTATTCACACAACATTGGTCCATTTCTGAGCGTTACACTAACAACCACTGTGCAAAGATACAGGATACCTATGTATGACATATTGACCTGAATGCCAAATACCTGAGCCTTCTACATAACAAGCTGATGAGTACTATTGTAGTAATTATGTCAAATAAACCAAAGCTGACTTTGAAGGTCTGCTTACAAAATGAGAGCGAAGAACATAACAATTTATGAAGTCTGCAATTGTGCTAAAGCTTATTCCGTATTAAACCCCGGTATCATTTACCTTTGGTGTGGCCTGTAGGATATCTCCAATGCCAAAAAGTTCTGCTTCTTTCACGATGCAGAGCACTCTGGCTAGGAAGGGGTCAGCTCAGGCTGTAGAACTGAGGAGGCAAGCAAGAGAGAAGCCCTGTCCTTGGTTGTGGTCTTCATGCTGCTGTGGCTTCTAACCCAGATTTCAGGAATACACCATAGTCTCCCCATTTGCCCACACCTACCATTTTTAGGTCTCCAAGTCTACACAGTAAAGGGGCCCACAAAGCTTTTTCATATTTGCTGCCTCCTGGACTAACCCAGGCTGTAGGACTCAGAGAGGGCATTTTCCACCTCAGGAGGAGAAATAACTGCCCTGTTCCTTCATGAGCAGGCTGCCTGGGAAGCCAGCAGAGCCCTCATACCAGCTCCATGAGATGATGCCTGGGAGGATGAAGAGTTGATGTAACTCTTGACTGGAGTGGCCACATCTCTTTTGGTTAGTTGTACCCACCAGATAGCACGGTGCTCCAGGTGGAGCAGCTTTTTTCTGTCCCATCACTGTTCCAGGCTGACTTACCAGGCAACGAATAAATCTGACTCACACGTACCAGGCTGCTCTCCCACAGGAGTGATGGATGAAGTCAAAGCTTCACTCAGAAGAGTGTTGGTGGGACTGGAGCAATTCACAAAAAAAAATTGGGGGTGCCAGAGACAATCCATGTACTTCATCATCCTACACACAGTTGTATTTTCATTTCCCATAAATTATTTAATCAAGTAACTCCAGGGAAGCATACACATGCTATCCAGAAAATTCATTAGATGACTGTAGCTTTACAAACAAAGTCTGTCAGCTAAAAATTATCACTTTAATCCCTTTTTTATTATTATTTTGTTTTCCAGATTGCAATACTGAAGTCCCTGCTGTTGCCTTTCTGTTTTATCTGTCCAGAGTGAGTTTGATTCATTGCAGACAGCCTTTCTCTCTCATCTCGCTCATGTTAAGCAGACGCCAATAAGTAGCAAAGGAAATTCTCGCTCTGGACAAATGCAAACCAGACCTGACTGGCTGCCTTCCACGAAGTTCCCCATGCAGATTTCTTCTGCATTACCAGTTTGATAGCAGGGGATGACCTACCTCTCAGTGCACTGTGTATGTGTGAGTAGCTGCATGGACAGCACCTCAGTATTCTGAAATAAAAGGTTGAAATTGTCCAGGATTTTTGTTTCTCCCAATATGAAGATCTGTGAGGTCAGATTCCTTATCAAAATAGACCTGCTACACTTTTTCATGGACTTTTCTTCTAGAAGTAGTCTCTTCTTGGTCTTCCTCTGCTGCTCCTCCCTCTGCTGAGCATCCCCCCTGTTGTCTGAGAGCCACCTGGCAAAGTGATCCATTGGTAACTACTCTCTGTTCAAGTCAATATTCTCAAGCTGATCCATATGTCATGATAAACTGAGGTGGTCGAGTTATTCAAAGGGAAATCTTCAAGGAATCTTTTTAAAATTCCATGGGACTAACGTAAAAATATAACAACATTACTGAGTTTTAAGTTTTAAAGTGGATTAATGAAACCACATTAGCAAATTGTATGAACATTTTTGTTCAGAAACCACATACTTTTCACACAGTGAGCTTAAAATATTGTGGGATAAGTGAAATTGAATTCAGATATAAGTAATTCTGAATTTTACTGACTTTTTATTTGCAGTCCTTTGTTTCTACTATAGATCAGGCTTTAGGTTCCCTTTGAGCTATTTTGCTGCTGCCCAAGAGAAACTAAGGCTGTGTTATTTTCTGCATTTCCTGTGCACAGGAGAATGTGATACACAGAAATGTAATTTAAAATCAGGCAAGAGGAATTTTTGACTGATATTTCATCCCTTCCCTTTTGTACATATATCGCTTCAATTTTAAGTCTGTATACTGTCCTTGCAGATTTTCTTTACACACTTAATTGACAGAGATCAGATTCCAACAGAAGAAAATACTAGCAGTATGCCATTTTTCACTAGTCTCCATGAAGTGCTTTGGGAAAGCAAGGTGCTATAGAGATGAGACTATATTCCCCAGTAATTCAGCAAGACTTGATTATCTGCAACTTTCTTCTCTGCTTCCAAGACACTCCTTTTCCTAAATCTCTTAGCATCTGTAAAAAAGAGCTTCACAAAGCTCTTGTGACAGGAGATGCCATATGAGGGGCTCAATTGCGTGCAACTAGTTTATATCTCAGATTTATTTTTTTTTCCTTTTTTTAAACACTGTCCTTGCCTCCCCTTATCCCAGTGCTAAGGGTGGTCAATATTAACAGCCCTGATGGTCAATGAACCCAGAATGATCTGAGATGGCAACCTCATTCACACACACACAAAACCTGCTTCTGCTTCTACAGCAAAACCACTATCAGTCACCAGCCCATCTTCTCACAAACATATACAAATCTCTCAACTCCCTCAAAATCCAAGCAGAAATGACATTTCCTAATGAGGTGAACTCTAAGACTTGTTTTTGACAAGGTAAAAAATGCCCATGAGTCATCATCTGTTGCACATTGTCTCTCCCACATCCCGCTAAACCATTCCTTCAAGCTATTTGAAAATTCTGTCCCAGCAAAAAAGGATCACAGAGCAGGCAGAGTGCCATGAAATTGATTTTCCAATGAAAACGATGGCTCCATGACAACTTAGCTGAAGGTTTGCTGTGCTATGTTTGCACAGCACTTTGCACAGCAGAGCCACTACTTGTTTTAACAATAGATACTAATGTGATCAAAAGGACAGGTAGCAAGACTTAAAATGTTTCTTAGTTTCTATAAGTTTTCAAGCCTGGTAACATACCTATTACTACAGGAAACCCATTTTCTTTCTATTGGTTACACACATCATATATATGATTATAGTATCAGTAATAAATTGCTATGAAGCATAAAGCAGGTTTTTTGACATATTACACACTCCCCAGAAAATAGGAAAGAAACTCGCCCAACACCTCTTCGCCCCAGCCTTGTCCAATATTTACTGTGCTCTCTAATTTCTTCGTTACCTTCCTGTGCTACATCCCAATTGAAACTGAATTGCAGCTCCTTCAAGACAAAAAGCGGAACCTCTGGCTTTGTTCCTGTACTAACTCTACTTAATACCATTACTTTCCTGTTCAAGGCACCTCCAAGATCCTTCTTCACATTGCCATGTCAACAGTCCCTATCAATCAAAGTCCTGTCTGTACCGAGTGTCCAATACTTGACGCCTCAGAAAAGGTTACAAAACTTCCATGGTTGTGTGATAATTCGCCTTAGGGGAGGTTTGTTCCTAGTGACAGGATGCTAGTGGTCAGCTTAAGCATTCACATACAGACCTAATGGAATTAAAGACTATCCACAGTGTTTAAGAGGCAGCAGACGAAACGATGAAGAAGGAATCAATGAGATGCTTAAAAAGCATCTTGGACCGCAGACACGTTTTTTTGGTTTTAAGCATTCGTTCTGTCCCTTTCAATAATTCATGCCAAGGTGATCAGGGTCCTCAAAATTTGCACAGCCAGATAGGAGGAGAGTTGTAGCATGTACAATCTGAACATCGTAATTCAAGTATATATATTTTCAGTTCTTATGTTCCCATAAATGGTGATACTTTTCCCTTCCCGAAGGCATAGTCTTCTTCTGAAGAGTGATTTTCACATTGCCAGCACAGGCTTACCCAGATCCTCTGCTTGGGAAAGTGCTCTGCTAAACTAGGACCAGCCACCCAGTGGTCTGGACAACACCTCTGTGCTCAGGCAAAATGGAAGACAGCCTTGTCTTTTGATGGTTCCTTCTTAAACCAACAATATTGGATGAGATGAAGCCATGGATGATGTTTTTTAGCACAGGGTGGAGGCTTGTCAGCAAGCCCTCAAAATAGCCTAGCTTAGCCTGGAGTTCTCTCCAGCCGTGCTATTAAAAGTACAAATCAAAGCTGCCATATCCTTTCACCTGAGCTGTTCGCTGAGATACAGCACAGAACATAACCACAGTGAACTGGGTTAGACAAATAGTCCATCTAACACAGTAGCCTGCCTCTAACAACCACCTTTATTTTTCCTCAGCACACTTTCACGGTCTCTAGTAGTTTGTGTCCTGATTGCATACAGACTTTCAGCCCTAACAACACCCTACAGCAGGGAGTGCAACAGCAAAATTTCCCTAAACTTCATCACCTTTGCTTAAGGTGATGATATGTAACTAAGCTAAGACTTCAAAGGGAAATTTGAAAGGCTCAAATTACACAGAAACTATAAAACTAGTAAAATGCACTTAGGTATCTTAATGGGGCCACCAATGGCCAATTTGGTGCACTTTAGACCCACACTAATAGCCAAGCTCTACAGGCAGTTGAATAAAACGCACTTACCTGGTGTGATATAACAGCAAGGAAGGACTAACCAGGGATGAATCCTGCTCATATAGGTTGCTCCAGTAACGTGTAACTACTTGGTAAACATAACAATTTCTGTTGCTTCATCAGTTCCTTCTGGGTTTATCTGTTGCACAAAATGTTAAACATATTGATCAGGTGGCGCCTTTTGTGATATGTTTATTTTATTAGTACGTGTCCTTGAACTAACACCGCTTTTCATACGTACCTGCCAGATAAGCGACTGAAAGAACTTGGCATCTGGGAATGAGAACTTGGGAGAGAGAGAGGGAGGGAGGACAGGAAGGGAACGGGAGCATTTCAGTACAGATAAGGAAGGAGCTGTGATTATCATACTCATGCAAAAGGCGGGCACAGAAGTGACTCACCTTGCAGAGGACATATTTGCACACATTTTACTCTTCGAAACTGATTTTGAAGTACCAAGCTGGAGTCAGGTCCCATTTCAAAAACCTGGGTGGCTTTTTTTCCTAATAATGGTGCCATCTGCTTTAGCCTCTGAGGCTGTCTCTGTTAGGTGAGACATTTTGGGATAAACAGGCATACTGAGCTGTTTCCCAATAGTTCTCAGCTGCCAAACTGAAAAGTTACAAAAAAGGAACAGCAGCGTATTGAAAAGCATGTGCTTGGTACTGACCTTTGTGTCGTGTGGTCCCACTTCGGGGGTCTCTGAGGCATCTCTCGGCTGTCAGGCTGCAAGGGGAGCTCAGCATCCCCCAGCAGCTCGCTGGCCTCCAGGCTCAACCCCGCAGCCAAGGACCAGGTGCCTCCAGCCCCACTCCAAGGGCCTGTGGGGCTTCTTCCAAGTCAGCACCTTCTTCACCCTCTTGCCCAAGACAGACTGCTTCTCTTTAATTCCTGAGTCCTCCTTCCTTCAGGAATGCAGCTCCAGCAACCCCATGCAGCAATGGCAAATGCAGCTCTCCCGGTCCTCTTTTCCCTGTGTGTATTGCAAATGGAAGCATAGCAAGGGAAACCTTGTGTAATCCTCAGAGACATCTCTGAACTTACATAGCTGCTTTGTTCCAGAACTAGCAAATGCCTTTTATTTTAAATAGCTTTTTTGTCAGAGACATATTTTAAAGGTCACTACAATGTTTTGTAGTTGTAAATAATTTTCTTTGCATGTGCTCAGACAGAATTAGGACCCAGAGTTATTTTCTCCATCCTCTATCCCTCTTCCCAGTTGCCCACAGCTGGCAACCTCACCCACATTCGCTCATACCTTACCAGTCTTAGGGCTTGGTTTCACAACTCTCCAGCAGAAATTAAAACTGACCTTGAGCAGAGCAGTTCAGTAGGGAACTCAGGGCTTCTGGTTTTGTGGCAGCTCACTTCTGTTAGAAGACAGACAAAGAGATCACTCCCTCATTTCCCATCTATCACGAAATGTCTCGCTAGGAAAACAACATTCCCTAACAAGTGCTATGGAACGTGCTCTCAGCTCATCTAAATGCAGCTGGAGTTGAAGTTTGATGTTTATAATAAACCTAGCAAAATTAGCACACAACCATCAGGTCTATGATCCTGTGGCATCCACAAGTCCCCAGCTTTCCTCTGCCTTTTCTCTCTTTTCTGTCATCCTCCCTCTCCACAACATTTTCTTCCCCTTCCACTTTCTCAAGCCTTAAAAGACCTCCTGTTTTATGTAGGTCTGTCTACTTTGTTTTTCTTTACAAGAGATTTGCTCTCCTCCTCTCAATTCTCTTGTCTGCTCCCCGTCTTCCTCACGTGAGCCAAGAAATTCCTGACAGCTGCACTTCCCATCCTGTGTTTTGCCATCATCATCATTTTGTTTGTGTGCGTGCACGCATGTGTGTGACAGAGAGAAATTCAGCCAGCCTAGCGACATGGCTTGGATCCTACACTAATGGGAGGTGGAATGAAACACTCCATCTCCTCTTGCAGCAGCTGCTCTGCTGAGGACCTACAGTCACAATGCAGTGGCAGAAACCAAGCTTACAGCCCCAGAGCGCCTGGGAAAGCCCAGAGCTCTGTGCCTTGACACACACATTTACCACTGGATTTGTTAAAGCCGTACAGCTGCACTTCTCCCTGCACGGTTCTGCTGTTGATCTGTACTGGCTTTTAACTTTCATAGCAGACAGCTGTACTCCACGAAGAGATTGGCAGGGTTTAATCAATAAATGTTGAAAAAATTGTCCATTGTTTTCTCTTATTCGCTCTCGATACTCAAACAACATCCATTTCCTCTACATGCACTGGCTGGTTTTTCAGGCTGTCTCCCTCTTTCCCCAAGACCTGCACCAGCAGCTGCACAGCTGGTGCTGTGCCAGGGCCAGATGCTCTATCACATCGACCAGAAATTGTAACTGACAGTGATCTTGGACAAGCACGAATCACTGCTGATTTAAATCACTGATTTTTAATAAGAGTAAATACTGAATCCTACAAACTCTCTCCATAATCCATTACGTCTGAAACATCCCCCTCTCTCTTTTATGACTCAGCATCTGGTAGCCAGCTGAATCCAAACTTCTACAGCATCACATTAAACCCTTCTCCAGGATGATTTCTTCATGTACTTCCTAGAACTGCACAAAACCACAAGAGCAATTGAGTAAAAAATGCAATAATTCACAGTATCATAGCAACAATGGTAAAATATGTGCTTCCTGCTTATTCATTTTGATTAAGAAAATTATTCACAAGGCATCAGATATTTGGAAAGAAATCCATCTTGCGGTTTGTTAATCAGAAGAACAATATACTCTAGGCTACTGAGAGAGGTAGCTTTCAAGGCTGAAAGGCACTGCCAGTCGTTTCCTATAAGAAGCTGATAAGATCCCACACACATTTGTTTGCCTCACATTTGATGCTCCTTATCAGCTAACATTCCCATCCAAAAAACGCTTAAGTACACACTTAATTTTAAGCATACACTTAGTTTTAAGTACATGAGCAGTGGCATTAAATTCAAATTGAGTAGTTGTGGCCTTGGAGTTGAGTCCGTTTTTAATACTTTTAATATTTTTAATTGCTTTGTTGGAGCGCAGCTCAGAGGAGTAACAACGTGCTTACAAGCTTAACAGCAGTTCAGTGCCTTTCCTGTCCCCACCACCTCCTTGCTCTGCATCCTTCTCAGCCCACCCCTGGGGCCACCAACATTCCCTCCTCCCCGGGGCTCCTGCCTTCCACTTTGCAGTACTTTCCAAGATCCTACCTTCCCGTGTCGCAGTCTCCTTGCAGCGCAGTGTCCTTGGGCTTGCTCCCAGCACTGCCTCCTCACTGCTACGCACAACGGATATGTGTAAAATCCATGTGAAAGTGCCCACTTTAGCTTTTCATGCTCTATACACACCTTTACATCCAAACTGCACGCTCGTTTCACCCAACGGTAAACTTGCTGAGCATGAACCTGGGTGACGACAAGGAGTGAGTAAAATACAAGAGGATTCAGTCAATTGCTATTTAGAGGCATAGTGAACAATGGACTTACTGACCATAAGGCTGGTGAAGCTTGCCTGGACACTATGGGACCCAAATCGGATGAGTTGCTGATAACCCTCAAAAAAGCATGTTGGCCACCAAGCCTCAGAAATTTGGCTGGAAAGTTTTGTATTGAGTCCTTTTTTTTCTCACCCTCAAACATTACGCTGATATTTTGCCTTTATCACAAACACAGGCATGTGACATCCCCAAGCATTATAATGTCTCACTTGAGGAATGGCTGCATTTCAGCTGTCTTTGCACAGCTCATCAATTTTGGTGTTACCCTGGAGCTCCAGGTAGAGTTGTTCCGTAGTGGTGTGATCTTGTAAATAATCTATTATGAATTATTCTTTGTCTGCACAAAGGGAAACAAATGTCTCACACATTGCGGATGTTGCTAGCTATGTGGAAAAATCAACAGCTAGCTGTTGATTTCAGCAGAACAATCGGCACAGAATATCAAAAGGTGGATATGTGCCTGTCCTACCATGTGGCTGGATCAGCGTGAGGCAGATGCATTTTTTAAGGTATGTCCGTTGCTTCGCAAAACAAGACAGTTGAGGATGGGATGCAGTCCTAGAGGCATGGTGAGCAAAACAGATCTTTCTTGTTCGTCAGTTCTTCTTCCAGCTTCTGGGAGATCCACTGGAACACAGTATCACCAGAAAGACACGTGTTTTATAAATAAGCAATGGCAGACAAAAAGCAATTGAATTAGGTCCCCAAAGCTTTACTAAGATAGATTAGCCTTGAAAGTACAGCTAGGATATTAAACATAGTGAGAGTATAATTCTTAATTTCTAGGCATCTGTGAGAATAGTTACCATCCTTTTGGGAGTATTGTAGGGACTATAGCTGGTAGATCTTTAAATGAGACAATATTTCCTTTTGATATTGCATCACTAAGATAACTGATTCCTATACCCAGCCAAATGTTTCCTATAACTCTTTCCTCCCCTTTCTTAATGTGTGCAATTGTGAAAGAGCAGCACTGCAGGGATTTAGTGGTTGTATCTCTTTATGAGTCTGAACTGTGGCATGCACAACTCTGTGAGTTTATTGATTTTAATTTCTTATATTTGGGATTTATCTGCTCAGCTTTTACTTAACAGCTGAGAATACTCACGGTGTTCATATAGAAGGCTGGCTACCCAAGGGCAAATTTCAGATCCTCATTTCTTCATCTATGCATGTATTTGTTTGCTCCTGGATTGATACCAACTGCCAGGCTTTGATCCAGAGTGGCTGAAGGGTGCGCTCTGTGAGAGAACATTCCTCTCCCTCAGCCTCAATAGCCAGAGCAGGCTGAGAGTAGCAGGTACCGTAAGTGGATTTGCATGAGCATCAGAGGGAAAGATCAGGCATTCCCTTTGAAGATCCTTTGTTATTGAAATCTAGATTCTGATCCCCAATTGGTTTGAAAACCCTAAATCAAGGCACACAGTAGGGTCTTCTACAGGGTAAAGGGCTGAAAGATGGGTTATTATCTGTGAGTGGCAGGATCTTCTCTTTTCCCAGGAAGACAACTGGAATGGTTCTGAAAGCAAAGGAAGAGAAAACTCATGAGAAAACCTGCTTTTTTGGGCTGTTACATAAGTACCACCATCCCACTTTGCAATAGTGAGGATGAGCTTAGACAGTTGTTGGTCTAAACTGGACTCAGCAATTCTTGGGTAAATGCAGTATTGGAAAGAGAGCTCAGCCAGGTTGATTTCATTCCTGGGTCATTTAAGGACTAAGCTAATAAAGTGTTTTATGGCTGAGAATTCACGTGGCAAAATAGGGTATATGAAGTGCTATGAAACAAGAGATGGAGAGTATCTGTCATACTCGGAAGAGGCATTTTCTCCAGTGATGCAGCACCAAACTTTGGTCCCAGAAAGAGCAATTTCTGTCAATGATTTGTTGTTTACCTTGCTCACTTAACTGCTCTTCTTCCCATGGCACTGTTTTTATCTTCTTCAACTTCCTTAACACCTACGGGCAAGTATTTGTACCCTGTTGTGTCTCTACATTCGAGCACGCAGAGCCCCAGCCACAGGCTGGACATTGCTGCGACCTTAGGTATTGCTGAACTGTAATCAGGACTTCCTCACTTGACTATCTCGGTTCAGTAACACAGGGGTTGATGTAAGTCTTTCTTTAAAGAGTGTTCTCCTGACATCCTTCCTTGCCTCCTTTCATCCCTCCACCCTCTCCCTTCTTTTCCCTTCTTTCTTCCAGTACTGCCAAGCCTGGCAGGTTGTTACAGCTTTCTCCATCTTCTATTTTGAGATAGGATCAACACGAGCCAGCTGCAGGCCTGTGTCCAAAGCCATTTCCAGTTCCCCACACACGCAAAGGGCTAGCACGCATTCATGCCCAATATGGGTGCTACAGTGGACTCATTCATGGACTTGCTTCTTTCTGCTGTGGGATTCCCTTGCCCCAGTGCTGTATTTTCCTTGGCACAGCACATAAGACAGGAAGGAATCTTTACATGGAAGTCTCTCCAACTATGGGAAACATTTCCCCATGCACATGTCCTAGCAAGAGAGCTACTGCTTCCATAATCGCACTCAGCACTTGGAATGTGGTGACGTCTCCATGTTTCATGACCAAACATAGTCTTTGTCATTGCTCATGGCTAGAATAGGCTCTAACAGCATTAACCTATGGTCCCTTATCTACTGCTTTCGTCACACTGTCCATTTGTATCTATTTGGAGAAAAGTTGTGTTGTCTGCTGCTCACTATGCTAAGCTCCCTGGCAAAGGAGATTTGTTGTATTTGTGGTATTCCTGCTCTTCTACTTTCAGCTTCTTAGGCAGCAGTGAGTCAGTCTTTTGCTTCATGGTTCTCTCTTTCCCAACCCTTCTGGTCTTGCACAAGCCCTTCTTAAAATTCAAAAAGCTCATTGGAAGCTGAGCCATAAGATGCTCAGCGGTTCAGCTTTGCTTTCTTCCAGGGACCATTTACATGAGGATATGCCAGTGTTTTATCTGATGAGAGGATAATACAGGGGGATGCAGTTCTACCATGTTATCCTCCAGCCTGGATATCACACCTAACTGAAACCAGTGTCACAGTAAACCTATTGTTAAAGGCACCAGAACGCACACATTGTACAATAGCTTCAGATTAATCCTGATATTAGTGGGTCCTGCAAACAACCGCAGCATGTTTTAATCAAACAAAGCACAAGCAGTTCTCACTTAGACTGGGAGGAGAAATTATGAGGGTGATTTCATCCCTCCATGTCTAATGGACTATGACAGATGGAGGAACCACGGGGAATCCTAATAAAGTGGGACAAGAAGAGATCAGAGCCTTCACTGCAGGGAACACCTGAGCACTCAGTTACCCTTCACCTCTGGTACCTCTCGGGCTGCTGAACAGGAGTCTCTTGCTTTTACAGCCACAATCCCAAACAGTTCCTCCCACAATCTGGTCATGCACTGGCTCCCGTCCAGCTCAGTGCTTCTCACACACACATGCCTTTTCACTGGTAAAGCTGCTCCAGGTGTACCCTCCCCTAAAAGCAGGTTTCTATTTCAAATATCAGACTGGACATACTCAGCTGCCAATGGCTGCAACTGTAATATCTGTGTGCCCACACTGAATATAGCACCTGCTGATTAAACACAGATGCAAAGTATCCTTTTTAGCACTGGGATTAATAAAAGTGAAATTACAAAACAAGAGCCTTCACTTTACCTTTTTCTTTTTTTTTCCCCCATTCCATACATTTACCCAGGCTAGTTTGTTGTTTGTTTGTTTGTTTTTTCTTCTGCAAAGCTTAACTCAGCTTGAGTTTTGGATGAACATCTTAATTGCACTCACCAGATTAATGTTTGTCTCTGCTGATCTTCTTCTAGGGGGGGTAAATTAGCCCTTTAGTAGCCCCATGCTAGCTGGGCTAAACTGCTTACTGTGCTGACTAAATTCATTTAAGGTTAGTTTGATACCTTTCCACTAGATAGTGCAATATAGATATAATTCAAGACAATGCAGCATCATTAGCCTTTAATGATTGCACTTGAATCAGATCATAGGTGAGTTCATGGGCTGAAGTCTAAGAGAAGCAGTTTGCTCCAGGCATCTCTGCAGAGAGATGGAGGCTGAATATGGGAAAAGGGGCATATAATTCTGGGAGGGTTTTCAGAGGGGCTTCAGCCAGAAGGAAGAAAAATGTTTGGTAGCAGAGAAGAAGAAGAGCTGAAGGCTGAGCAAAGACAAAGCAACCTGTCTCAGGAACATTTCCACAGCCCAGAAGTCAGGTGTCCTTCTAGCATCAAGCACCAGTCCCTTTGACCATGCTCACAAGACACTCCTGAGAGCAGCAGCCAGAGCTGTGCACCGACACAGCCGTTTCCCTGCTGGGGTCCTGCTTGAGCACCCCAAGCCCTGGATCTGCCCTACAGGGAAGGCTTTTCCCTGCACCACTAGACCAGACCAGCACTCATGCAGGAGGTGTATTTAAAACACTGCGCACTGACAAATAATTGCTTAAAGAAAAAAAATAACAAACCAGCTCTGGGAGATACAAATCTAAGGAAAAACAAATAACCCACTGGTGCCCAGCCTGACAGACAGACAGTCCCTTGCTATTAGACGCACAAAATAATCATTGCTCCATTTAACCACTGTTTTTCCAACACTTACTGTGCTGTGCGTTCCATCCACTTTCCAAGCAGCCTGCATCCCTGAAGCCCGACTCAACATGGTGCTGGGGAGGAAATGCTCAGGCCCAGCTTCACCTGCAGTGACAACAAAATGTGTCCAAGCAAGGAGGTAAAAGGCACAAGGTCCGTTTTGCAAGTTACCCACCCATATCAAAAGGAAATCTAGAAGAGAATGCAGAAGGTGAGCTAAAATTAGAGATGAGAATTAGCATCACTCCATTATACAAGGAGATTTCAAGCTCACCTATGTAAACAAAACCAGAGGTAAGTTCAAGTCATTAACTCGACATTAAACAAACCGCTTTTTTTCCTGCTGTACTATTTTTTTGCTGGGTTAGTGAGTTGAATCAGCATAGAGAGGGTCCTCCAGGTGCCAGTGCTTGCACAGATAAATGGCAGGATCTTAAAGGTTACGCTGAAGAGGAAGGAAGCTTAGTGAGCAGTAGTCAGCAAGGAGATGATCTTACCCCAATCTTATGGTACCCTTAGACCACAAAACTGGTGAGACAGGGATTGTGGTTCAGCGCTTCCACGCACTTCTTGATCTGTACCTATATCTGTAGAAAACAGAATTTATAATACAGCCAGAATAAAGTATAATCCATGATCTACACTATACAGTCTCTATATAGGAGTATAATATAATCTGTACAATGTATACGTCATATATATGTGTGTCAAAAGCATGTACGGGAGTTCCTGGTTCCTGCAGGATCAGTGACCCTTGTTGATGTTTACACATGGCTTTTCTCCCGGAGGTCTGTTTAACACCTGCTGGGCTGTCTCTAGCTGTTGCCAGTGCCTGCTGCTTCGGTCACAGCCAAGTCTGCTGGACACCGAGCTCCTTCAGCCTTTGCAGAGGCCACCTGGGCTCTCTGGGACCTGCTGAGCACCCGGCAGGATGGTGCTGAGCCCAGTCTCCTGGCTGCCAAGGACTCTGGCTGCCAGAGCCCTCTGCAAGCGCTCACCCGTACTTACTGGCAGTGGGAGAGAGCTGCCCCGGCAATGCTGGCGGGAGAACAGGCTGGCTCCTCAAAACCTGCTGGACATGCTCTCACAGCTGAGCAGGCTCCCCAGCAGCGCTGGGCTGGCCCGGGGTGGGTGTCACGGCCACCTGGCCGCTCACATCATGAAACCCAGCCAGCAGCTTCCCCGGTTCCATTAGCCCATGTCATTCGGGAATGAGTCACAGCCTCAGCCATGGCTTTCCCCTCTTTCAGAGAGCCCCAGCATGCACATTTGTCACTTGCTGACCGTGTGCTTAGAGATTTTCTCTTTTCTTGCTCTCTCTTTTTTTTTTTTTTTACTAGACAGTGAAGCGTATGGCGTTGTCTGATTAACTAAGAGCTTCCTGGTACTCGTGGGAATTACTGTATCCAACACTTTTAAAGCACGTATTTGTACTACATTTACCCAACACTCACCATATTGATCAATTCCTGCCTTCAGGATTTTATTTCCACCAGATTAGAAAGATCACCTTATTTTAAATCTGCTATGTCTCCTGGATACATGTCAGCAAGAGAAGTATGGGTTGTGTTGTGTTTCCTTTAACTATTATCATATATTAAAAATAAGATTAATTATAATGACTCGGCTTAATCCTAGCTAGCACAGTGAGACGACTTTGAGTTCCCTTAATTTAAGGTACTTAAGGCTACTGTGTTTGCATTATTTACAATTTTTTTCCTAAGTAATTTTTTCTTCTGGTAAAGTCTGCTGGCTAACAGCCCTGAAGCCTGCAGGCTCACATCTGCAGCACAGTTCTCCCTCAGCTAGTACTCTGAAAGTGTCCCCTAGGAAGGGTGACTGCTGAAGGCTGCATCCTCTAGGAGAAGGCAAGGTGTTTGCTCCAGGTCCACAACTGGGTCCCAACCCCACCAGCAGTGCCAGGCTTCTGCAAAGATACACAGGCAATCCAACACAGGCAGGGAAATTCAAAATGAGCCCTCTGCCAGGTATGAAATTATAAAGAACAAGGAATAAACAATTGTCTCTCAAATACAAGAGAGCAAAGAATATTTCTGTATAATCTTGTCTGGTAATGAAATTATACAATGTATAGCCTTATACTGCACAATATGTAGGATATTTAAATGGGTTTTCTTCAGCGTCTGGAAACTTCAACAGAAGGACAACAGTTTTTCAGGACTTTCCAATGAAGCACATTCTTGCCCCTACAAGGTCCCCACACCTAGCATCCTAAGGTGCAATCGAAAAGGATGGTGGCTTTACTTCAAACCTTCTGCTTCTCAATACATTCTAATACTGACATTCATAACCGTCGGTTCATCTTTTTTAAAAAGAAACTAATAAAAATCTGAAAGTCTCCTAAGCACAGCCATTATTGCTTGGCTGCTTGCCATTTTAGACAGAAAGCTGTTCAGAAAGGAAGACTTGAGCATTGCAGTCACATTAACACGAGGTATTTGTCCAAAGTGTAGACCTCCCCGAAGACAACAGCCATACATCATTGGTAAATTTAATCTACTGCATCACCAGTTTGACATTCCCAGCAGCCAGTAGCAGAAAGTTCCCAAGGACTTAGCACTGATCCGGTTCTTCTCCTGTCCATATCGGTGGTAGCATGCCAATCAAAGATTAAGTGGAAAGGAAAGCTTTGAAAAATACTACCATGTTCCTTGCAAATGGAAAACTGTGGAAAATTCATAGCTTGGGTTCATTTCAGAAATCGTCCAAAAAATCTGGTGTCAACAATCTTTCAATTTCTGATGAAAAGCAAAAGAAAAAAAAAATCCTAGCTGATGGAAAAATAATATATATAGACACATAAAACTGAAAAATCACAGAGATATAGTAACTTCCAAGTCACTTACCACCAATAAAGCAAGTTCTGTTGACTGCAGAGTATCCAGGATATGTTATTTTATTTGTTGATATTAAAGAAGAAAAAAAATCCAACAAATTGGGAGCATGGTGCAGAAAGAAACTTCCTGGGTCATAAAGTCCAGACTCCTGGTATCCCAGGCACCAGATAATTGACTCCTTTTTATCTGAGTTATCTCCGGTCTTCTAGATGGATGTGGAAAAAAAATGTAAAACAGGAGAAGCAATACTAGCAATCAGAAAATAAAAAATGACATGTTTTCTTCTGGATCATAAACAAAGCCACATTACTAGTGGGAGCATCCGTAAACACAGTAACCTGTAGTGCTCCAACAGATAAGGCAAAGACTAAAGTGCAATGGAAGGTCTGATCAATTTTTGAAGAAAAGTGTTGTAGTGTTAACACAGCTGTATCACAGGAGTGGTAGAAGGTCTCCTGGCCAAAGGCACTGAAGGAGGGAGCCATGGGCTGGGGGGCTGTTTGGTGTCCCATTCCTAACTGATGGGATACCAACACACTCTGCTCGCAGAGGAATGATCTCAAGCTCAGCCCATGGTGATGAATTGCTAAGCTTAATGTAACCAGAGTTACAGTGACACAGACGGGAACACAGCTGTATCCTGCAGGACTAAACCATGTCTCTGGCAGAAGAGGTCCAGAGCTACTCATTCACAGATTTACCTAGTAGTTTAACATTCATTGTAGCAGGCATCAGCATCTGTCCTCTCCTCCTTGTCCTGCAGTGTCTACTAAGCTGCAGGGTTGTGTTTCCATTCAGCCTCCTTGCCTCCATCACCTTTAGTTATTCTGTGCAAAATGAGGTTTGGGATCTCAACTCTTCTTGGGCAGAGGTGGAAATCAAACTTTGGTCTCTCTCTTAATGATGTACTGTTGAGTGCAAAAGGAGGCACTGATTATATTGTTGCGTGGGTAAAAAAGTCCAGTATCCCACACCAGAAGAAGGTTCAAAGCTCTGAAACCCAAGGAAGATGAGTTTCCTAACAACAGAAGGCAGATGAGTCCTTCTTCTTCACCTTTTGTCGTGTTCACAATAGCCTGGGCAACTTCCTGGACAGTTTCCCCAAGACTGGATATCTGATTCTACACATATACTAAATGAACTCTAAACAGCACTTAGGTGAAATACTTATAAATAAAGTGTTGCAAAGTGAAACCTAAATATTGTGGGTTGGTGGTGAAGGCAAAACCCACATCTCTTGGCATTAACCTCCAGATCACGTTGTCAATCAAGAAGCACCAGGAAGAGTCTTTCAAAAAAAAAAAAAAAAAAAAAAGTCTGTGGATTTTTCTGTGAATGCACTACCCACTAGCATTGGAGACCTGATTCAGCAAAACACAGAAGTGTGTGTCTGGCCATAAGATGTTGATCAGTCCTGCCTGTGCTCAAGATTTCCCCTCCCCACCAACAGCTGTGGAGGCGCCTGTCCCTGACCACACCAGCAAGACCAGAGCCAACTCCCTGACTCTCTCTCTGCTCCCTGGAACAAGAGAGGTAGGCCCTAATGCTCGATCGCGGGTGTCTTGAATAATGGCCTTTGATTTCCCAAAGAGACTTGCTAATGACAATACCAGCCTGTGCACCTGATAATAGGGATTTGTCTTGGATATTGCTTGACATGTTTAGAGGCGGAGAATGAAAAAGCTGATGAGTATATCAATAACCTCAATCTTTTCACTGGTCAGGGGAGAAAGTCATATGAAGCTTTCTGCCTCATAAAGACTTTCCAAATCTATGCTCAGGAAAAGAGAAAAGGCTATCTTTAAATATATCATATCCTTAAAGGGGCATTTGCTGGAAATAGACTGAGCTTTGGAAACCTATGTTTAACTGCAGCCTAATAGATAAAGCATCACTTTGGGCTTTATGAAAACTGGAGTCCAGTCTCTCTGCAACCAACTTTGCACTGCTTGGGGCTTTTGACGAGAATTAAATTCTATAAGTTGTTCCTGTTAAGCTGGTAGGTCCATGTGGGACCTGGCAGTGTCTCCTTTCCAGCCCACAGGGGAGATGGGAATCAACTCCATGACTTTTACAGGAAAGGAAGGGAGAAGCAACAGCAAACTACATGAGGCAGAGGGAACTGATTGCAACCAGCCAGATATAATTACGTTGTGGAGGACATTTAATATTTCATCTTGATCTTTGTTGTACCAGGAGAGTAAAGAAAATCACCATATGAGGGAGAGAGAGGATGCAACTTCTCTTGATTTGAATTGTAAATTCTCACAAGCGAAAACATGAGGTACTTTCAGACAATCTGTACTGCTGTTGGCTGAATGTATGTGACCCAGATTGCAGGAAGAACCAGAAAGCCACTCCACCTGCTTGGAGACAACAGTGGCACTAAGCCATCATGGCAGGTCCCCAGCACAGCAAGTATTTAATCCAATAGTACTAATGAATTTCCTCCCTTCACTCTTGGGTAGCTACAGGCATACTGGCACAGGGCACTCTGGTTAACCACTGCAAGGAGGAAAGAGCTCTGTATCCCACAATCTTAAATGGCTCCATCCTCAAAGCCAGACCTTTTAAACAGCACAGCATGGATTTTGATTATGACTGGTGTAAATAACATGCACACACATGGGAAGAGACAGTTACAGCTCAAGAAAGTTCACAGTGTTGAAAGGAAAAGATAGGAAGGTAAACAGAGGCTCTGGACCAAGGCCAAACAGAAAAACAAGAGGTAGACTAGAAACAAGGATGCCCGCTATACTAAAGGCATATACATACTCAAGGCATGTCCATCCCATGCAAATCCTCCAAGAAAGCACACTAAATCCCAGTAAATCCACCCAGCCTCCACTGCCTCCTGCTTCTGGTCTCTGACCCCCCAAAAATGGGCCAGATGTTTGTTGTGAAGGGAGAAAGCCAGAAGCAGCACCTAGAAGGAACCTGAAGAAGGAAAGGGAGAACAAGGCATTACTGAGCATCCCAACACACCAAAGTATCTCCTTATAACTCTGACTGGACCAACTTGTCTTTAGTGGTTTGACCACTTACCACTGAAATGCAGCTCCCTGAGGTGGATCAGAGCTGGCTCGAGCCAGAGTTCGTATCAGGGAGGCAATAATTGCCCTAAGAGCTCCATGTGTTTATCCTTCCTGCAGCTTAAAGCTGCCAAACACCTCTCTGTTTGCCTTGATCACTTCCACACTCAGCTGACTGCAATCCAGCTCTACATGTAATTATCATAAAAGAGGGGGAGATTTACTCATTGGTCCATATGATTAATCAACTAGTCAGGCACAACACCACCCATACTACCGTAATTGCAGTCAAATAACAATGTTATATGCACCACAATCATAGCCATCATCAAACACCCAGGGAGTCTGGTAATACAAGCAATGATGTCTCTTCACAGTCTCTACAACCCAAAATTATCCACAATCTTGAGTAAGTTCTTAAAGACAGCTCATGATATCAAGGTCTCAGCACAGAGACAAACGGAAAGAGACCAGTGACGGACTTCAGACCAAAAGAAGTTTTACAGACAGCACATGGTAACAAGGATGTAAATCACTTTCATTTGTGGTTTTCCTGGCCTGCACATGTGTAGACAGAAGCTGGTCTCAAGGCCCATGCACTGCAAAACGTTGTCATAAGCATCACCCCACTCCCTGCTGCAAGGACACGTCCCCCAGCCCTGATCACCCTGCTCACCCCTTTCCACTTCATGGAGGAGAGACAGTGAGAGAAGGGCAAAGCTCGTCAGCAGTCCGTGCGTCCAGAACCTGCTCTCAAGAACAACCACCACATAGGGCTGGAGCAGTGATCTGGAGAGAGAAGACAGATTCCTCAGCCGATGGCTCTCTTAAAATATACCTCACTATTCCTTTTGTTATCCGCTCTGTTTTTGGAGCAGCCTGTGAACAGTCAAGACAGAGAAAGAATTTGTTTAACAGGATTTACCAGCTTTGCGTCCTTCTTCATGGCTCTTCCTGGTCAGCTGAGCACATGCCCTAACCCCTAGACAACCTTCTCCATAATTCTCCATGCACTGACCTTCTTATCTCACTGACCTTGCCAGTTAACTTACACAGTGAAATGTCTCTGCTACATTTCCATTAACCTAATTCAGATCTCAAACAAAAAGTTTATAAATATGACTATTTACTCCCGAATTCTCCTCCCCAGCAGCCACAATGTGTATTTTTCCCACATTATCCATTTCATACAGGAGTAATTTCTCCTCTTACATTTTAAACTAGCAAACTTCTGGCAAGGGATTGGAGTCCTGGATATTGAAGCTGGGCCGTAGCAAGACGCAATTTTCATTAGCTATATATTCATATGGGTCGCCAAAGTAGGTATTAATATTTACTGGGGAAGGCAGGTGAGTATGTCCCCAAGCCAGGTCCTACTTAAACACAGTGACCAATATTGCCGTCCCCAAAGCCATACATACACACATGGTAGCCAAACAACAGACCACACAACAGACTCAAACTCTCTCAGACCCCAAAGCTGCTTTAAAACAACTTGTGCACTCACATAAATGTCTTAAACTCATCATAAGTTTGGGTCAAGCACCTGAGCTCCATCTCACCACTTGAGACAGGCTAGACAAAGACTATTTTCCTACCAATCAGCCTCATAGTACTAAATCTCACATCCTAGCACTGAAACCAAAAAGCTTAATGATGTAGCCAGAGCCCCAAAGATAGAACATAGAAGCAGTGTGAGAACTTACAATTATATCAGCTATAAAAATTGTCTTTTGTGTTGGTGTGGGTTTTTTTTTCCAGTGCATATTTTGCTCAAGGCCATTGGTGTCCACTGGTTGAACAGCTCTTTGGTGCTCTGCAGGAAGCTGGTCAGTCTTCTCAGTGGGGCAGTTTTAGTTCAGAAGGGATAATTTAAGGCAAAGGCTGTCAACCTGCTGTACAGCTTAGGAAAAGTGGCTGAGCCTGCTCAGAGGCTGCCTTCCAGTGGAATGAGTAGCTGCTTGACATGGGGATCTTTTCTCAGCTAAGTAATGAGATGTATTGATTTTTCTCAAAAAGAAAATTGGACTTTCACAAACAACACAACAAGCTGCGTGAGTCAGGATGTTGCTGAAGCGATCTTGTGACCACCGCAGGCTCTTGGGCTTATCATGAAAGACCAAAAAAAAAAAAAAAACCAAAAAATTCTGCAATGGCAGGTTACACCAATAAAAAATAAATCTCCCTTCTAATGTGTTGGGCAAGTACCAGACTAACATGCCCTGCAGGGACAGTTGACATTCGTCCATTTGGAAAACAGCTGCACAAACAATCCCTGTGCTTGTTCTTGTGTGTCAAGGCCCGAAGTCTTCAGCAGGAGTCCACATCTCTCTTCATGCGGTCTCTTTGCGGGGATCACGTGAATGGTCTCACTGCTGGCCAGACATCTCTCCAGCAAGAAGCACTGAGATACTTCATTTGGGCCACCCAAGGGCCACCTGGTGGCTCACCACTGTCCATCTGGGCAAAATAACTCCGAAGGCAGAGCCCCTGAAAACATCTCTCTCCTCTTTCCTGAGCTGTTGAGCATCTTCGGCCTCCTGAGAAAGTCCCATCAGATGGCAAAGCCCATGGGATTGTTCTGTTTGCTTAGACTGGGCTCTTCAGGTCTGGCCAGCATAGGTTTAGTTCTTGCATCCTAAAGCTTAAAATTATAAACTGTAATCTCCATTTCAATTCCCATACCTACAGCGTCCTCTTGAAGCTGACTTCACAGGAGAAAAATAGCCAATTTCTAAGCTGCCAGTGGAATACGATCTCTGCTCTGGTACCTCTTCAAAGGTCCCCGTTGCAGCTATTTCAATGTTTCTGCAGGACAAGGGACACCTGCACTGACGTTTTAGAGTGGCTGAGAACTGCCACCATTTCCTTCTAGTTTACAGTGAAATCCTTCCTCCGCCATGGCAGGACATGAGGTGGTCCCCTTCTGGCATGACTGTGATGTCCACACAAGGTGCTGAGTGAACCTTCATCTGGCACTGAGCCCCCCATTGCCACAGCTCATGGGGGTCTCTCATCTGAGCTGCACAACTGCAAGTACAGAGAGCATCATCTCATGGGCTTGTCCAGACCCCCCCATCCCCTCACTTTGCTCCCTACTTGCAGGGGCAAAGCACCCATCTCTCTCACCACTCCCTGTGTGCCCTTCCAGACAAGCCTGGGCACCCTGGCTGGAAAGGATGAGTCAATAGCAAAGGCAAATGTCCACCCTCTACTCAAAAGGGATCATTACTGAGCATCTGAGAGAAGAAACCTAACCATGATGTGACAGGTGGTCTCACACTGTCAGGCTGCCCTCAGAGACCCAACCCCAGCAGGGTTTGCACTGTGCCCAAGCCCCCCTGGGGCTGTCACATCCCCAGGAACCAACATCAGAGCCACCTCCAATTCCCAGCTACATGGTCAAAGTCCCCCAAGGAGCAGCGTCAGCCCCACAGCAGGCAGAAAGGCTTTGGTGGATATTCCCTTGACGTCCCACTCCCACAGCTTTGCAAACTCTTGCACCCACTGCTTCCAATGCCCCCAAAGGCAGCAGGACACCCACACAACCACCAGCTCTCCAGCAAAGCAGGAGGCATCTTCGACCTTGCACTTGGTTGTGACAGGGCAATATCCAAGAGTGTGACTGATAAGTACCATGGCATGCAATTACTCTTTACAGTTTGATTCAGAGATCAAAAGAGTCCTGCCTCTGTCTTAAATGATATCTCTGAACTCTGGAATTAAGCACTTAGGGGCAATAACTGCTCCGATCAGGCATGGACACCTGTAGAAACCTACTGGGAAAAACAGAAACAAAAACAAAACAAAATAAAACAAAACCCCAAACAAAACAAAAAACCCAAACAAACAAAAAAAACCCCAACCAACCCTAGTCTGTGTTTGCAAAATTAGAAAACTAAAGAAAAAAAACCAACAGCAGTAAGCTCAGCAGGGACGAGAAGTGTTAATTTTGTGTTGGTAAATGGGAATTACAAGAAAATGGAAGATAAATAAAAATGCAAATTCAAAGTCATAAAAAAGCACAATTAAAAGAACTAGCTGACATACTTTCCTGTATCAGAAAGGAAGGCAATTAAAATCACAAAGTAAGCTTTTCTAACACTTTTCGTATCAGTCATTTTTGTGTTTTATTTAGTGTTTTATAAAAGTTGGAGATATATTACAGGCTCTTCTGTAAACTCATGTCTTATTATTTAGTTTTAAAGACACAAGGGGAAGAAAGAGTTACAAAACCTGCAGCTTATACAAGATAATGTCCTCCTTTCTAATTGAATAAAGAAAGGTTATGACAGTAAGTGGTGAACTTCCCAGCATCAGAAATGGTTTCCAAGATGCTCTTGCCGAACATGTGGACACACTATAAGCAGCTATATCTGACCTAGGTTTAAACAAAATAGCTTTGGTGATGGGTGTGAGGAAGTTGGGTACCACAGTGCAGCAATGGTCCCAACCATCTGCCTGACCCAGCTCCCGCGTGGTGCGTTTTCCCCAGGAACCAGCAGCGATTTGCTGTGCCCATCCCCAGCAGCAGCAAGTAGAAAGGAGAGGTGAAGGACTGAGGGATGATCATCAGCTCAGGGTGAGGCATAGTAATCTCATTTTCCTCATTTACAATTCCTCTTCCCTTTAATACAAACTATGTTGGTTCAGTGACAAGTTATCTTCTTTTGATCCTGTATAGGTAGTAGCAGGAGATATCCAAAGCTAAGACTAGCACTGCCTTTACAAAAAAAACAAACCAAAACAAAACACCTACAAATTTTGCTCCCTGCCTTAATTTTGAGATGCCTAATGTTACTTGACCGTGTTCACACAACACTTGACCTCCTTCCTAAGAATGGAATAAAAGCAGCAAAATCTCTCCTCTCCTCTTGCTATCATCCCTTTAATAATTCTGCAGAATTAGGCTGAATGTGCTGATTATTTTCTACATGCATTAATCATGGCCAAATCGTGCTAGTGAAGGAAAATGCACAGCCTGCTGCTCCCTCTCAGCACCCTCCCGTCACCCTGCTCTCAGAATAGTCTCAGCCTGGAGGGCACCCTGCCAGTGTGATTAACAGTGTGAAATGGGGAAAGGAAGGAGATGGGAAGATGAAGGAAAAAGACCTTTCCTTAGAACTTAGATGTGGCTTCTGGCTTATCAGAGAAAGTGAGCAAAACCTTAAGAGCATCCTGCACGTGTAGCCATGAGCTTCCCCAGCTGACAAAATCCAGACAAATACATGGGCAGCTGTTGTCATCTTCTGCAATCTTATTCCCATCCCTGTCCAGAGCTCCACTCCAAACATATATCCAAACATTAGGTGCATGGGAAATGCCTGCCAAGGTTTTCTCTTTTTCCATCATGGCTGTGTGTATTAAAATATTCAGTAAAGGCTTAATAATTTATGAAGAGCTACTGCAAATGGTCAGCCTATTGCGGTAGATTTGGATGAAGCGCACCAGGACAAAAGGTAGGAGGAAAGCAGGTTATTCCCTCCTTGGCTGGATTTCTGACTCCCAACCTTGCAGCTCTACAGAGCCAGCATTCCCCTAGAGCTGGCCAGGAGATTCCCTTCACCACCAACCAAGAGAAAGGGAGTGCTCAGGGTGATTCAACTTGCCTTAATGCAGGTGTCTGAAACAGGCTGAATCCATCAAGCCCTGGTTCGGCTGGACACATCACCGAGGAGTTTCCTAGATGGCCTTTTGGGAAACCTTGGAAGACAGTCATCTACTCGGCCTGGATTCTGGAGACAAAGTGAAACTGCATGTGTCTAATTTAAAGCTGTGAATGTCACATTTCAGGCTTGATTTGGCCATCACCACTCTCTGCAGGGAGGCAGCTTGTGCTACCAAGCAAGGAGAGAAGCACATGCTCTGATTCTCAGCCTGTAAACTCCTCCAAAGAGGATCCCTGCTGTTGGCTCTCCTCCACAGCAGCTGCTGCTGCGTCAGAAGAATAGGTTCTGCCAGGAAGATTCTCCCATTTTCCATTTCTTTTGCCAAAATCCTTGAGGGCACTGTCATTTTAAAAAAAAAAAAAAAAAAGGAAAAAAAAAATTGCATCCAGAATAAGGCAGATATAGAGACAACCTGGCAGAAGAATTGGGCAACAAGGCCAGGAGGCAAGCAGTTAGTGCTGGGCCATTTCCAGGTGCATTGCGGTCATGCCACACATTAATAAGCTGCGATAGGCATAAAGATGGGCAAAGGTTTGCCTACAAAGCCAGCAGCTTCATACATAAATACAGTCACTGAAAAGCTCAGGAGCATATTTCTAGTCCCCACCTTTGCAGAGCAAGGCTAGATAGTAGGGACCCAGAGGAGGGGAAACCCAGAGTTCAAATAAACAGCCTTCGAAGGCTCTTAGTGCAGCTGAGCATGCAGAAAACACACACAGGTTTCATGTCCTGCAGCAAAAGGGTTAAGATGCCAGTGCCTGTCTGAGCACTTAGCACACAAAGCCTGAGTTCTTCCCAGGCAAGTGCAAAAGTTTCTCCTCCTGCTGGCAATGCCTGAGAGAGGCAAAAGCAAGGCTTTGCAGAAGTGTTTTTGCTGAAGGATGTTCCTCTTCCTCCAGCCTGGAAATCCAGATCCTCATAAGTCTTTGCATGGGCAGGTTGCATTCTGTATTACAGCTGTTAAATGCTATAAGGGCTGCATCCAAAACCTGCTGAAAAGTTTGCGCTGTGAGGTGGACCAGGCCAGCAGCAGGTATGCAACACGGCCTGAAATCTCAGACTTGCAATGGTTTTGTTCTTGGGAATAGAGATATGTGCAGCAATCTGCTGTGACAGCAGGTGGCTTGAGGAGTATTTACTGAAAGATGGATTTTCCTCCCCATCATGCCCAGAGCAACGCAGTCAGGCACAACAAACTGATCACAAAAATTACACACAGTGACAGAACCAAAACATGTCACAAGAAAAACACCTTCTGGTGTTCTGTTGTTTTTTGTGAGGGGCATCCCAGTTGGGGTCTGAAAAGCTCACAGCACTCCCATCAGTTATTTGATCAGTTTAAAACAGCTCAGAGAAATATCACAGCTTTCTCCCTATGAGAGTGATCAGGCATGGTTTTCCTGAAATAGCTCTTCTCTTCAGTATTGAGGACTTCTCTGTAAGCCCTGTGCAGAACATGGGATTTTGCAGCTTGCAGTCTATTTAAGTCCCATGAAGGTTAATATGTTACTGAGCAAGTCACCTTGGAGACCAGCCTGCCAGGTAACGGCAAAGAAGATGTTCTGAACTTGCAAGGTAGAGAGTTCGCGTTGCTCACCACCCTGAACCCAAGGGACTTGGTGGACCTGACTGCCTGGCCCTCCCTGTGCCACCTTACAGCTCTCTTGGTGTCAGGCATCACACCAAAGGATTTGTGTAACTGTCTAACAAAGGTGAGAACAGCCGAGGCTCCTGGAAACCCCTCGGGAAATGCAGCTGACACCTACTGACCTTCTCCATTAGATCATGCATTGCAGACTCCTGATGTGATCTTGACCTCTCGGTCCCATCATGACATCATCTACGTTTTCACACAGGCAGAGGCAGATGAACTGAATGCCAACAAGCAGGTCCAAGATAAATTTCTCCTTCTGCAGACGTACTGTTTGATGCTCAGGAAAGGCTCCAGTGCTACCAGATGTATACACTCCGCAGGCTGGTGGCCTTGGTGCCTTTTCATCACTGCATTCTCCACAGATTCTGGTCACGTAAAGGTAACGCATTGCAAAGATGAGGTGAAACCACCAGGCAGAGCTGGAGAAGTGTGCACTCTGTGGGGTGCATGTTCCTCTACCACTACCAGAGGTGGAGTGCTCTGATCAGAACATTTCAAATAAAACCCGCTTGTGTTCATCAGCTCTAAAGGAAAAAAAAAAAATCCCCCTGTAATCTTTTAGGAGGAGGGCCAGAAGACTGCTGGATCACTGCTTGGAAAGGGCAAAGTTGGAGCAGAGTTTAATATTAGATTAGTGAGAAGTTTAGACGGAAAACACTCCAAAACCACTTGTATGCTGTCTGAGTTTAGTACTGAAGGGTATCCTGCAGGTTTTCAATCATTCATAGGGCTTTGGCACCAGCATCAATGTTTGCAACCTGAACTCACTTTGAACACAGTGTACCCAGCAACCATTGGAGCTACAGGCTTAAGAAATAAACTGCTTGAGAGGCAAAGACGTGTGAAAAGGAGAGAAACCCACCCCATTGCTTCTGTGAGAATCTCAGGAGCAGTGCAGTGGAGAGGCAAGGACAGCAAAAAGGGGCTTAGATAGTTGAACAGAAAGACAGCTCTGATATGGCCTCTCTCACAAGGACCGTTCCTTCTTCTCCTCTATACATTATATTGTTCCTGCTCCTACTTTAAAAAATAAAATAAAAATAATAATAATAAAGTTAACAGTGCATGACTCCTTTTCTTAAGTAAATATAACACCAGCACTTATGGGAAACCATGGCTATCCACATACCATTCTCCTGATTCTTAAACTCTTACATACTCCCAAAAATCTTCCCAGAACTAAGACTGAGGATGGTTGCCAACACGGCAAAGTGTGAACCTGCGATTCAGCAGCCCGTGGGCAAATACTGCTGGCTTGCACCTATGTTTCCCTCCAAAGTTAGTGGCTTTGGATTCTGCACAGCCTGGTTTCCCTCTGAGAGCCTGCAAGCACATCCCCTGCCTCCAGTGAGAGGTCCCCATCCATCCTCCTCTGAAACGACAGGCTGCATTAGACCGTTCAGAATCACATTTGGTTCTCATTTTCTAACAGACATCCAAGATTATATTTTTAGAAGAAGCTATACTGGTATTTGCAAAAAATAGCTGCTTTGCTTTTATCCCAAATGGGGTCTTTTCCAAGTTTCTTTTCCTACTTTAGTCATATCTCTAAACCTGTTTGCATTAAACAATCCGATTCTAGCAGCACGTTAATCAGGCTCTCTTTGGGCTCCTATTGCATGTGTCTTTTTCTGTGTCACACGGCAAAAATAAAATCAGTTCAGCCATAACCTAATTCTCTTTCTCTCACACAAGTCTATGGGGCCAGATTGGATCCAGACAGGGGTACTGAGGGAACGGGCAGAGGACCTCACCAAGCCACTTTCCATCATTTATCAGCAGTCCTGGCTAACCGGGGAGGTCAGAGTTGGCTGGAGGTTAGCAAATGTGATGCCCACCTACAAGAAAGGCAAGAAGAAAGATCTGAGGAGCTATGGGCCTGTCAGTCTGACCTTGGTGCCAAGGAAGGATCATCTTGAGTGCCGTCACGTGGCACACAGAGGACAAGCAGGCCATTAGGTCCAGTCAGCATGTGATTATGAAAGGCAGGTCCTGCTTGACTGACCTGATCCCTATGACAAGGTGCCTCTCTGGTGATGCTGTGAGCGTTGGGGATTCACCTACCCCGAGCAAGGGCCATCACTATCTCCCTTCCCCACCACCAGTGGGGTGCAGACCTGCCTTTCCCAGGCAGTCAGTGACACCACAGCCCCAGGAACCCACCCAGACCGGGGGTGCCCTTCCCCAGCACTGGGGCTGGGTTCCTGCTGACAGGAACCAAAGGGCAAGAAACCAAAAGGGAAACCATGCTGGACCTAAAAACATCAGAGGGCACTGAGGTCAGTTGCCATTACACCAAACCCATAGGTGGGCAGCAAACTCCCTGTCCCCAACCAGTCCCTGAGAAGCACAGCAGGGACTAGCAAGGGGATGGGCAAACATGCCCACACAGCCTGAGACCCCCAGGAGGTCCTCAGCACAGGTCTGGCTTACCCTCCGCCAAAAGGCTGGCCAGACACTGCTTTATACCAAGCTGAATGAGATCAGCTTTCTGGCCCTGGTAAGTTTCATCAACCGGCCCACGACAAATTATTTAAAACTATCTTTTATTAATCTACCACAGCTTTTATTCACTCGACCTCTAGAAAGTCACTTAACTGCTCTGAATGGAGTGTACTAGCTTCATTCCCACATGATTATGCTGGAGGTGATGAGAGGGACAAGCCACTACTCTCCTACTGCTTCTGAGATGTTTCAGATGCCAGCAGACCACAGTGGTCTGCTGGATAACTAGAGTACTGTGTTTACTCTTATGCTTAATGGGAGGTCTTGTCTAAACACACAGAACATATTGCTGGGTCATGACAATACTTTCGTTTAGAAAACTCCCACTAGGACATTCCACGTACTTTTAAAACAAGCTTTGTACCAAAAAACAAGCAAACCCTGGCTAAAATACTATCAGTGCTAGCACAGGGGCCAAACAGCAGCACTAAAAATCGGGCACTGAAGGGAACATAACCCCAGCCCCTTCCAGTGTTCATCGCCACCCCTGGCCAGCCAGGCTATGTGACTGAGTTGCCCACAGTACTGCACTGCCCGGAGAGGAGACGCCTGCTCAGGAGACCGCAGGTCCCCGAGGTGCAGTGCAAGCCACTCTGAAGTCCCGTCCCACCAACAAGAGATGTGGCAGAAAGCCCTTACATCGGTGCCAGGACTGTGATATCTGTGCCCATTTAGAAGCAGAGGTGCCAGGAGAGCAAAGATTATGGCCTTGGGCTCAGGCAGCTCTGGGACTGAGTTTTGAGCATCTACATTTGAGATACAAGCACCTAAATGAGGTTTATGCCATCAAAACTCCCTCCGCACACAGACAGGATCAAAAAACTCATGCTAAGAAGGAGTTTGGGAAATAACATAATCCAGTCTCTTGCCCCAACAGACCAGTCCTAAATCTTTGCTATCCCACCTTCTGTGAAGCGTGTTCCAACATGGGTCCTCATTTCTGATAGCTATATACAGAGGCTTGGGCAGGGGGAAGGTGTGACAAAGGCAGAGAGCAAGGTTTTAATACTTCCAAAGTTGATAAACCCCATACAAAACAAGTTAAGCCCTGTCGAAATGAGAGTTGTAGAGAACAACAGAGGGAGAGAAAAGCTCATTTTTATACAGGAAGAATGCATGATAAATAATCCATCCAACACAAACTGACCAGCATGATAGGTGACAGGGCTCCAAGTGGCCCATGTCTAATTTATAAGACTGTACTTGAAGTCCATAACGAAATTCCAGATATTCTGGTTTATCTCTGGTCTGTTCAAGCTGTGCCACAGGCAAACAGCTGAAGGCTGAGAGCTTGGATTTGCTGTGGCTTTCTTCCTTGGGTCTGACAAAAAGGGAAATGCCAGCTTCATCATGTTTTATTATCTGTTTTCTTCCTCAATTAAGCCACCAGCACCCGGGCAGGGCACAAGCCCAGCAGAGGTACTGGGCTGAGTACCTGCCCCTCACACGGGCAGGTTGCTTCCTCCTGCCAAAGCCAGGATGGAACCCCACCTGCTTATTGCAACAACACCTGCCTCTGTCCCGGTCAGCAGCACCGCTGGTGCTGTACGGACCAGCTGAGCATCCCGCCCCGCTCCCCTCACAGAGCTGGGAGCAGACGTTGCCTCTCAGCACCGCTAATGCCAGAGGAGATCCCACTCAGCACACGGCGTAGGGCACACCTGCTACACACAGAGATCACACTTTCTCATGTCTTTTGCTACCTGTGACTGTACTTCCACGTCCCACATAGTCCCACGGACCGTATCACCTTTACTCCTCTTGCTGTCTCTCTCACAGCCCAAAGCTGTCCATTTTTCCTTGGGAAAGCCGAGGTTCCTCCCAGGAGCTCTGGTTCACAGCTGCTCTTGTGGCTGACAAAGTACTTCAGTTTCTGCACGGCATGCTCCATGCACAGAGGCTTCCCTGCCACGGGGCTTCAGCTGTAGGATGCACTGAGCCAGGCACAGACCTTCCCTCCTCACTGCAAAGGCAAATGCTTCATGACAGAGGCACTAGCACGGATACTAATATAAAAGGATTTAAGCCCCAAATCCTCGAAACTACTTGGTTTTAGTGAGTGGGACAAACACAGAATTCCTGAGCACAGGAATTCCCCGTGCTCTTCTCCAGCATGCAGCTCCCACAAAGTTATGGTGCCCAAAGCACCGGCAGGCACTCAGCAAAGCAGCCTCACCTGTCACGGACTCACCTGCCAGCAGGGCTTGGGGACTGGGGTCACACCCCACGTCTGGTGGGAGCAGCCTGCACAAGTGGTGGGGAACTACCTGCCCTTACTCAGGCAAAATGCCATTTTTCTGCAAGTTTTCTTCCTCTTCAGGAGATGGGATTAATTACTTTGCATAAAGCAATGCTGTTTGCTTCCCACTTTGGGTTTGCCTGCCCACTGCCCTGAGAAATGGGACATGTGGGAAAAAACCCTTCCCCAGGAAGCCTCTTTCCCAGTGGAAGATGAACATGGCAAGAGAGCAGGGGTGACAACCCGCACCGAAGCAACACCTGAAGTCCCAGTGGGTTGTGGCTGAATAAGCCAGAGGAAGGAGGACCATGTTCCCAGCTGGGGTGACAAAGACAAGGGGCCCAGAGTAATTTAATTCCTATCTGCAGATGATGCTTCCATGTAGCTCTGGTCTTTGAATACTCTCTGGCATTCAGAAGATGTTCTAGCTTTACTGCCCACATAAACATCCACTGGGGCTGCTATCTGGGGGAAAGAGGGAGCTAAATATTTAATTTCAGTCCATTTCATCAAATATTTAATCTATTTAATATTAATTAAATCTTGGTCTGAATAAACAACAGCTAAAAATTCACCTCTTCCTCCAAACATCTGATAACTTGAACATGCCAGTTTATGCCATCCCAATTGAGATGGCAATTAATAAGGGAGGGATCCTATTTTTATATTCCCAGTTGCTGGAATTGCTGTGGTGGGTTGTTGACCTCGTCTAGCCTTTTAAGCTGAATCTTTCTGCAACTGGATGTACAGTAGTATCATCTGTTTTATACCAACCATTTCTACACCCTGCTTCACTATCTTTCATTTTCCATGGACTTCATTTGTATCCCCACAAATGTGTGCCCTCATCCGACCCTCAGACACTGTTACATCCTCAGCAGTAGGAATCCATGAAGCTAAAGTGATGAGAAAACTATTTCACCACAGGGAAACAAAACCCAGGCACCTCATGGGTGGACATGGTGGTTGTGAATCGTTTTCCACCCTCCTGACACAGCTGCACGTCTCAGACCACCACCCAGCAGCATGGCCAGGAACAGGCATTTCAGGGGAGAAAGAGGAACAGCTACAACAGGAGCTGATCATTTCTACTGCAAAGGATTTAAGCCAATTAACACTGGGCTATAAAGGCAGATGCCACTGTTGCATCTGCTACTACAGCCATGTTATTTTACTACAAGAAACCCTATTTGGACCAAACCCCATTCATAGCAGCCAGAAACACATTTTCTAATTAGCCCCAGTAGAGCCAAGAGTGATGAAGGATTATCCTACACACAATGCTACTCACCTGGCTTTCTTCACTGCATGCCCAATTTGGCAGAGCAGCATTTAGCTTTTCTTTTCCTCTCTGCTGCACTGTTTCAAAGCCATTTCACCTAAGTGATGGCTGGTGTCGACGAAAGTAATTATACTGTTGATTAAAATGTATAGATGCATCTTCATTATCCTAAGACAGCAACGCCAAAGGTCCTATGATGGTAAATCTTTCAAGGTAAGCAAGTCAGATTATCCCATTTAAACTGGCCATTTTAACTCTTCCGGCCCTGCAAAATTTTGAGGCTGGCTTAAAAGCCACAAGACATTTTGAAAATAATAAACGTAGGATTACTTTTCCCTAACTTCATTGAAGTTTAAATCTTTGGGTTGTGCTTAGGTTACAGGTCAAACCTGCAACCAAGAGAAAAGGGGGACCCCACTCTCTTCTCACATTGGCCGCTTGGTTGACTTGGGTCACGTCACTACTCTCTATTTTGTGTTCCTGCCCCAGGAAACAGAAAAACTTAGTGATGCATTTGGAGTCCCCTGTAAAAATGTGCCCTGCCTGGTGAGAGCACAGCAGAGTTGACAAACAGGCAGAGGCTGCGTTTGTGCAGCGGCACGGCTGCAAAGCATCAGGCACAGAATTAACAGGAAGCTCTTTATGGCAAACCTTATGCAAGGAGCCATTTCAGGTCAAATATCTGCATCACGAAACCAAGAACAAACTCAGCTTTACACAGAGAGACCTTATCACTCGATTACCCAGGGATCATGATTACGGGGATAATTGCTGGGAGAGGGGATGTTCTGACAGGGTGTAAATCAGCATCACAGCAGCTGAGCTGCACAGGTCTGCTGCACTCAGGGTCTAACCTTGCACCTCTTGGTCTGCAGTAAGAATCATTTGTCCAAATTTTCCTGGTGGCAAAAGTTATCTTTGTAATAAAAAGCCAGAATTCAGCATTTCACTCTTAAAAAACAGTTCAGTCAATTCAGAAAAGCAGAAGGTTGGCTGCAGTGTCTTAAATATTTATCTATGCTTTTTTTTTTTTACTCAAGGAATTTTTCAAAAACACCTTAAAGTTTCAGTCTTCAGATGAATGCTTTGCAGCAACTCCACATGTGCAGATGAAGACAAAGCAGCCTCCAGCAGGAGTTATTTTATCAGAGATGTCCAGTGGTGGGAAGCTCTTTCCTTTAATTCTGTGGAGAGCAATTGAAAAATAAACAGGGAAAAGGCCATAAAGTCATGATGCAGCAAAACACAACTGTTTCAACCAGCAAAGAAGCAATCAATTCTTTCATGTAGCAGTTGATTTAAAACAAACGCTTATCTCTGAGAAGGAACCGAACCCTACAGCAGGTCACACATCTCTGCAGGACCGCAAGGCTGCTCCTGCAGATGCAGTGCCCCAGGCTGTGCCCAAACCAACATGGACCAAACACCGCAAGCATTACACACAGGGAAGCAGGGATGTTTAGATAAGCTCGTCCCACCTCCTGACAAACTCCACTCACGTCATCGCTCTCACATGGAGGCAGTTGCTGGCTTTGGACTCAAGCACGTTTTTTGAAAGCCATCCAGACCTCCCAACGCAGAGCATTGCTGAAGGGAAACACATGTCAGTGGAATTTCTCCATTAGTGCAAAAGGCACCACTGGTCCCAAGAAATGCCTGAATACCTAATGACCCCCAAGCCACTTGGTTAGGGTCCTTACTCTTCCCTGTTCCCTAAAATCTTCTACAGGCCACTCTCAGAGCCACAGAGGGAGAGGAGGACCTTGGATCCAAGACAGTGCGAATGGTGTCTCCTAACTTAGCACATACGAAGTCGACCATCACACTAACAGATTAAACCAGAAGCAGCTTAACCAGTTTTAAGCTAGTTTAAGCCAGCAAGTTTACACCTTCACTGATAGACAACTAGGCTCAAGTAGAGGGAGTTGCCTTCCTTCTCCTTCTTACTGTTTGTCTTGATGCCTTCTTTGTTGGATTTGGATGCTAGGATTCACTTCACATCTCCATAGACCTGGCTGTGAGATGTCCTCACACACTGGTGGTCCTGTCTGGGAAATGAGCACTCCGAGGGTCCAACTCAAATGGCCAAGAAGGTGCCCTGAGACAGAAGGCATGTTGAATGACCAGCTCAGGCATCAGGACCTCCATCCAACACCTCCCAACACACCCTGTCCCATGACAGCAGGTCACCTTCTTCTCCGCTTGCAACAAACCTCCCTCCTGGGACCAGCTACGGTCTGACCCCCCCAGCACTGTTCACCATACCCTCTGCTCAGCCTCAGGGACATTTAGGAGTGCACTGTGGCCTCGTGCAGCATTACAACAGTGTGACCACCAGCTGGAATTTCACCTGGACTTCCCTGGATTCAGACTACAACCATTTCTGTTCAGCGAGGGGTCAGGATCTGTCCCTGAAGCATTTGTGACCTGAGTAATAGTGACTAATGCAGGGAGTGGGCTCCCCACTAATGCTGTTTTCTCCTCATTCCATTTCTACAGCTTGGGATAAGGCACAGCAATCGCAGCTACAAATATTTAACAAGTCACAGAGATGTTCCTATAAACCAGCTGCAAAGAGTGGTTCACAGCAGAGACCGTGAGACAGCTCCAAGTGCAGCTCTCTGCCAGGGCACCGGCTGTAAAAAAGGAGCAATCACGGCAGACTTTGAACTTGTCCAGTGGTGAAAGAGCAGGGAATGTTAAGAAATAAAATAAAGGGCTTCAGCTGATGGGAGCCTCACGGGCCCAACCCAGAAAGACACCACAGGGCACCAGCTCCAGCAAGGAGATGCTAGCTGGGACTGGGGGTACTTACGGCACAGGATGACTGACAGACATGGGCTGAAACCCACGGAGGCTCCCTCAGGCATGGGAAACTCATTTTGTGTGAGCAGAGTGACTCGGACCAAGTCCATCCCTCGCTGGAACATCTTGGGGAGGCTCCTGTGTGTGACCAGCTCCTTGTTCCCCAGAGAACAAGGACCAAAACCCCATGGAAAGAAACACACGTGTCAGCGGAACAAGGGGGTCAGGGACAAGCCCTGGGGTCACTGATTTCTGCAAGGGCAAACCCTGCTGTTCATGCCCTCATCCCTGGGGACATTTTGGAACACCTGCCACACCAGACCACCTCATCTGTTCCCATCCTGTATGTCCCTGAGCCAGCACCTTTGGGCTGTCCTCAGGGGCTCCCACACAAGGTGTGGGGGGCAGAGTCACCCCACGTAGGGTGGAGAAAGCCCTCCTAGGACAAAGCCGGCAGTGGCACCTCTGCCCACTGTTTGCTGTGCCAGCCCAGGTGGCTCCCACCCCACCAGGCAGGCAGGACCCTCTCCCCACCCTCGCACCATTAACCTTTCAGCCCCAAAATAAAAGGTTATAAAAAAAAGCAACCTAAGTTCATTACATCCCCTACTGTGTGATTTGCATGGGAATGAGCTGGGAGCAATGAGGCAGATTTCTCCTGCCAGGGAGGGATTCCGGAGGGGGAAGGAGAAGAGCTGGGCACTGGGACCAGGCAAGGGTGGTGGGGCTCAGCCCCACAGCGAGATGGGGCAGGCAGGGAGGTGAGTGAGACAGCAAAGCTGGACATGGTGACAGCAAAGCTGGACATAGTGAGAATCCCAGCAAAGCCCACGGCAACATGACCTTGGCTCAGAGGCAGCGTGGCTCATCCTCACCTACCAAAGGGAAAGCGATGGTGATTTCACCCCAGAGCCTCCGCCACACAGCCCACGGTGCCCAGAGGTCGTTGCAGCTTGGATGTGCCCATCCCCAGCAGGTATGGAGGGCACAGGACACAGCTGAAACCAAAATGACCAACAGCTCAGGGAAAATGAAATAAAAGCCTGAGTTGGAAGGTGGCAAAGGCAGCAGGATGGTGGAAGTTCAGACACTGGTCATGAGGATGGGCAGGCAGCTCTGCTGTGTCAGATGCAGTAGTCACTGCTCCCAGTTAAAACAGCCCCTTAAGTATTTTATTTGACTGAGCTGAACCATGAGGGCATGAGGTTTTGGGAGGGACACAACCTTGGAGATACAGTTTCAGGTTTTTGCACCTTACTTTTACTTATGAGGGAAAACTGGAAGCAATCAAACATTTCAGCTGTTCAAAGCTTCACACACTGAAAGCCCACCAAAGCCCTGGTCCCCCAGCCCCACACCCACTGAAATACTGTACTGTGCTAGAGGTTTGGCTACAAGGACATCAGACAGCCAGAGGGATGTGGCAAGCATAACCGATGGTTGCTGGACCACCTCCTGTCCCAGGCACGGTCCCCTACATCTCCCATGGGGTCTGCTTTGTAAAACCCTCCAAGGCCAACAGGGCCAGCTGAGACCAGAGGACAGACAGCAGGACACTCTGCCTAGATCAAGCTCTCCTGACCTGCAAAGGCCACCACAAGGTGACCAAGATGCCCACCTCCGGGCCATCACCAGGTTCCCTACACCCAGCAGCGATGCTGCTTGCCAGCCCTGGTCCACCTCCCAGCTTAGCAAGCACCTCCAACCATGACCTTGGTGGCACTGGCAGAGTGGGGCCGTGAGACCAGCACCTCCAGCACTGGCCTCTGGTCACTTATTTTCTCACCAAACAAGAAGCTGAGAAGGGAAGTAGGGTGACTCCAGGCACCCCAACAACGGGAAGACCAGGAGCCAGAGCTCCCAGTTACATGTGCTGCTGGGCAAAACGAAGCACACGATAAAGCACTCGCGGGATCAACGCCTCGTGTTCCCCCCACCTCAGGAGCTACCTGGCACTTGTGGCAAAGCAGCTCTGCTGAAGCCGATGGCGGGTGGCCCCTGGTGTGCTCAGGGACGCAGGTGGCCACACAGGAGCAGCACTTCGTTCTGTGGGAGAACCATCCCCACCATCCTTCTGCAAGGAGGGTCTTGGCAGTGCTGGCACAAGGGCAAGCGAACCCAGCTGGCCCTCAGTGGCTGGGAACAAAGCCCCACTCAGATGGACACTCCTGCATGTATAAAGAAATATTGCCTTCCAGCCTAATTGATCCTAATCCTATCTGCAACCTAATTATTAAAAACCTTCTCAACTCAAGAGCTGTAAATGCTGCACCAGCCAGGCATTCCCAGTAACAGTGCCAGGCTGCATTTTGAGGGAGGAAATCACACCCTGAAACCCTAAGCTCCTTTCATTAAAAAACACGTGAATGCTCTTACTGTGGCATGAAAGGAGGAAAACAAAAACCCCAATAAATATCAAGGGCTCATTTGTTATTATGCCACTGCGCGAAGAACCAAGCCATTGTTCCCCACCTGTGGTTACAACGCCTTTCAGAAAACACGAGCGCTTTTCCCACTGTGTTCTTTAAAAAATGTCAAGATCAAAGCTGCCAGACGATCGGTGAACAGCTGGGAGAAAAAAAAAAAAAAAAAAACAAAACCCAAAACAAACAGTTAACAGATTATCCAGAGGGTTTTCACATTTGATCTGTAAACGCTTTTTTATTTAATAAAAATAATCATCCATTATAGCAACTTCTGCTCATGGTTTGGCTTTTTGTTTTTGTTTTACAGTAAAGCACAGTTTGTTTTCCTCACCTCTTGAGGATTCAGTTCTGAAAATGCAAGTGAATGTAAACATTGCTCTCCAGGTCCCAAGATGCATCCAGGGACCCCTGGAGTTAATTACAAAGTCAAAAGAGAGAGCAAAATCAACAAAACACTTCCCAAAAGTAAAAAGGTATTTTTTTAAAAAGTCTTTTCCTGTGCACCATACGACTCCAGAAAAGGCAAACGCATCTTCTACACGAGACTTACACAAACCTTGCTTTCTCCAAACAATTTTTGTGACTTGTCAGTATTTGATAAAGCTATTTTCATAACATTAAAAGGTTTGCAGACTCATTTATTGTGATGAATCAAAAGGTTTTCCTTTTAATATTCTCCAGAAATACCTTCATGGCACAAGGACGTTTAAGTTTGTTCTGTCTATTTTTGTATATTTTTTTTAGCAGAAAGAGCTGAAAGACACTTCAGGAAAGGAGTGTAAAAGCAGTATTAACTCCCTCTCCTGCTCCAATCTCACACTATTTACACATTTCTTTTTTTTTTTTTTTTCAGAAAAACAAAAGCTTAATTACACTATAAAATACTGAAGAAACGGTCAGTTAAGTTTCCCATTTGAGTTTTGCCCTCTATAAGACTGAAAGAGGGATGCTTTTGTATTTCCTAGGAAAGATGAGACTGGCAGATTGAAAAACTGAACTCCCTTAATTCAAAAAGGTGGAACAGCCCCTGTGCACAACCCAGGAAATCCTGCAGGAGCCAAACCATCACAAATCAATACAAATGAGATAACATGATGTACGGAGCCCTGCTATTTGCTTTGAAATGTTATCTATTTACAGTTGGAGGTGGGGGAAGCAAGTTAGCATCGAACACATTTCGGTGCTGCAGTGTGGTATAATATCAACCCGGATTAACTCGTGGGGAGCTTGGCGGGGTCCCAAGCCCCAGGTTGCACAGGGAACAGCCTGTGAGTCCATCCCAGGATGTCCCTGCCTGCACAGGCAAAGCCACCGCTCCACCAGGGCTTGCTTTAAAAAATAACAAGAGGGCAGCTACCACCTCAGCCGTATTATATCACAGGCAACACAGAAATTAAACAGAATCAGGAATGGTATAAAAAGTAACTACAAAAATAGCCAGTCTGGTGAGGTCTGTGATCCTAAGCTTTGTAGCCAAAAAAACGACAGGATATTGGAAATGTTGTTAATGTTAACAAACTGTCAGGCAGGGGGAATGGCTCTAGTTGTTCAACAGTTTTGAGTGAGTGGGTTTTTGGGAGGTGGGAAGAGAGGGACTTTAAGGTGTCAAAGATAATTAAAGCATTCACAGTTTCAAAGCTACTTGCCTTACAAAAATTAAGACATTCAGATTCAGGGATACAATACTGTATTTTACAAGGGCGTTAAAATTAATTACATATACAACAAGAAAAAAAAATACAACAAACTAAAGAAGCCAACACCTCTGGGGTGGCATACTCCTTCTTTGTTGTTCATCTCATGGAGCTGCACACTGCTTATCCTTAAAGAGTCAAAACTGAGCAGTCATGAAAATATCCACCAAGAGATTCTGGCAAAAGAAAACTAAAACCTAACAAAATAAACCAAGCAAGTCAAAAGCCATCCTCCCCTGGAAAGCCGAATGCCACGGCTTGGGCTTCCACTTGCCTGCTGCTCCTCGCTGCTGCTGCCCGGCATTTCCATAGGCTCACCTCGGGTTTTAAAGGCTTCCTGCTCACGAGCTGAGGGAAACCATCCCATGCAAGCGCAGCCCGAGAACCATGCCTTACTCTCCTACAAAGTCTTGAGTTAGTCCTGCCCATACCAAAGGCTCCTTCAAACAATCCTTTTCCTCTCTATCCTGCAGAGGATCCTCTTGAAGGCCCGTCTGAAGTCATGGTTGAAAATGGTATAGATGACGGGGTTCAGGGAGCTATTGCAGTAACCAAACCAGAAGAAGAACTTGAAGAGGGTGTCAGGCACAGAGCAGCTCCTGCAGATGGCCATCAGTGTGTAGGTGAAGAAGAACGGGAACCAGCAGATGACAAAAACCCCAATCACCACCGCCAGCACAAACGTGAAACGCTTCTCCCGGTTCTGCCTGCCCCTCCACCGAGACCCTTTGGTGTTCCTCTCCTCCTCTGTCTTCCTGGGCAAACTGTCCCCAGGCTTAATCTGGCTCAGTTTAGTCTTAGTCTTTCCCCTCGATGGTCTCTCTGACTTCTTACACTGGTTGTTCTCCTGGTGCTCAGAGGAAGAGCTCTCCTCCATGTCTATGCCGTTGATCTCTCCCTCCTGCCCACCACCACCTCCTGCCGCCTTCTCCCCATTGAGCTGGGCTGTTGCTGGCAGGTCCTCCTTGTCAGCCAAGCCATTCTGCCTCTTCTCGGGGCGCTCTGCCCGCTTGTTTGGCGGTACCCTAGTTCGCCTCTTGGCTATCTGGTAGATGCGCATGTAGACCAGGATCATGATGAGGCAGGGGGCAAAGAAGGAGCCGATGCTAGAAGAGATGATGTACCACTTCTCATCATTGATCTTGCACCCCGCCACCCCCTGGTCAGCCTGCTGCCCGCTCTTCTTCTCGATAGAGATGAGCGGTGGGAAGGAGATGACGGCTGAGATGACCCAGACGATGAAGATGATGCACTTGATGCGGCGTGGGGTACGCTTGAGGTTGTACTCGATGGCTTGTGTGATGGACCAGTAACGGTCCAGGCTGATGGCACACAAGTGCACGATGGAGGAGGTGCAGAACAGCACGTCCAAGGCCAGGTAAATCTCACACCAGACTTTGCCAAAGTACCAGTACCCCATCATCTCATTTGCCAGGGAGAAGGGGATGACCAGCGTGGCCACCAGGATGTCAGCTGAGGCTAAGGAGACCAGGAAGAGGTTCTGGGGGGCCTTGAGCGCCCGGCTGGTGAAGACAGCGATGATGACCAGAACGTTGCCGAAGACAGTGAAGAGCATAAGCAAGCCCGCCAGGCTGATGAGGGTGACGGTGGTGTGCAGGGGGTACGGCGTGCCCCAGCCCGGCCCGGCCCCGCTGTCGTTGAAGGTCCCGTTGGTGCCAGGAGGCGGGTAGCCCTCCTCCTCCTCCAGTTGCCGCTGGTACTCCATGGAGGAGAAGAAGTGGCCCCTCTCCGTGAACGGGCGCTCCAGGTTAAACATCAACCCCGCCTGCGTGGACACCCCCGCCCTTCGCCCCCTGCCCCACCCGCGCCGCGCCCGGCTCCGCGGGGCTCCGCGCTCCTACTGCGCCTCTGGCCGGGGCGGGGCTGCGCGGCGGCCGCCGG